>OZ024742.1:288285437-288302937 GCA_964016885.1 Eledone cirrhosa
GCTGAGTTTCGGTGGATCAGATATTTGGAAGTCATGGGTTTGGCATAATGGGAATGGAGGATTTGTTTTTTGTTATTAATGGTATCTAATCAGAGCTCTGTGTCTAGTACAGGTAATCGATGGTTGGGGTGTTTACTTGGGTAGTCTATAGTAACTAATACTCTGGTGGATGGAGTTAGCTATTTGCTGGATGCTTTCCATTGTGTTTTTCTCTAATTCCTGACTGTTCTCTAGTGGGGGTGTTTTAACTACGATCTTTATATCATCAACGTAGCGGGAGTACATTATCAGGGTTAAGGGGTCTTCTAATTGTTCTTTAAGTTTAAGTCTACTGTCCCAACATACCATGAATAAGTTAGCTATGTCGCCTGCAATGCTAACACCAATGGCTGCTCCCTCCTCTTGGGCATATGTTTTTCCATTAAATTTGAACATATGTTCCTTAAGGGTTAATTTTATGCTGGCCCCCACCGCATGTGCAATCATTTTCTTCAGTTCATCGTGGTTTTCGGGTGTCCGTATGGCTCTGGTCCACCCGTTCCATCTATCTGTGTCGGTTTTCTTGGCCATTGAGGTAATGGTAGGTGGTCTGCTTCTTGCTGGTCTTGTAGGGCACAGGTTGCTAAGGTCATATGTGTCTAGGTAATTATTACTATAGGTAAGTTTAAGTAGGAGTCCCAGCTCACTAGTATCAATCCCACGGAACTCAACATTGCTCTCACTGATCATTTCTACGCATTTCTCCACAGCAAAATCCATGTCAATAGATGGATACAGGGACACAACATCCATACTACCTATTATGCAGTTTCTTAGGTCCCTAGATCGGTTACCCTCGCCGATTCTGCTGAGGAAGTCCTCCGTGCTGTCACATACATCTGGGGACATTTCAATGATGGGGCGTATGATCAGGGAGAGGAAGTAGGACAGTCTGTAGTTACTAGCAATGTTAGCTCCACAGACTGGCCGTGTTGGTGGTCCCGTGACAGGGTCACTGCCCATTTTATAGTCTTTTCGAAGCCCATACAACGCCGGCACGTCATTGTTCCAGGCCTGGAAGTTGTTGGCAGTCCTTTTGTTGGGCTGCATTATATTCGTCCACATCACCATATGGGCATTGAGAGCCTTTTCTCTGTCCTCATGCTCCTGTGGTGTTACTTCTCTTGTGTTAGTGATGTGGGGTTGCATTGCCTGGATGTAGTTTGACAGGCTGTCAACCGACATTTTGCCAGACTTGTCTGTTGGAAAGCATGCTATCTCTCCATTACGCGAGCGCTGCATGAGCTTACGCAAGCCATTTGCAGATTTTTCTCCCAGTTGCTTGGCCTCCATTCTATTATGCTTCTTGCTATACTGTTCTATAATATTTCTAAGTTCGGATCTAGCTATACTAAATTGTGCTTCTGTTTGTTCATCGACCTGCGACGGCAATTGCGTGCGTTTGTTAAATGGTAAAGTTGTGGCGTGGACTCGTTGCAGGTCGAACGACTTATCGGAGGGATTATAAAAAGTAGAGTTCCAGGCTGCTGCTTTATGTGTACTAGTACTATTGTTATTGTTAGTTGTGTTGTTTCTATTTCTATTTCCACCAACAGCCTCATGGTTGTTTCTATGTCTCTCATTATTACTCTTGTCTCTTTCCACTGGCTCATTGTTATTATCTACTCTATTTTGTGTGTCTGTGTGTTCGTCTTGGTTATTTTCTTTGTCCATAGTCTCCCTTCTCCTTTTAATCCTATTACCTTCCCTTATTTGTGTGCTACTGACATTACTTGTTTTCTGTGTCTGTGTGTTTGTTAAGATTGTGGTGGTGGTGAGAGGCATTGAATGTGTGTGTGTTGTTGTTGTTGATGTGTGCTGTTGTTGATGTGTGTTGTTGCTGTTGTCTCCGTGTGTGTTATTATTGTTGTTTGTGTCTGCATGTCTGTTGTTGTTGTTTCTGAGTATGTTATTATTGTTGATGTGTGTGTTGTTGTTATTGTTGTTTGTGTCTGTTGTTGTTGGGATGTGTGTTGTATATGTGTGTGCGTATGTTGTTACTTTTGTTTTTGTTTTTGTTTTTGAGGCTCCAACGTAATTTTGTAAATGATTTTTCTATTTCTGACAAACAACTAATCATATTTACCTTCTTGAATGTCGCATATTTCCGTGGTAGTTGTAATACAGATAATTCATCGGGGTCTACTGCAGTGTTGCCGTATATATTTGTGTTGTTGTTGTCGTTGAACTCATCTGTTAATGAGATGTCGGCCATATTTATACCGTCAATTTTGTCGGGATATCTATTGGTATTCTCTACAGTATCCTGATTTAGTTTTATCTGCTTAAGCCACTTTAGTTTCTTCTTAAAGTGCTTATCACATTCTTGAGCAATGTACTGTTTTTCAGGACGTATAAGGCTTATAAATATTAGTTTTTCTCTTGGTGTGGTGATCTTAGTTATTTCTCGTATTAGGTTACGTTTATGTTTTTCTTGATGACTTAATTCTCTATAGATCTTCTTTTTTATGTTTAGAATTAGTGTTCGTTTTAGCCTATCTGCTTGTTTTTTGGTGAGTTGTAATCTTCTTACATCGGTGTTGATGGTGTTGGTGTAAACTCGGGACGAGGCACATTCTTTTATGAAGTGTAGTTGTCGAGATGTTATTGTTTTTCGTAGACAACAGAACATGGTGGTTTTCAGTATCTTGTTAGCCTGGCTAAGGCTTACGATATTTCGTTTCTGAATTTGTTTAGCAAGATTCTTTATCTGAAAACGTGTGTTGAAACCGATATTGTTATACTTTGGGAGGGTCATGTTGCCAATAAGAAACGCACGCACCAGTTGCTTTCACTTCAATTTATTATAATAAATTTATAAATTTCCGGTTGGTTGGTTGGTTCCACAACCAGGTAGTTGTTTATATATTGTCAAAGTTCTTTCGTCACACATTATGTGACCTCTTCAGTGACTGGGGATTCTTTTCTTTGTTTTTGTGCCTCTCCTTTGTTCTGTCCTACGCCATTTTGTTTCTGTGTGTGTGTTGTGTGCTCAGTCTGAGCATGCGCCACATCCGGGTGTCTGTGTGTGTTTATATTCGTTTATTTATTTGTTTATTTACATGTTACAGGTTGGTTGTTTGTTCTATGTGCGTGTGTGTTTTCATTTTGTCCTTAATTGTAAGTTGTGATGTTGCTGTTCCACTCATATTTTCTATTTAATTTTGGTTGTAATTCTTTTATGTTTATTGCCTCTGTGATTTGTCTAAACATTGCGTCTTTTCTGTGTGTTGATTCTATTTTTATTTCTATGTTCTCTAATTTACCCTTATGTTCTATTTTAGCATGTTGGTAGAGTACAGATGATTCTTCACTATCTTGAAGGTCTCGCCAGTGTTCATTTATCCATTCCCCTACACTACGAGCTGTCTCACCTATGTACACTATATTTTTATCTCTACATTGTCCTTCAGTACATCTTATGCTATATACTACATTTCTAATTTTACAGTTAATATGGGGGCTTAATTTACAGGTTATACATTTCTTATCTATACAGGGGGGTCTTTGAAAAGGGTATGTCTTGCTAATAAGTGTTTTTATGGAGCTACCTGGTCTTTCTACTATCTTAATATTGAGTTTATGTTTATCTAGGGCTCTTCTAAATTTGTAAGCTAATTCACCTCTAGGGGGTTGTATCGATGAACATTACACTCTGGTATTTATTGCTATCATACCATGAGTTTATTCTATTAGTCTTATTCCTAGTTCTTTCTATTCTATTCCAAAATTTGCTCCTATACAAGGGCAGGTCCCATTTGTGTCATTATTTACCATTTTTTCCCATTTGGTTCTGGCTTCTCTATACACTCTGATTTTATCTCTCTGATTGTAACCAGAGAACTGCATACGGTGGATGAAGTGTTGTATGTGTCTCTCTAGTTCTTCGGGGTTGCACATGCGGGACACGTTTCTCATCACCCGTACCAAATCCGCAATCAATATGTTGATTTTGGTATGGTCCGAAACAGCTGAGTTTCGGTGGATCAGATATTTGGAAGTCATGGGTTTGGCATAATGGGAATGGAGGATTTGTTTTTTGTTATAAATGGTATCTAACCAGAGCTCTGTGTCTAGTACAGGTAATCGATGGTTGGGGTGTTTGCTTGGGTAGTCTATAGTAACTCTAATACTCTGGTGGATGGAGTTAGCTATTTGCTGGATGCTTTCCATTGTGTTTTTCTCTAATTCCTGACTGTTCTCTAGTGGGGGTGTTTTAACTACGATCTTTATATCATCAACGTAGCAGGAGTACATTATCAGGGTTAAGGGGTCTTCTAATTGTTCTTTAAGTTTAAGTTTAAGTCTACTGTCCCACCATAGTTTAAGTAGGAGTCCCAGCTCACTGGTATCAATCCCACGGAACTCAACATTGCTCTCACTGATCATTTCTACGCATTTCTCCACAGCAAAATCCACGTCAATAGATGGATACAGGGACACAACATCCATACTACCTATTATGCAGTTTGTTAGGTCCCTAGATCGGTTACTCTCGCCGATTCTGCTGAGGAGGTCCTCCGTGCTGTCACATACATCTGGGGACATTTCAATGATGGGGCGTATGATCAGGGAGAGGAAGTAGGACAGTCTATAGTTACTAGCAATGTTAGCTCCACAGACTGGTCGTGATGGTGGTCCCGTGACAGGGTCACTGCCCGTTTTATGGTCTTTTCGAAGCCCATACAACGCTGGCACGTCGTTGTGCCAGGCCTGGAGGTTGTTGGCAGTCCTTTTGTTGCCAGTATATATATATATATATATATATATATATATATATATATATATATATACATATTTGCTATGTATATATTATATATATATATCATCATCATCATCAACGTTTAACATCCGTGTTCCACGCTTGCATGGGTTTGGACGGGGGTAGTCCCACTTGAGGCAGGAGTGATTGTCTTGCTCGCATAGGACTGTCTGGCAGGTTTTCTACAGTTGGATGCCCTTCCTAACACCAACCACATTTACAGTGTGGGTCTGGGAGGTTTTTACCGTGTTGCCTACACGGCCACATTACAGCGTGGACTGTGTGTTTTTTTGTCGTGACACCTACACGATCTCATTTGTTTCGGCCTGGATGGCGCGGCACCAACATAACTTTACATAGAACGGGGTGGTGTGGATGGGGTGGGGGTGGTGGTGGTGGGACGGGGTGTATTTTGTTAGAGATGCCTACTGGCTGGAGTAGGTCTTACTATATATTTAGGTAAGGCGGGTCTTCTCTGTTACTGAGTACCGCCAAAGGTCTCGGTCCAGTGACATTGTCTTGGAGAGGTGTAAGTGTGTGATGTCGGAGTTTATCAGCTCGTCCCAGGTTTTTCTAGGTCTGCCTATTCCGTGACTACCGTCTATCTTTATTGCCCTGCACTTTGTTATACAGCTATCGACTTTCATGCGCATCACGTGTCCATACCAACGTAGCCTTCTCTCGAGTAAACAACATCTGATCCCTCTTATCTCTAATTTTTTCCTTAGTTCGTTTATGCTTTGCCGTTCACGTATATTACTGTTACACATCCAGCGGAGCATGCAAGCTTCGTTCCTCTCTAGTCTGCGTATATCCTCTGCACACAATGCCCAGGTCTCACTGCCATGCAGCATTGCTGTTCGTATGCAGGCATCGTACAACCTGCCTTTCATTTTTAGGGAGAACCCTTTAGCAGCTAATAGTGGTATAAGCTCTCTGAACTTTTTCCAACCAGTTCTGACTCTAGCTACAGTACTTTCAGAGCACCCTCCCCCACTGCTGATTTTATCGCCCAGGTAACGGAAGCTGTCCACTATTTCTATAGAACCCTCTGCGCAATTGAAAGAGCTAGTATTTTGTGGGCACTTCCTGCTACTTATTGCACCAGAACACCGGCCACATGTAAAATCTATGTTCTTAGTTAGCTTACCTGTGATCCCACTACATCTTTTATGCACCCATACTTTGCATTTAGGACATAAAATGGAGTTTCTACCTACGCCTTTCCTACACACCGAGCACGACCATTTCCCAGAAGGGATCGCCGCCTTGTTTTCTTTCCTACAAACTAGAACTTTGGTCTTAGCCAGGTTAATTTTAAGTCCTTTTGACTCTAGGCCGTGCTTCCATGTTTGGAATTTCTTCTCTAGCTCGGCCATTGATTCCGCTATGAGTGTCAGGTCGTCTGCGTATAGGAGTTCCCATGGGCAGCCTGTCTTGAACTCCTCTGTTATAGCCTGAAGGGCAATAATAAATAGTAGGGGGCTGAGAACAGAGCCCTGATGGACGCCAACTTTTACGCTAAACTCTTCACTATATTCGTTGTTAATTCTAACCTTGCTGACTGTTTCTTTATACATGGCTTGTATAGCCCTCACAAGCCATTCGTCAACGCCTAGTTTTCTAAGAGCCCACCAGATAATGGAGCGGGGGACTCTGTCGAAGGCTTTCTCCAAGTCGACAAAAGCTAAGTAGAGGGGTTTACCTTTAGCTAGGTACTTCTCCTGTAGTTGTCGTACTATGAAAAGAGCGTCTGTGGTACTTTTGCCTGACACAAACCCGAACTGCATTTCATCTAGGTCAATTCTCTCTCTGATTAGTTGCGCTATTACTTTTTCCGTGACCTTCATGACCTGGTCGATTAATTTAATGCCTCTATAGTTACTCCTATCTAGGGCGTCTCCTTTACCCTTATAACAGTTAACGATGATGCTGCTATGCCAGTCCTTCGGAACAACCCCATTCTGTACGACTTGGTTAACTATGCGGGTGACCATGGTGTGTCCCACCGTGCCAGATGCCTTCAGCATCTCAGCAACTATTTCCGAAGGCCCAGCCGCCTTACCCGTCTTCATATCCTTGATTGCCTTACTTATTATACTCCCCTCGACTAACACTGCTGGTCCCTCTATTGGGTCGATATGGGGGAGACTGTCTTTCTCCCATTTATTCTCCTCATTTAGTAGCCTTTCATAGTGACACTTCCAAGCTACCTTCTTATCAGCGTCGGTGATGGCAAGTGTGCCATCGTCGTTTAGTACACACTTCTCCCTGACAATATCACGGTTTTCCTTGACGCATTGCCTAGCAATCCTGAACACCTCACGTTTTTGGTCATCGCGTTGTAGAACATGCTTGAACTTTCTTTCCTCAGCTTCCCTTCTTGCTAAGTACACTTGTCTCCTAGCTTATATATACATACTTGGTATATATATATTATATATATATATATATATATACATACTTGGTATATATATATTATATATATATATATATATATACATACTTGGTATATATATATTATATATATATATATATATATACATACTTGCTATATATATATTATATATATATATTATATATATACATACGTGCTATATATATATTATATATATATATATATATATATATATATGCTATATATATATATATATATATATATATATATATATATATATATATATATATACATACTTGCTATATATATATTATATATATAACGGACACGTAGGTAAACACTGCGACGGCTTCAATAGAGTACATGGAGGCCATGGAGTTGGCACAAGGAATGAGGAAGGATTCAGACTTCTAGAATTCTGTCACGCCAATGACATGTTGATATTTAACACAAACTTTAAAAAACCCGACAACCACCTGATCACCTATAGATCAGGGGAGCACTCTAGTCAGTTAGATTTTATCCTCATCAGAGGACGTGACAGATGGACGGTCGTAAACACAAAAGCCTTCCCTAGTGAGGAATGTACATCCCAACATAGCTTAGTTGTCAGCGACCTCACGGTCAGAACTAGACGAGCCCTGAAACAGAGGCCAACCTGGAGAAGAAAGATCTGGAAGCTGAAAGTCCCCTCAACCAGTAACAGATTTAAAGATATTTTACTCAACGCCTACGACAGTAAAGAAGAACAGATAGAGACATTTAACGTAGAAGAGAACTGGGAGTTCCTAAAAAATAACTTACTAGAGGCGACGGATGAGGTTTGTGGCTGGAGTAAGACCTCAAGCAGGAGGAGAGTGACTTGGTGGTGGAACAATAAGGTAGATGAAGCAGTCAAGGCCAAGAGACAGGCATGGAAAGAATGGAAGAACGGGGGGAGCAGGGTACATTACATAGAGACCAAGAGGGAAGCTAGGCGACAAGTATACTTAGCTAGGAGGGAAGCAGAGGATAGAAAATTCAAGCATGTTTTACAACGTGAGGACCAGAAACAGGAGGTATTCAAGATTGCGAGGCAGTGTGTCAGAGATAGTTGTGATGTCATTGGAGAGAAGTGTATGATAAAGAATGATAAAGGTGAGCTTGCCCTCACAAGTGCTGAGAAGAAAGATGCATGGAAGAGTCATTATGATAGATTACTAAATGAGGAGAATGCATGGGAAGAAGAGACCCTACCCCACGTAGACCCTATAGAGGGACCAGCAGTACAAGTCAGCGGCAGCGTAGTAAGTAAGGCAATCAGAGATATGAAGATAGGGAAGGCAACCGGTCCATCGGGTATAGCTGCCGAGATGCTGAAGGCATCTGGGTCTGTAGGTCACACTATAACCACACGTATCGTTAACCAGGTAATACTAGAGGGGGCCATACCAAAAGATTGGTGCAGTAGCATCATTGTCAACTGCTACAAAGGTAAAGGCGATGCACTAGATAGAGGAAACTATAGAGGTATAAAGTTGATGGACCAGGTCATGAAAGTAACAGAAAGAGTTATAGCACAGCTGATTAGGGACCGGGTGAATATAGACGAGATGCAATTTGGGTTTGTACCAGGGAAAGGCACCACTGATGCCCTCTTCCTTGTGAGGCAATTACAGGAAAAGTACCTAGCTAAAAGTAAGCCACTCTACTTGGCATTTGTCGACCTTGAGAAAGCCTTTGACAGAGTTCCACGGGCAGTAATCTGGTGGGCTCTTAGAAAACTAGGAGTAAATGAATGGCTTGTGAAAGCGGTACAAGCCATGTATAGGGGAGCAGTCAGCAAAGTTAGGATTGGCAATGAGTATAGCGAGGAATTTAGCGTACAGGTTGGGGTCCACCAGGGCTCTGTTCTTAGCCCTCTCCTGTTCATCATAGTCCTGCAGGCAATAACGGAGGAGTTTAAGACCGGATGCCCATGGGAACTCCTGTATGCGGATGACCTCGCACTCATAGCTGAATCTATGGTAGAACTAGAGAATAAATTCCAAACCTGGAAGCAGGGACTAGAGAGAAAGGGCCTCAAAGTCAACATGACAAAGACTAAGGTCCTTATAAGTAGACGAGAAAACAGAACCCAGATCCCCTCAGGGAAATGGCCTTGCTCAGTATGTAGGAAAGGTGTAGGTAGGAACTCCATTCTCTGCCCCAAATGCAAACAATGGGTACACAAGAGATGTAGCGGGATCTCAGGAAGCTTAATTAAGAATGTAGGATTCACATGCAGCAGCTGTGCTGAAACAGCAAGCAAACAGCCACAGGAAACAAGTACCACCAATCTCTGGGAGGGCCCTGTAGAAACAGTAGACAGCTTCTGCTACCTAGGTGACCGAATTAGCAACGGAGGTGGGTGCTCAGAAAGTACAATAACTAGGGTAAGAACGGGATGGAAGAAGTTTAGGGAACTACTACCACTGCTAGCTGCAAAAGGCTTCTCCCTCAGAATGAAAGGCAGACTGTATGATGCGTGTATCCGAACAGCGATGTTGCATGGTAGTGAGACCTGGGCGCTGAAGGTGGAAGACTTACGTAGATTAGAGAGAAATGAAGCCTGCATGCTCCGATGGATGTGTAACAGTAATATACGTGAACGACAAAGCATAAAGGAGAGAGACTGAGCATAAGAGGAATCAAATGCTGCGTGCAGGAGAGGCGGTTACGCTGGTATGGACATGTGATGCGTATGAAGGATGACAGCTGCATAAAAAGGTGCAGAGCACTAGAAGTTGATGGAAACCGCGGAGTGGGGAGACCCAAGATGACTTGGGATGAGGTGATAAAAGCTGACCTTACCCAACTACACCTCTCAAAGTCAATGACACACGACCGTGACTTCTGGCGTCACGCAGTAATACAGGGTACCCGACCTCCCATGGGTACATGCTGAAGCATATAAACAATATGCCCCCACTCCCCCCACCGCAAGGTGGTCGTGGAGGTGCCACGGCAAAAAAAGCACCCAGCCCACACTGTAAAGTGGACGTGTAGGCGCCACGAAAAAGCACCCAGCACTCACTGTAAATGAGGTTGGTGTTAGGAAGGGCATCCAGCTGTGGAAATCAAGCCAGATCAGTTCCTGTATGAGCAAGGCATGGTCAGCCGACCAGACACTGCCCACAACAGGACAACCCATCTAACCCATGCTAGCGTGGAAGAACGGACGTAAAACGGTGATGATATATATATATGCTATATATATATATATATATATATATATATATATATATATATATATATATATATATACTTGCTATATATATATTATATATATATATATATATGCTATATATATATATATATATATATATATATATATATATATATATATATGCTATATATATATATATATATACATACTTGCTATATATATATATGCTATATATATATATATATATATATATATATGCTATATATATATATATATATATATATATATATATATATATATATATATATATACATACTTGCTATATATATATATATATATATATATATACATACTTGCTATATATATATTATATATATATATATATATATATGCTATATATATATATATATATATATATATACACATACTTGCTATATATATATTATATATATATATATATGCTATATATATATATATATATATATACATATACATACTTGCTATATATATATTATATACATATATACATATATGCTATATATATATTCATCATCACCGTTTTACGTCTGTTCTTCCACGCTAGCATGGGTTAGACGGGTTGTCCTGTTATGGGCAGTGTCTGGTCGGCTGACCATGCCTTGCTCATACAGGAACTGATTTGGCTTGATTTTTACAGCTGGATGCCCTTCCTAACACCAACCTCATTTACAGTGAGTGCTGGGTGCTTTTTCGTGGCGCCTACACGTCCACTTTACAGTGTGGGCTGGGTGCTTTTTTGCCGTGGCACCTCCACGACCACCTTGCGGTGGGGGGTGTGGGGGCATATTGTCTCTATGCTTCAGCTTGTACCCATGGGAGGTCGGGTACTCTGTATTATATTATATATATATATATATGCTATGTATATATATATATATATACATATATGCTATATATATATTATATATATATGCTATATATATATTATATATATATGCTATATATATATATTATATATATATGCTATATATATATATATATATATATGCTATATATATATATGCTATATAGTAATAATAATAAATTTGAAGACTAAAATCCAAAGAGGGCTCGATAAGGATAAATATATATCAAATATATAGGAACCGTAGAGCAAATATTTATTTAAATAACAGATTAAAGTTTAAGCAAAGAATCGCTGCTTTCACCCTTAACGGGATCTTCTGAAACTAACAAAGTCAATCTGTAAACGCAGAAGTGGATATTTCCAAAAACGTTGCAGCCGGAGGAAGACAGGAAGACGATACTTTGGTTCGTGGAAACGTTCCCTGGCAAAGAAGGGGAAAAAACGAATATAATACGTCATTAATAGGAGCGGAGAAAAACAATTACGCGCAAAGACGGAACCACGTTTATGGTATAAAAGAAGTCGTAGACTAATATTCTCTTAGGTGGTTCATAGAGACGTTCTCTGGCAATGAACGGAAAAAAACGAAGATAATACGTCATATGTGGACTGTGGAGAACAATGGCACGCAAAGATAAAACCATGTAAATTGTATAGCTGAACTCATAGACTAAATTCTAACTAGGAAACCGAATGAATCTCCGCTTCAGAGTTAAGAATAAATACAATACAGAGGTAATAGAAATTAAATAAATGCATACACGCCAGCAAATACCTACATACACAAGCATACGCAAAACACTTGCCATAGGTATACAAAACCACGCACTCGGCCGATTAACCCACTCGATATGCAAATTCGGCTACTCAGCCGTTAATATGCATAAGGTAAGTATATACGTTCAACAATCTGGCAGGAAGGTATACGTTGCTGACAATAGCTAATAAGCTTGAAACTAGTACAGCGTTCCTTTGTCAGTTTTGAACAAACGAGCAACGATGGTTGCTGGACACTACGGCTTAATACGGGATGTTTGTTTTTTTTACAAACACACCGAGCATTATAATAAATGTTCGGTGAATCCATACGTGCATATATATATGTGTGCATGTATGTATATATATATACATACTACTGTACGTCTGTATACATATATGTATGTACGTGTACATACTTATATTTAAGTAACAGCCGTACTAAGAGTGGGAAATGAAATTTCGTTCCATTTTTTCCGTTTATCGTTTTCGGTGCACCCGGCCAATTAACCCACTCGATATGCAAATTGCGATACTCAGCCGTTAATATGCATAAGGTAAGTATATACGTTCAACAATCTGGCAGGAAGGTATACGTTGCTGACGATAGCTAATAAGCTTGAAACTAGTACAGCGTTCCTTTGTCAGTGTTGAACAAACGAGCAACGTTGGTTGCTGGACACTACGGCTTAATACGGGATGTTTGTTTTTTTACAAACACACCGAGCATTATAATAAATGTTCGGTGAATCCATACGTGCATATATATGTGTGCATGTATGTATGTATATATATACATATTACTGTACGTCTGTATACATATATGTATGTACGTGTACATACTTATATATATATTATATATATATATTTATATATATATATATATTTATATATATATATATATTATATATATATATATATATATATACATATATATATATATATATATATATATATATCATCATTATCATCATCGTTTAACGTCTGTCTTCCACGGTAGCATGGGTTAGACGGGAATTGTCCGACTTGAGGCAAGATTGGTCGGATGACCGTGTCTAGCTCGTATAAGACTATCTGGCAGGTTTTCTACAGCTAGATGCCCCTCCTAACACCAACCATATTTACGGTGTGGACTGGGAGCCTTTTTACCGTGTTTTCTACATGGCCACATTACAGCGTGGACTGTGTTTTTTTTTTTGTCGTGACACCTAGTTGTGGTGACACTAAGTTTGGACTGGATGTTGTAGTACCAACATAACTTTATAGAGAAAGGGTGGTGTTGGCAGGAGTGGAAGGATGGAGTAGGGGTAGTGGGTTGGGGTGTATATTTGGCTTGAAGGGGCCTACTGACTGTAGGTTAACTTTGCACGTAGGGAAGGCATGTCTTCTGTATTACTGCGTGGCACCAAAGATCTCGATCCAGTGACATTATCTTAGAGAGGTGCAAGTAAGGTCGGAATTTATCATGTCGTCCCAGGTTTTTCTGGGTCTACCTATTCCATAATTCCCATCAATTTTGATTGCCCTGCACATTTTTATACAGCTATCGTCTTTGATGCACATCACGTGACCATACCAACATCATCTTCTCTCAAGTAAACACCGTCTGATCCCTCTTATTCCTAATTTCTCAATTCATTTATGTTTTGCCGTTTGTGTATATTACTATTACACATCCAACGGAGCATGCATGCTTAGTTCGTTTCCAGTCTGCGCAGGTCCTCTGCACACAATGCCCATGTCTCACTGCCATGTAACATTGCTGTTCGTCTACATAGGAAAACCTTTGTATTTAGAGAGAAACCTTTTGTGGCTAACAGCAGTATAAGCTCTCTGAACTTTTTCCATCCCATTCTGACTCTGGCTCCTGGACTTTCAGAGCACCCTCCACCACTGCTGATTTTGTCACCCAGGTAACAGAAAGTGTCCACTATTTCTATAGAACCATCTGGACAGTAGGAGCTAGTATCCTGTGGGCACTTGCGACTTATTGCACCTGAGCATCGGCCACATATAAAATCTATGTTCTTAGATAGCTTGCCTGTGATCCCACTACATCTTTTATGTACCCATACTTTGTATTTAGGACATAGAATGGAATTTCTACCTACACCTTTCCTACACACTAAGCATGGCCATTTCCCTTTCTACATACTAGAACTTTAGTTTTAGACAAGTTAACTTTAAGGCCTTTTGATTGTAGGCCATGCTTCCATGTTTGGAATTTCTTCTCTAGTTCAGCCATAGATTCAGCTATGAGAGTTAGATCATCTGCATATAGAAGTTCCCATGGGCAGCCGGTCTTAAACTCCCCTGTTATAGCCTGAAGGTCAATAATAAACAGGAGGGGACTAAAGACAGAGCCTTGATGAACACCAACATTTACGCTAAATTCTTCACTATATTCATTGTTAATTCTAACCTTGCTGACTGTTTCTTTATACATGACTTGTATAGCTCTCACAAGCCATTCAACTACTCCTAGTTTTCTAAGGCCCCACCAGATAATTGAGCAGGGGTCGCTGTCAAATACTTTCTTCAAGTCAACAAAAGCTAAGTAGAGCTGTTTACTTTTAGCTAGGTACTTCTCCTGTAGTTGTCGTACAAGGAAAAGAGCGTCTGTGGTACTTTTACCTGACACAAACCCAAACTGCATTTCATCTATATACGCTATATATATGTATAAATATATATACGCTATATATATATGTGTATATAAATATATATACGCTATATATATATATACGGTATATACGCTATATATATATATATATATATATATATATATAAATATATATACGCTATATATATATGTATATAAATATATATACGCTATATATATATATATAGACTATATATATATATCCATGGTGTGTGTGTTGTCTCCCCAGACATGAGATGATATTCAAGAACATTCCATGTCAAACAAATATGGCCCCATTCCAGCATTGCACACTTTTGCACACATACCCACATACACTAACACACACTAACACACGTTTGTTTTTACCGATTTAGAATAAAGTACTTTTATAAACATCTTATGAGACAAGACTGACAGTTTGTGTTTTTTATTGTTTGTGTGTATACATGTAAATATGTATATATATATATATATATATATAATATATAATTGTTTCTACTTTAGGCACAAGGCCAGCAATTACCCAGTACATTACTGGTACTTTATTTTATCGACCCCGTAAGGATGAAAGGCAAAGTTAACCTCGGCGGGATTTGAACTCAGACTGTAAAGGGACGTAACTATGCTGGAAAGCATGGCATCCGACTCTCTACCAATACTGCCAATCCACACCAATACAATATAATTACCTCATTACCAGAGGTTTCCCGAATAAGACGAATACAAGGAACGTCCGCATTCGTTCATCAGACAAGGCAATTTAAAACATAGTGAAATATTTGAAAAATCTCCTCAAGAAAGGCAAAAGTTTAACAGGCAAAAAAATTTATAATAATAAATAAAAGTAATAATTGTTTCTACTTTAGGCACAAGTCCAGCAAATTACTCAGTGCATTACTGGTACTTTATTTTATCGACCCCGTAAGGATGAAAGGCAAAGTCAACCTCGGCGGGATTTGAACTCAGATCGTAAAGGGACGTAACTATGCTGGAAAGCATGGCGTCCGACCCTCTACTGATACTGCCAATCCACCGCCCTTTAATAAATAAAAGTAATAATACAAGAGATGTATAAAAATAAAAATAAAGAAATATAGTAAGAGGATGTGTATAAATATGCGTATAAGCACTTACAAATGTACATATGTGTGCATGTACAAATGCATGTGTATAGTGAAAAGATGTGTGTGTAAGTACATACATGAGGGCAAATATATTAGTGTATGTGTGGCCACAAATACGTATATATATAAATGTTGAAAAAGGAATTGTAAGATAATAGAGTTAGCGTACATATAGACTCAGACTCAGTGACTAAGAATTGAAATATATACACATACAAGGATGAAAAGGCTCACGCGTATAAACATACACACACGCGCAACCACATACATGTATGTGATATATACAGGGAAGGGAGTGTATCAGTCAAAGCAGTGTCAGACTGAAGGTCGATACAGATATAAAAATATAAAATATGAAAAATTAATGAAATAATTTATAAGATAAGAATAAAAAATTAAGGCAAAGAGAAAGTAAGTGGGAGGGGTTATAATATATAAAGTAACACTAGAAAAAAAAAATAAATAAAAGGTAGAAAACATGCATATATGCGAACAAGCTCGTACGCACATATATATATATATATAAATATATATATACGTACAGACAAAAAAACATGCACAAAATGATACATACACATACATGCGTACATACACGCATACATACACACGAAACACATATATATACATAATACATGTACATCTAATCACACGCACGCACGCGACCATATATATATATATATGTGTGTGTGTGTAAAAAACATATACTATAAAATTGAGGCTTGTTTGCATAATTGCAAACAAATTGAATGTTATTATTAATATTTGAAAAACTCAGATTACATTTATTGTATTCAGCCATGTAGAGCGAAATTTTCTTTTTTATTTGAATTTGGCAAAGCCAGCAATTTATCGCTCATATACAGGAAACTCACTGGCCAGTCTGCTGATATGCAAATCTGGCTGATCAGCCAGTTTGCTAATATGCAAATCAGGCCGATCAGTCACTGTGTAGTTTTGAAAATACCATATATTTTCACTAGCTCTGACAGTTTGGAAGGTGAACAGTGAGCTGTACTGATGAAGGGGGATACCCAGAAACATTAGTGTCTGCAGTTCTGTTCGCATGCCAACACAAGAGCAAGAATAAAGGGTTCATTCTACTGACATGTCTATAAAATTGAGGTTTGTTTGCATAATTGCAAACAAATCAAATGTTATTATTAATATTCAAAAAACTCAGATTATATATATGTGTGTGTGTATGTGTATGGTCTGCACATTCTAGTTTGGTTCACCCTTTACTATAAATATATAAATATATATATATACATACAGAATCGGTGACGAATTCATATACCATGCATCTGACGACCTTTTGATTACAGAGTCAGGTTCGATTTATAATAGGTCTTGCCTCGAGCTAATTGATAGTGAAAATATGTAATATGTTATTAAATATGTTATGATACAACACTGAATCCTTGTTCCTTATCCTTATAGCATATATATATTATATATATATATATATGTATATATATAATGGTGGAATAGAATTTACCTTGTTAATATATATATCATCATCGTTTTTATGTACCTTTTTCCACGCTCGCATGGGTTAGACAGGTCCTTTTCAGCACAAGCCGCGTTCTGTCGTCATCTCCTCTGTGAGTCTCAATGATTTCAGATCAGTTCTTGCCACCTCTGCCCATGTTTCACTACCACACTACAATCCACTTCACACAGGCGTCATACAGCCATCCTTTT
>OZ024742.1:288327937-288360437 GCA_964016885.1 Eledone cirrhosa
TACATATATATATATATATATATATCTTCTTCTTTGCCCACTTATTCTTGGGAGGGTTGAGCTCTCAAGCATGACTTCCGCGGGTCCTGTCGGAGGCTATCATCTCCATTCATAATTGTATTCTTTCGGCCATTACTCAAGATTCATGATTATGGGTAAGGGTTGGCACGAATACTGAATTGAAGATAGCAAGTTTGGCTTTTAACTTACCTCTCTTCTGATTACTGAATGCTAAAACTAATGCATTACTGCACCAGCTCCTGCAATTCTTGCACTTAATTTATCCTTTTGCCTTCCATCACTCATGAACATGGCCCTGCTATACTTCAACTTCTCTATTTGGATATTGTTGTTCCATGACTATATCGTTTATGAGTTTGCTCTGATACACATTTTTTCACACCTGTTATCACAGAGCAGTTGTCGACATCGAGGTCAAAATAATTGGAAAAGCTTCTATGCATCTAGCATTATATTGTAAATTCCTATTATATATATATATAATATCATTATTTTATATACGCTTTTCCCTGCTTGCAAAGGTAGGATGGGTCTTCTTCAGCACAACATCTCTCCATTTGTCAGTCCTTCATCATCTGCTCTGTGAGCTACAGCAATCTGAGGTCAACTCTCATCACTTCTGCCCATGTCACAGGATTCAACACAATTTGTCTACCAAATTTTACTCACAAGACATTGGTCAAGCCAAGGCTATAGTAGCAGATACATGACCCCCTCCACCACAAAAGAAAACAACAAAATTCGAAAAAACAAAAATATTTTAATTTAGATGAATTGATACAAGATTGTATACAAATTATATATATATATATATAGAGAGAGAGAGAGATTAATATTGGGTTGTAGAGTTATAAGTATAACAGTATCAACAAACATTTCCTGATGGCGCTGACAGATACTTATAAGTCACAAGTTTCAACTTTCTATGTTGCCTCTACAGACTATCAGTCTGTAGAGGCAGCATAAAGGTGTAACTTATAAGTAACTATCATATAAAATGGAGTTATTTCTCTCTACATTTTGTATGAAGTTTTATATCAGATAATGGTGGTATTATCAGTGTATAATATATATACCACTACATGATACATTTCTACAACATCACTATGTATGTATGTGTGTGTGTATATATATATACTTGGTTAAAATACCATATATTCGTTGTTTGAGTGCAATCTCAAGTTTTCCAAAAAATGTTTATAGTTTATATTTTGCCTGGTCATTTGATGGCATTTGCCCAGTCATCTTCTGGTGTTTTAATTTCTTAATGAGTTCCAGATCAATTAACGTAGTTGTAAAATGACAAGAGCCTCAATTTTTGAGGTAGGTGTTACCAGGGTGGTGACATTGGTTGAGGGTTCTGCAGATATGACATCACAACAGCAGAAATGGACAACCTGAAGAAGAACAGTGTTAAGTGTTATTATATTAAACCACTAATAAATAAGTAGGCTACCACTAAGTATACATGCTATGTGTGTTATTAACCTATATCTAAAAAGTTACTCCATATAACATGTACAACATGATCATCTCAGCCAAACTCCTCTCACAACAAGTGTCTCTAAGTTTGGTATCACTGAGGTTGAGTTCCCACTGCCCTAAAAAGTTGCTCTATAAGGTGCTGAATAAACTGCCTTCACATGCATTCTTGCCGCAACATTGTCACCACTAAAATAATGTTGACTGAGAAAGCACAGCACTATAACTATAGTTGCCTAAAAGTTCCAGTATGCATGGAATATATATATCATCATCACCGTTTTACGTCCGTTCTTCCACGCTAGCATGGGTTAGACGGGTTGTCTGTTGTGGGCAGTGTCCAGTCGGCTGACCTTGTCTTGCTCATACGGGAACTGAGTGTGGCTTGATTTCTACAGCTGGATGCTCTTCCTAACACCAACCTCATTTACAGTGAGTGCTGGGTGCTTTTTTTCTGTGGCGCCTGCACGTCCAGTTTTACAGTGTGGGCTGGGTGCTTTTTTTCTGTGGCGCCTGCACGTCCAGTTTTACAGTGTGGGCTGGGTGCTTTTTTGCTGTGACACTTCCATGACCAATTTGCAGTGGAATGATAGGGACCCCAGTCCTATCATCTCATTTCTACAGCTGAGTAAACTGGAGCAATGTGAATTAAAGTGTCTTGCTCAAGGAAACAACACATCACCCGATCCAAGAATTGAACTCACAACCTTTCGATTGCAAGCCCAATGCTCTAACCACTAAGCCATGGGTCTATATACAAATGTTATGATTATAATTGAAAATGTGAAAAATGTCAGCTAAATGAAAGTAGTGATATATGCAACAATGAAGTGACTTACAGTAATTTATGGTGATTTAGTGATGTATGGTAACTTACAGTGTTGTATAGTGACTTAAAATGATGTATGGTGACTTACATGAAGCTGCTAAGCATTTGTTTGGTATCCTCTGAAGACCTAGAATTGGCAAAACTAATGAAAGAACAATAGACAGCAGCCCAGGCACACCATTTCAACTGCAAATAGAAGAATATAAAATTTTAGTACCTCATCATCATCATACATCTATTTTTCCATGCTTGAAACAAATCACCAATACTAGAGAGGTTGTCATGCCCTTGATACAAGTGGAGGTTCCTCTTGAGCTGTTTGGCATAATTTAAAAAACTAGGGAGATATCGGTCATTGACTCAACAGAAGAGCCTTTCTTACTCTATGTGGGCAAATATGACTGATGTGTTTATTAAGGGGTGAGGGAAAGATTGATGAACCTGGATAGTGTGGTTGTTAAGAAATGGTGATCATCGGAGTGCAATTGATGTTGTGGTGATGGAAGAGTTGGTTATAGCAGGTGCATTAAGGTTTTGAGAGTGGAGGTGGGTGATCCTGGATAGTGTGGGTGTTAGGGTTTAGAAGGGGACATTTCAGGATGAGGTGGGGAATGGCTATTAAGAAATGATAGTTGGAAGTGGGGCATGTAAACGTGTCAGGTTACATTTTATGCTGGTAGATGAGAAGGAGGGAGTCATGTGAATGTGCCAAGTTACATTTTAGGCTGGTAAGCATGTCTAGACCAGTAGTGTATCACCAATCATTGCAGTCCTCTGTTATCTCTGTTGTGAGGTTCAGCTCGTACAAGTCAGTCTTCATTACCTCATTCCAAGTCCATGAGATCTCTCTGCACTTCTTAGCTTTACTACACATCACATATCCATATCAATGTAGACTTCTCTCTAGTACATTCCATCCAATTCCGCTTAAGCCTAGTTTTTCTTTCAGCTCATTTATGCTACAATGTTAATATATACTGATATTACACATCATTGGAGCATACTTCATTTCTTTTTAGCCCTTGCAGGTCTTCTGTAGTCAATGCCCGTGTTTCACTGCCATGTAGTATTGCAGTTCACAAGAAGGCAGTATACACCAGAGGAACTTGCTCTCTAGTATCTCAACTGACCAGTGACTTTGATGTTTAAAAAATGGATCATCTCCATCCTGCTTATCTAAAGAGACCTTGACAATCACCATGTGTGTTAACTAAGAAAAAATGCAAGAACAGCTGAGAGCAATAATTTAAAAGAATGGATAAGGGAGACAATCAAGACTCAAAGAACTCCCAGCCAATAAATGTATTCTCAAATTTGTATAAGGTTCTCATATAGAATTATGATGAATGGTTTTTAGAAAAACCTTTTCATTTTCATATTTTGAATTTCGAAAATAATGAATTTGTAGGGATTTTTCATTGTTTAGCTGATGTTTGGAATATAACGATGGTTCTTACATAAAATTATGAGGGAATATTTTTAGACAAATATAAACACTTTAACATATTTCTTATGAAAGACAATGCCTATGGTTCACAAATCATACTAAGAATAATTAAGAATTTGGAGGGATTTATTAATATAACTAATTTCCTCATTATCGAGCTGGTGTTTTGAACATAACTCAATAAAGGTTCTTCTACATAATTATAATGGAAGGTTGTTTATTTTTAGATAGTCACTTTAACCCTTTCGGTACTGTATTTCTAATGAAAGACTGATTTTCAAATAATCAAGAATTTTGAAGAATTTAGTAATATAACTTAACAAATGTTCTTACATAAAATAATGATGTAAAATTCGTATATAAATATAAACACTTTAAAACAGACAGTTTTGTATCATGAAACTAGGGGCAGTTTCAGGCAGTTTGGTAATGAATGACTTGAAGAACCACCAGCCAGCATACTATCAAATTTATAAAAGCTGATTTTGCTCACACTTAGCAACAGAAGAATGAGGATGACAATGAAGAACAGAAGCAAACTATCTTTGGAAATGGTTTCTTCAGTTATGATCATAGAAACGGTACCAACTGATTGAAAACACCAGCAGTAGAATTTACCACTCTAACATTTAGAACAAAACAAGACATATGGTCAAGAGGACCCTTTGGCCTTGCTGAGGATCTAACAACCTCTCTAGTGTTAGTCTCTTGATAAAATGCAGCTGTAAATTCTGTAATGTTGTTGGTGATTAAATGACGACAATAAAGCTTAGTGAGGGTTCTTCAGTTTTGTCAAACATATGACAACCACTTTATGATAAAATACAAGTAGTGCTGGTGTCATGTTAAAATGCACCCAGTACACTCTGTAATGTGGACTTAGTAGTTCCATGATAAAATGCGCCCACTACACTTTGAAATATGGTTTTACTGGTGCCATGATAAAATGCACCCAGTAGACTCTGAAATATGGTTGTACTAGTGCCATGATAAAATGTACTCACTACACTCTGTACAATGTTTGGTGTTAGGAAGGGAATCCACCCATAGAAATCATGCCAAACAAAATGCTGAGAGAACTCTTCAGTTATGGTCTCAGGTTAAACAACAATTCGTAGCTGTATGTTATAGGACTACTGGATCAGGATAGACTTGAGACTGTATAGCAACAACTAACTGTGACACAGAACCAGTGGAACAGGATTGGCTTGAAACTATACAACAAAAATAACTACCAACAATCATGAAGTAATAATATATTCACTTACTTTCATCATGAGTCCACACATACTAAATATCATCCCTAGTAGATTCATATAATCAGGGGTAGGGTCATCAACAGGACCACCACTAGGGGGAGACTTGTACCTGCAAGAAATTTCAATAATTATATATATATATACACACACACACACATATATATATACATACACATATATATATATATACATACGCATATATATATGTAAAAGATAAACAGAAATAACATAATCGGTACAGTATATGGAAGGAATATATTAGGTTAACGCTTGAAATAGCAAGAAGAGGATCTTAACGTTTCGGACACTAGTCCTTCATCAGAAGAAAGAATGAGAAATTAGAAAGATTGAAGGGACGGGCGCAGCATAATTGGAAAAAACGTTTTTACAGAAAAATAACAGGTCCATTCATGTTGCCATCTCTTATATATACACACATACACATATAGAGAGAGATATACACACATATAAGTATAGATATAACTTTTTCTATTCCTCCCACTAATTTTGTTTTGTGAATTTCTTCAGAAATAAAGTGGGAAGCAATTCAATTCATCAGCTAGTTTATGAATATGTTCTGAGCTTGTGTGGGTTGGATGGGCCTTTTCTCAGCACAGCAACCCTCCATTCACCATATCTGCTACATACAAAATTTACCTTTTCTGTTAGTCTGCCTGTTTTCCCATTACATATCTTGTGTATCTAACAGGTGATAGTCCAGTTTAGTGAATGCTTAAGAAATCATTAAACCAAATTGGACTTCAACACATTCACTTTCCTCAAGCATCACGTTTTTACAATTATTCTTTTCTTTTACTTACCCTTGTATATAAGCCAAGAAATATGGGGCAAAAAATAAAGATGATAAAACGAGGGTAGACTTATACTCGGTCAATATTTTGCTGATTTTCACCAACTTCAATATCTACATAAAAAAATAGTTTTACTACATTTTAGAAGCATTTTTACAGAATATTTTTAGTATTCACAATCTTTATTTATGTTTTCATTTCTTCCATTATGTGAGTGGCCAGTTCCCTAATTAATTTCGATTTATTAAATATTCCAATCAATTTGTATTTATACAGATGTTCGTTAGTGCTGAAGTTACACATACTTATATAATACTAATTATACAGGCACCATGAGATGATGTGTCAAAACTTGATGTTGTTTATTGTTTTAAGATTACTGATAAAGTGAAGGTCACAATGAGCTTTATCATTTAAAAAGAAAACTGTAATCATTTCTTATACTGCAGAGGAACATACACAACTCTCTGCTTGTCTGTCTGTCCACCAGCCAGCCTGTTTGTTTACCTGTCTGCTGGCCTGTCTCTCTGTCTACCATCCTGCATGTCAGTCTACTTGTAGGTCTGCCAGCCTGCCTGTATGTCTAACTGTCTCTTCGCCAGCCTGTCTGTCCACCAGCCAGTATGTCTACCTGTCTGTCTGTCTGCCAGCCTACTTTCTCCTTGCTTTTGCAACCTCCTTGATCCGACACCATATCCCAACTACCCACCCAACCTCCACTGTCCTCCGGTACGCCACCATCACTGCCTTCCGGTGCAGACCGTAACTAAACTGTGTAGGACCAACGAGGGATCCTTAAATTGCATGAGTGGCATTCCTTGACCATCTGGTGCAGATGAGAGTCTAGGAGAGCAGTTACTCCTAAATAAAATAAAACTGTATGGGGCAGATGTGGACCTCATAAGCCATAGTGGAAGCACCCCATCTAGGAGGGCAGTGACCCTAATTAATGACTGTATAAGGCAGATGTGGACTCATGTCTAGGAGAGCAGACACTCTGAATTAAAACTGATTCAGGGTTGAAAGACAACCTCCCTAGTACTGGTGACACTAGTAAATGCACCAAGTTCACACTGTAAAGAGGTTGGTGATAGGAAGTGCATCCCGCAACAAAAACCCTGCCAAAATATTGAAAAGCACAATACATATGACTCACACTAATATATAGGACGCCTGCAAGTGCAAAAGAAGAATGGGAGACACTGGATGGGAAAATAGTCCAATAATGCACCTGAGCACTGTACACAATAATTTTCATTATTAAATTGAATGTGCTAATAGGAAAGAGCACACTGGAATCCAAGCTAACAGCCACATTCGGAGATATTGTTTATGCAATCTGCAAAGATGCCTATGAAGTAAGACAACCAAAAGTAAAAACACCACCTTGGAAATCCAAATGTCAGCGTGAGATGAATAACATCTGGAGGAAAAAAAGGTATCTCAAGAAACAGATTACAGTTGCCTCAGTATTTGAGAAATATCAATATGAAAGTAGAGGCAACAGAAAGGAGTTCCAGCTAGATCCTGTCAACAAAATCTCCATACGGTTTAAATATACAAGTCTGGGATATCCAAATAGCTAAATGTCAGCAGAATAGTACCCAGGAGTCATGGCCTGGATGCAACTGACCCCCTTAGAGTGCAAGAATTTAAGGACCGAAACACTTGCTTGAGAAGGAGGTTTCTTCTCTGAAGACCTTCTGCTGCCCAGTTCACCTGAGAGTTTCTTACCACCATCATGTTAGTGCTGTGCATGGTAGTAGGGTGGCTAAAGCAGCCATGTGCGAGAACCCCTTGACCAGCATCAAGCAATCGCTCACCATTTTTCCTTTCCAGGTAGTCCTTAAGGAGATTAAAGGTAGAAAAAGTGGCTTGTGAGAGCAGTGAAAACCATGTACAGAGAAGCTGTCAGTAAAGTGAGAATAGGAAATGAGTTTAGTGAGGAATTCAAGGTACAGGTAGGAGTGCATCAGGATTCAGTTCTTAGCCCACTTGTTTATCATAGTCCTCTAGGCCATAATAAAGGAGTTTAAGACTTGTTGTCCATAGGAACTTCTATATACTGATGATCTGGTCCTCATAGCTGAAACTATGGAAGAACTAGAGATTAAGATCTGACAGTGGAAACAGAACATGGAATCAAAATGGCTGAGAGTAAACTTAGCCAAAACTAAAGTGCAAGTAAGTAGGAAATAATATAGGACCCTGATTCCTTCAGGGAAGTGGCCATGCTCAATATGTAGAAAAGGAGCAGGCATAAACTCTATACAATGTACACAATCTAAATCTTGAGTACACAGGAGATGTATTGGGATAAGAAGTAGACTAACAGGAAAAGAAAACTTTATATGTAGATGTTCAGGGTTAATTGATAGTAACAGTGACGATGATATTAATATTTTCTAGGAAGGATCCATAGAAGTGGTTGATAGCTTCTGCTATCTACCTGATTTAATTAGCAGTGGAGATGGGTGCTCTGGGAGCATAATAGCAAGAATAAGGCTAGGATGAAAGAAGTTTAGAGAACTACTACCTCTGTTGACAACAAAAGGTTTCTCCCTCCAAATGAAAGGTTTGTTGTATGTTGCCTGTGTTTGAAGTGCTATGCAGCATGGTTCTGAAACATGGGCAGTGACTGGAGGATATGCGTAGGCTGGAGAGAAATGAAGCAAGCATGCTTTGATGGATATGCAATGTTAATATATGAGAACGACAGAGCTTGGATGAACTGAGAGAAAAACTAGGTATAAGAAGAATCAGAAGTAGTGTGCAAGAGAGAAGACTGTGTGGTGTGGACATATGAGATCGGTGGGTGAAGAAATATCAAGACATTCCAGTAGAAGGAAGCTGCAGAGGTGAGAGCTGATCTCCAATCGCTGAAACGCACTATGAAGATGACGAAAGATCGCAACGTGAAAAGGACCTGTTCAACACAAGCGTGGAAAAATGGATGTGAAAACAACGATGATGATGATATACACACACAGTATGTGGAGCAAATAGACAAAACAAGAAATAAATATACAGAGTCTTTTGACAAAATGAGACAATACGATGTCAAGAAAAACAAAGTACCTCCCACAAATCTCTAAAACAACCAGATGGACACTGCAAAGGAAAGCAATGTGAATAAAACAAATAGATTCTTTGGAATGTAAATAAAATATGTACATGTGTGAACCAAAATATTTTACTGTATTAATGTACAAATGAATTGTCTCCCCCTACTCACTAATCTCCATATCGAATTTCGTGTTCTCATCATTAAGATACACAGCAGACAATAAAGTATTGGGATTGATACAATGTCGTGTCACAGCATGGCCACAGTCCATGGCTAAACAACAGAGCTACATGCCCAAGCTCAGTTTTATGTTGTTGTTACAGCTCACATCTATGCAGAAGTTACTTCACAACTGCAATGGATTTTGGGTGAATGTCTTTTATCATAGCCCTGTGAATTGAATTTAGAAAATAGCAACTGTGTAGAAGCCCACGAAAGGGACTGTTTACTTCTTAGATGATTTAGTTAATCTAGCTCCCAGTTTAACATAACCACCTGAACCATAGGTGTCTTTAGCAGAGTCCAATTTGTTGTAAACATTCAGGGTTTTTTTTAGTAGAGCCCATTCTGTTGCTAACACACAGGAGTATTTTTAGCAGAACCCATTCCATTGTTAGTATCCAAAGGTGTCTTCAGTGGAGTCACTTCTGTTGATAGTATCCAAGGGAGTTTTTAGCAGTGATCATTCTGTTACTAGTATCCAGGAGTGCCTTTAGTGGAGTCCATTCAGCTGAAAGTTTTCAGAACAGTTCTCTGTTATGAGAATAACTTCCAAACTTCTATGTTTCTTTCCTTTCTCAGAGGAGCTGACAAATTTTCATGGGCACTACTCTTTCTCCCCTGATTGATCAACTCCCCCACCCATGTAATTTTGTTTTCATAGGTTAATCTGAAAGATGACCAGATTAAAATATAATTAATTAATCAGATTAAAATATAAATATTTGTTAGAGTAGGATTAGCTTAGGATTGAAACAGATCCAGAAGATAGTGGCAAGTATATTCCCCCTCCTTCCCCATCACTGTTTTGAATATAACTGTTCATCTATTGTGATGTGAAATTGCTGAAACGTGTTGTTATTAACCCTCATCACAGTGAAGTTGGGTGGCCTAATGATTAGTGCGTTTGGTTTACGATCACAAGGTTGTAGTTTCGATTCTTGGATCAGTCAGCTGATAAAAACAAAAATAAGTACCACCAGCAGCTGATGCCACTAACTGGTGCGTAATCTCAGAGGAATTAATTCTTTTGATGGTAGGACAAGGAGCCCTATAATTAAAACATCCCGGAAACCTCATGAGTTGTGACCTGGTAGGAGAGCAACTAAACCTACCTAGAAATGTGTGTAACAGGACTGAGGCATCCTATAATTTACACAGCTGAGAAAAATTCACCAATACAAGCTCATTAGGAAGCCAGTTAAACCTGCATAGGTGTGAGCTGTAATAACATATATATGGGGGGGGGGGGTATGTATATGTATGGTAGAACTGGTGGCCCTATAATTAATACACATGAAAAATATCTTTATGATGCAACGTCATAGGAAGCCAACTAAACCTACATAGGTATGAACTGTAACAGAACTGGGACCCCAATCATTATAACACCTGAGAAACCTCGTATGATACAACTTTGTCGGAGACCAACTAAACCTACGTGAGTGCCAGGCAAAAAAGATGGATAAAATATAGTACCAGGCACAAAAAATATAAGTACTGAGCTCGATGATTGACTAAACACTTTTAAGGCGGTACCCTAGTATGGTCAGTCTAATGAATGAAAGCAGTTAAAAGATATCCATCCATCCATCTCTCTCTCTCTATATATATATATATATATATATATATATATATATATATATATATATATATATATATATATTATATATATAACCAAAAGTTTATATGGTTCGTTGATTATTCAACGAATTCAAATTTTAATCTGGAGTATCTATAATATTATTCAAAATATTAATAAATGAGAAATATTATCATAACCAAAGTATATATTTTATTATACATATGTCAAAGGTGCAATGGTGTTTCAGTACGTTTTCATCAGATAAAATATATAAGAGATTGGATATGCGATATACCACTAAGGTCTTGAATCTTCAATATATATATATATATATATACACACACACATGTCGAAGAAAGAATCCTAACCTTAATGTGTAATATACACAATGAATTCAGTGAATTTCACTAAATAGTTCCGTTTTTTTTTATTTCTTGATCTAGTGTCAAGGTTTGTCACAGTTCTAAATATATTTGAAACTTACCGAGTGACTTTGTTGGGTCTTCTTGGATCATGGGCATTGTTGACTGATGGAGCGGTGGTGGCAGACATGTCAGTAATCCTGTAATATAATATAACGGGTTAAAAAAAAAATAAAAAGATATATTTATAGAGATCTAGAAATAAAACGAGAAACCTACATTAAACCACAGAAGAAATATGTAACGTGCGATAACCGGAACCGGAAATCACTGTAACAGCAACACTATCTGGTAGAATTTTCGCATACATTACTATTATTGAAAATAACAATAAATAAGACACCAAGAAAATAATTAAGATGAAAAAAAAAAGATGTATGTTAGTTTATAATTTGTTAAATTAAATAGTGTGGAGTTTTAGCGAGAATATATGGTACTAAAATGTGAAAGCTGGTCGTGAAAGAATATCTACAGTGTGATTCAGCATGGCCACCTCGGATGTTGCTAAAACGAAACAAGAAAGCGGTAGTGATGTAAGATCTTTTTACTAAACAACTTACACGACATTACATCTAGTATTTCTAACAGTCTATAACATTTCGTGAAATAATCAATCAATTTATCAATCACTCTTCCCCATTCCCCTCGTTTCCAGGCTGTTTATACTTAGCCATTAACACCCACACGTGTATCGATTTATTGACTTCAAATGATCAATCACATCAGTGCATTCATCATTGCTATATTATCATTTGTACCTTCCAGCTGTTTCGAGAAGAAAACATGTAACTTTAAGAGTTTGTAGCTGTTAGACAACTCTATTTGATCAATCTATTCTCTCTGATTCTATGTGCCTTACAAACTGCCGTTAAACCAGCTTTTCAATTTAGCAGACGATAAATCTATAATAATAGCTGTAAAGTATTATTGTCCATCTGTCACACGCGATCTGTCAAAAACGTTCTAAATTTTTTAATTTAAAATTCATAGAAAACAAATGTAAAACGAAAAGGGTGGGTGGGATCTAAATGTTTTCATTCATATCAGAAATGGTTGTCAACAGTGTTGTAGTGTTATCTCTATAGCCACCCGCCTCTCTCTCTCTATCCACGTATTTGTCTCAATAGTTTATATAATATATATATATATATATATATATATATATATATATATATATATATATATATATATATATAAACAAAGCGATTAACTTTAAGAAGCATTGGAAAAATTTGAAATTTCAAATGTCTGCATCCCAACACAAATGACAATAATAATTGTTTCTACTTTATCATTAATAGTTGAGAAATCGGTAAATTAGATGATTTCCTCAACTATCATTTATACTTCTAATTTATTATCATTTGCGTTAGAACACACATTTCAAATTTCATATATATGTGTGTATACATACACACTCACACACACATATGTGCGTGTGTGCATATATATATATATATATATATATATATATATATATATATATATGTGTGTTTGTGTATGTATATGTATATATAGAAATATCCGTAGGTGTGAAAAAGAAAAACAGTGCTCAATAGGGAAGGGAGCTGATATATTATATCATTTATGTTCCGAGCACGAACATAATTAAATGTTTCTACTATTGGCACAAGGCCAGCAATTATCTCAGTGCATTACTGGTACTTCATTTTATCGACCCCGTAAGTTAACCTCGGTGGGATTTGAACTCAGACCATATATATATATAAAGAAATGACGACACCAAAGGACGGAACATTATATATATATATATATATAATGTTCCGTCCTTTGGTTTATGTCGTATATATATATATATATATATATATTTCGTTTCTGAATTTGTTTAGCAAGATTCTTTATCTGAAATCGTGTGTTGAAACCGATATTGTTATACTTTGGGAGGGTCATGTTGTGTTTCTTATTGGCAACATGACCCTCCCAAAGTATAACAATATATATATATATATATATATAGGAAAAAGTATGACCCCGACGGCAGAGCTCAAGCCGTTTCGACGGCTATTTCAGAAATAGCCGTCGAAACGGCTTGAGCTCTGCCGTCGGGGTCATACTTTTTCCTATTTCCCACTCTACTACCCTAAGTATTGAGTACGCTGGTGCGTTATGGTCCATCTGGTTCCTTACCACAATTCCTTTGTTATATATATATATATACATACATGATGTCTTCCAAAAGTAACGGTCGCATTTTGAAAGGGTACGTCAATGTTTATTTATAAAACTGGTATATATTGTATTTTGTCTGATGAAGGCATACCATAATTTAACTTGGTATCCTTGAAATATGTATAATGAAATAAATATGGTTTTATAAATATAGTTTCCATTTGTTAATATCGTATATATATATATATATATATATATATATATATATATATATATATATATGTTCCGTCCTTTGGTTTATGCCGTACCACTACGTAGTCATTTCTTTTTAACGTAGTACCCAACCGTATGGCTAGATCTAGTTGAAGTTTACTGATACGTTTAGCTTGTTTTTGATTTCTAAGCACGGACCTTTCACTTTAATTCACTTTGCAGTAGATAAATATGTTGACAATATAGAAAGCTTGAAATTACAAACATACATGCCACAGCTGTCAAAATTCAACACATATTGTACATAGATATATCTACCTCTATGACTTAATTACATACGTTTTTCTATACAAGATTATATAACTTTGCTTATAATATTTAAAAGGCTTCAAATTATTATAATTATATATTTTTATGCTAGATCTTCCAATATACTTTCGGGTTCCAAATAATAGGTTGGGTGCGGTGGAATAAGCAGGGGAATTGTAAAAAGTGGGGCGGGAGTTGGAAAATCGGTAATTTTTCTAGGTTGTCTCCGTTGATTTTTTTTAAAAACCAAAATTTCGATGGAGATAGATTAGCAAAATTTTATAAGCGGGACGGGGGTGGAAAAAAAAATCTGTAAAATTAATAAGCGGGGTGGGGACGATTATTCGAAACCTGAGAGTACGCTGTTGACATCAAACCACCTGAAACCGCCCCTGGTTCTATGACACAAAACTGTTTGCTTTAATGCATTTGTATTTATCTATAAACCTTCCTTCGTAATTTTATGTCAGAACCTTTAAATTATGATCCAAACACCAACTTAATAATAAGAAAGTTAGTTATTTTATTAAATTCCTCACAATTCTTGGTTATTTTCTAAATGATAAGCAGTGACTCTCATTAGAGATATTGTAGTGAAAGAGTTAAGATTATATAACTATGTTTACACACACGTTTCTGTGGAATCGATATTTTCAAAGGAGAGAGAGATAGTGGCGGTGGAAGCGATGAATGAAAAGATCGATAGCCCAAAATAAAAAAAAAACGAATAGTTTAAAGGGTTACGAGATAGTGGTCAATAAACATTAAAAAAAACATTGGGTAAGACAGGCACAAATATATTGATTTCAAAATTAGGCACAAAGCCAGCAAATTTGAGGTAAAGTAGCTTAAATTTTATCGGCCCCGGAATGATGAATGGTAAAATTGGTCTCCACAATTCAACGCATATACCTTCCTTATATGTACTAAACATATTACATATTGCTGTATCACCTTTACTGTTGGTACTGCCGCCGCATCCACCACCACCAACACTACTACCACTACCGACACTACCACCATTACTACTACCACTGCCACACCACCACCAACACTACTACTACTACCACCACCACCACTACTACTACTTCTACATATTGTCACCAACTGCAGTAGTACAACATGCTTTGCAGCATATAGTTACGGCTCTTTAAATCCTGCCGAGGTTAGATTTGCCTTTCATCCTTATGGGATCTATAAAATAAAGTATCAGTAACGCACTGGGGTTGATTTAATCGAATTGCCTCTTCCCCAAAATTGTTGGCCTTGTGCTTAAATCAGAAACCACTATTATTGACGTTCTTGGGAAACTCTAGATATTGACGAAAATCAAATAGCACTCTTTTTGGGAGGACTTTCGGTCCAGAGCCCATGGATAATTTCCAGAAATCCCTGGCCTGGTAGTGCTACTGAGGAGCTTTGCCAGTTCGAGATAAACTTATCAGGCATGGAAATACCGTCAGCTAGGTCTGTCTGAGATGTCACAGTGCGATGAAACCGTCCTGCACACAATCGTCCAGTGTCCGAGCATTGCTGACTTGTGACTTTATGTCGAACACCGGCTGTCACATGAAGGACAAATCCGGTTATCAACTGAGTCCATTGTGAAGATTGTCCTGCTGCCTTCTTTTATTCAAGAAGGGCAGGCCATTTTTATCTGTCTTGTGACCATGGTGAAAGAGGTTGTATGGTGGACATGCTCGAAAGGTTTGAAGATGAGCACTTTCCTCTTTGGTGAAGCCCTGATTAACTTCTTCAGGTTTCACTTAAAGAGGAAAATCAGGGTGGAAAGGGAAGTGCTACCTTCAAAGCAATTTGTTGAAAGGTGGGCGGGAGAGGCAAACATGGTCCAAGTGAATAGGCCTGCTCTGAATATGAGCTTGTAGATTGGAGGAGTACAACTGGGATAGAGCACTTACCCTAGAGATCAGGGCACCTGCAGTTTTATGGGAGGTTTTCCATGAGTGATCCTCGAATATCTCCCTATTGAGGAACCTCCTTTCTTTTTATTTGATTGTTAACTTCCTTTTTTTTAATATTGTTAAATTTGTTTACATGCAAAACCCACATGCCAACACATATACACACACTCCATACTTTTGTCCTGTGTTGCCTTAATGTTTTTCTTGATGTGAGCCCTTTGTGGTTAATAAAGAAATTATTATTATTCCCGCCGAGGTTAGCTTTGCTTTTCATACTTATGAGGTTGATAAAATAAAGTACCAGTCACGCACTGGGGTTGATTTAATTGACTTTCCCCTCCCCTTCAAATTGCTGGCCTTGTGCCTAAAGTAGAAACAATTATTATTATTGTGGATTGGCAGTATTGGTAGAGGGTCGGACGCCATGCTTTGACGCATAGAGTTACGGCCCTTGCTATTCTGAGTTCAAATCCCGCCGAGGTTAACTTTGCCTTTCATCCTTATGGGGTCGATAAAATAAAGTACCAGTAATACACTGGGTAATTGCTGGCCTTGTGCCTAACGTAGAAGCAATTATTATGATTATTATTAAACTACCCATACTGTACTACTACTGTCATAGAAATGTGTGTATCTATATGTGTACTTATCTGTGTGTGTGCACTTATATATGTGTATGTAAGCATCTTTATATATATACTAGCAGTGGTACCCGGCGTTGCACGGGATAAGGTATTTTGGAACGCAGGCCGCGAACAGACCTAATCGTGGAAAAACTGCATGCTTGGACAATATGTAAAGAAAATATCCCGAATACCCTGATGGCTGGATAATCTTTAAGATTTTCCTTGATGAAGCAGGAAAAATGCAGGTTTTCACCTAGGGGATCAAGAAAATTAATTTTTTTTATGTGCATAATATGCCTTGAAATTTCGTGAAAATCGGCTAGACGTAACGCCTCAAAATTGTATTTGCTCGCGGTACGAAGAAGAGACTGACTAATTACATAGTTACAATTTCAAGGAAATCGGTCTGACATAATGCCTCAAAAAACCCTTAAAAAGCTGAAAAAACGCACTTTTTCACTTAATGCGGGCTCTAGGGGATCAAAAAGTTGAATTTTTTTTATGTGATGTGCATAACACTCCCTGAAACATAAGTAATACACATGTAAAGTTTGAAAAAAATTGGTTGGGTACTTCTCGAGTTTAACACACACACACACGTCCTTCCTTCCTCAGTTTTATATATATATATATACATATATAAATTAAAATAACAGATAAAATTTAAGCAAAGAATCGTTGCTTTCACTCTTAATGGGATCTTCTGAAACAAAAAAAATCAATCTGTGAACGCAGGAGTAAATATTTCGGAAAACGTTGCGACCGAAGGAAAACAGGAAGACAATACTTTGGTTCGTGAAGACGTTCCCTGGCAATGAACGGAAAATAGCGAACATAATATGTCATCAAGGTTCGTCAGAATGTCGTAATGCAGACAGCCAGGCATACAGACAGATATTATAAGAGCGCTACGGAGATGGATAACCGGCGCCTAACACCCCTTTAACAACAGAAAATTGAAAAATAAAAGCTGCAGTTAATATCTTTAGACCGCAAAGAATATATAAATGCAAGTTTGAAGTCAATCGGAGTAGAAATGTGGATTTGTATAGACTTTGCAAAAATAAGGACACACACACACAGACAACAACAGTTTTATATATATAGATATATATATGTGTGTGTATGTACGTATACATGAATGTGCCTACTTCAATGGTTACTACTGCAATGAGTTCTGTATCATGGAATATGCTAGATTGATCAGAGCATTGCTAATACCAGGGTCGTCGCTACCCTTAAGACCAACAAGGCTTCCACCTAGGGTGCAGACCTCAGAGAGGCACATTACTCAACCATAAAGTATCACAGTTTTATACAAATTAAATAAAATATATAATTTCCTGCAATCAATAGATATATTCTTAAACATCTTTGCTGCATAGCAGCATTGTTGAAATAGTCATAGGAGAGGAGAGGATCTTATTGTGTTATGATTTTGGTGTGGGTGAGTGTGGACTGTGTAGTAGAAAATGCTGGTTTATTAGTTTACTTAATGTGGTCAGAGCAAGAAGTGTCAAAAACTAAGTTAATCAGCTGGCCCAACTGTAAGTTAAAAATATTTTATTTGGGAGAATTGGGGCACACAATGCCTGGGGTACTAAATACTCAAGCTTTAGCTCTGGCCACTCCCATCATTAGTTACTACAACCACCACCACCATCACCAACACTGTCACCACCACTACCACCACTACTACTACATCGATCATTGTTTTAATTGTACTATAGCTACAACCTATACTGTATTAAGAGGTACTTTCTGATATAAACTGTAATAACAGTTATTGATTTATTTTTGTATATTGATGCATGTATATATATAGTCTGGTGTGTGTATATATATATACATGCATATATATATATATATACATGCATATATATATATTTTGTGTGTATTATATCTGGCTATATATCTAATGCATAATGTGTGTATATATATATATCGTTTTGGATCACTGGATTTTCTGACAGCTTTTTGCTTTGTACCAATATACCACAACTCACTACCACTTTTCCTCCACTTTTCTTTTCTTACTATCTCCATCTCACCATTTTATTTCTCTCTCATCCCATTACCCCCTCGTGGTTTCTGATTTAGGTACAAGGCCAGCAATTTTGGGGAAGGGAAAGTCGATTAAATCGGCCCCAGTGCATGACTGGTACTTTATTTTGTCAACCACGTGAGGATGAAAGGCAAAGTTAACCTAGGCAGGATTTGAATTCAGAACGTAAAGAGTCATAAACTCTATGCTGCAAAGCATGGTGTCTGACGCTCTACCGATTCTGCCAATCAAACTCCCTTACAAATGCATTTATCTGACTATTCCACTAATTGATAAACGAAGGCATCAGAATTCTGCTACAACATCAGCAATAGAAAAACGAATGATCTAATGATCAGTTCTTTTCTTCTGACAGGAATTGTGAATGACAGATTGTATCAATCATAGAAAGACCAATGAAACATGGTTACTTTAGTCCAGTCTGATGATCAGTTCCTTCACTTTTTATTTTAACCCTTTAGCATTTAAACCGGCTCTATCTGGCCAGAATTCTCTCACCTCTTTCTGTTCAAACTGGCCACTCATACTGATGTTAAGGTATTGTTCTCAAAATAAATAATATCAAAATCTCATAGATTCGATATAATGTGAGATAATTATGTGAGGTAAAGCCTTTACTGTGAAAATACAATAGTAAATATAGAGTAATATAAATTACTAAAGGAGTTTTGATGTGATGTAATTTAAAGTTTCTCTTGTCTTTGCAGGTATTTGAAGATGCTGTAGAAAATATAGGTACTATCATGTAAGTATTTTAACCGTTTCCTAGCCATATTTCTAATGAAATCCACAGTATTTCAATTAATTATTGAAGAAATTTGAGGAATTTATTAAGATTGTTAATTACTAGTACACAACCTATGGTTTTATAGACAGAATAAGTAAAATTCAGTTTTTTCTCCAAACTTTTACAAGGTTGTTTGTGGATAGTATGTGTGTGTGTATATATGAAAATACATATAAGACTCAACAAGTGGTAAAGAAAGAAAAGGAAATATTAAAACCTTAAGGCCTATAAGACCTGGTCAGTAAGTCTCAAAACAGTTACAGTGGGACTCTATCAGTGACCAGGTCATCCTGCCAACTCACCCACATCATGCCTATCACCCTCCTAATATCTATCTATCCTTCCCACAAAAACAAAATGGCTCACTTGGGACAAGTCATCATTTGCCTCATAGAGTAAAGAGGGCTGGGTCTTCAGTTGAGTCAACCTTAGGGCTTATACCACAATAAAATACAACCAATACACTCTGTAAAATAACTGGTGGTAGGAAGCACATCCAGCCATAGAAACCATGCCAGACAAAGGGTTGAAAGGATTCTTCAGTTGTGTCAAAGGCACAACAACCTTTCTAGTGTTGGTGCCATGATAAAATGCACCCAGTATACTCTATAAATTGGTTGGTGATAGGATGGGCATCCAGCTATAAAAAAAACTTGCCAAACAAGGGGTCAAGAGGGCTCTTTAGTTGTGTCAAAACATGACAACCTTCCTAACGCTGCTACCACAGTAAAATGTACTCAATACACTATGTAGTATACAGGAATGTATGTGAGATGCAACCTGTCTCCAGCCTCTGGCCCATCTGGAATGTCAGTGGCTCCAGCATGATACTAACTGGTATAACATTTGTTATCAGGTAAAACAGAAGTTAAATGATGAGAAGGATAAAGATCATATGACCCTGATCCCATCAGGAATACAGCCCTCCTCAATATGCAAAAGAGAAGTAGGCAGAAACTTGATATGATGTTGGGTACACAAGAGGTATTGTGGGTTGCAGGCATACTAACAGGAAAGGAAGACTTCATACATACTAGATGAACAGGGGTAATCAATGGGAAGAGCATCAGTGATATAAATCTTTTCCAATCACATGAAGGATCTATAGAAGAGGTTGATAGCTAGGTGATCTACTGTATATACTCGAATATAAGCCGAAGAATATGTGACGAAAAAATCGATGGTAAAATGGGAGAGTCAACTTATATTCAGGGTAAACATTTTGACAATTTACACCAACTTCACCAATTATGTAAATAAGATGCCAAAATATGTGGAGTAATTATTTCACTATGAAATGTTTTCCTACATTTCCTATATTGTCAGGAGTTTTATTTATACATTGTCTTGAGAATATTCCCACAAAGTTTTATCATTTGAACTTTTTAATACATAAATAAACACATACACATAAACGTATACATGCACACGTGAACATAAACACATGTGCGCTGACTGTTTTTCTCTGTGACTTACCTAATTATACTTTTTCTTTAGATCTTATTTTGTTTTATTTTGCTCTCTCTCTTCTCTCACTCTCGCTTTTTTTTCACACTGCCTCTACTCACTTGCTGTCTCTTCCTCCCTCTTCTAAAGTCATTACGTAGTGGATTTGTGAAACAAAAACTATACTATCAAAATATCAAAACTTCATAAACATTTTCTCCACTCATGAGAATTTCAAAACAGCACCATAATGTCTTGATTAGCTGTCTCAGCTTATAAATGGGGTTTTGATTTTTGTCCATTTCTCAGACATAAGATAGGGAGTCGACTTATATTCAAGTATATATGGTAATTAGCAGTGGAGGAGGGTGCTTCTAGCGCATAATAGCTAGAATAGATATAGTTTAGAGCAAAGGTTCTCAACGAGGGGCATATGCCCCCCCCCCCGTTTGGAGCAGGGGGGGGGGGGGGGGGGCTGGAAGGCTATTTACGTAGGTAAGTTTTATAAGCCATATTTGTACATCTCTGGGACAGCCAGTATGAATGCATTTGAATGAAGAAAACGAAGAAAATAAATAAAAGAATTCCCTAGGGAGATAAAAGAAAAACGAAAGAAATCAAAGAAAATGAAAATAAGGACAACTTCTACTTTTACAACAGTTACAAGAACAACAGAAACGACAAGAAAAAGAAGCAATGCTGATGAAAGGTGTGGGTCTATACATACATACAATCATACACACACATGCATACATACATACATACACACATTCATACATACATACACATATATACACACACAGGCCGGGGTTGGTGTTTGATGAGGTTAAGAACCTGGTCAGCTTTCAGCCAAAGCTGTGGTATTTAATCTCCCTAGGTAATAAAATCTGGAGCCAAAATTTTCTCCTTACCAAAAAAAAACATAAATCATGTCAACATCCCTACACACTTAAATATAAATGCATGTATAAATGCAGTCCCACTGCCTGGGCCGACCAAAGTCTTTTGAGTGGATTTGATAGACCGAAACTAAAAGAAGCGCATTGTATATATGTATATATGTCTGTGTGTGTTTTTGCATTCGTGTTTGCGCTCCCAACAATGCTTGTTGGTTTGTTGACGTCCCCATAACTTACCAAGGTGATGCTCCAGCATGGGTGTAGTCCAGAGACAGAAAAAAGTAAAGTGTATATATATATGTGTGTGTGTGTAGAAGAGGGGTCTCAAACTGAAGGACATAAAAGGGCCATTATGTCCTGGAGGAGAGGCACAGTGGGTCAAATGTGGTGGTGGATGATGATTTTCACCAGTTACAATCATTTCTACTATAGGCTCAAGGCATGAATTTTAAGGTTTAGGTTCCTGTCGATTATATCAATCCCAATAAATTAAGTACCAGTTCACAACTGGTACTTAATTTATCGACTCCAAAAGGATGTAAAGCAAAGTTGAGATGGGCGGAATTTGAACTCGGAACATAAAACCGGAAGAAGTACCGCTAAGCATTTCACCAGATGTGCTAACGATTCCACCAGCTCACCGCCTTATTTTCACCAGTTATAATGGAATCTGAAATATTGGTTCTACCACGGGCCATAGAAAAGTAGTTCGCGGGCCGCACGTTTGAGCCCCCTGTTGGAGAGATAGATAGACGCGTCGTACCAAACACACACACACTTCTTACTCTCTCTCTGTCTCTCCCTCTCTCTCTCTCTCTCTCTATATATATATATATATATATATATAGGGTGTAGGTAGGAACTCCATTCTCTGCCCCAAATGCAAACAATGGGTACACAAGAGATGTAGCGGGATCTGAGGAAGCTTAATTAAGAATGTAGGCTTCACATGCAGCAGCTGTGCTGGGACAGCAAGCAGCAAACAGCCACAGGAAACAAGTACCACTAATCTCTGGGAGGGCTCTGTAGAAACAGTAGACAACTTCTGCTAACTAGGTGACCGAATTAGCAGCGGAGGTGGGTGTTCAGAAAATACAATAACTAGGGTAAGAACGGGATGGAAGAAGTTTAGGGAACTACTACCACTGCTAGCTGCAAAAGGCTTCTCCCTCAAAATGAAAGGCAGACTATATGATGCGTGTATCCGAACAGCGATGTTGCATGGTAGTGAGACCTGGGCGCTGAAGGTGGAAGACTTACGTAGATTAGAGAGAAACGAAGCCTGCATGCTCCGATGGATGTGTAATAGTAATATACGCGAACGACAAAGCATAAATGAATTGAGAGAGAGACTGAGCATAAGAGGAATCAAATGCTGTGTGCAAGAGAGGCGGTTGCGTTGGTATGGACATGTGATGCATATGAAGGATGACAGCTGCATAAAAAGGTGCGGAGCACTAGAAGTCGATGGAAACCGCAGAGTGGGGAGACCCAAGATGACCTGGGATGAGGTGATAAAAGCCGACCTGACCCAATTACACCTCTCAAAGGCGATGACACACGACCGTGACTTCTGGCGTCACGCAGTAATACAGAGTACCCGACCTCCCATGGGTACAAGCTGAAGCATATAGACAATATGCCCCCACACCCTCCCACTGCAAGGTGGTCGTGGAGGTGCCACGGCAAAAAAGCACCCATCCCACACTGTAAAGTGGACGTGTAGGCGCCACGAAAAAGCACCCAGAACTCACTGTAAATGAGGTTGGTGTTAGGAAGGGCATCCAGCTGTAGAAATCAAGTCAAATCAGTTCCTGTATGAGCAAGGCATGGTCAGCCGACCAGACACTGCCCACAACAGGATAACCCGTCTAACCCATGCTAGCGTGGAAGAACGGACGTAAAACGTTGATGATGATGATGATGATATATATATAATGGAGGCACATGGCTTAGTGGTTAGAGCATTGGCCTTGCAATCGAAAGATTGTGAGTTCAATTCTCAGACTGGGTGATGTGTTGTTTCCTTGAGCAAGACACTTTATTTCACATTGCTCCAGTTTACTCAGCTGTAAAAATGAGATGATAGGGACTGAGGTCCCTATCATTCCACTGCAAAGTGGTTGTGGAGGTGCCACGGCAAAAGAAAGCACCCAGCACTCACTGTAAATGAGGTTGGTGTTAGGAAGGGCATCCAGCTGTAGAAATCAGGCCAAAATCAGTTCCCGTCCCACCCTTGCAAGCAGGGAAAAGCGGACATAAAATGATGATGATGATGATACATATATATATCATCATCATCATCATCTTTGTTTAACGTCCATGATGATGATGATGATGATATCATCATCATCATCATTTCATTTTACATCCGCTTTTTCCCTGCTTGCAAGGGTGGGACGGGAACTGATTCTGGGTTGATTTCTACAGCTGGATGCCCTTCCTAACACCAACCTCATTTACAGTGAGTGCTGGGTGCTTTTTTGCCGTGGCACCTGCACGACCACTTTGCAGTGGAATGATATGGACCCCAATCCCTATCATCTCATTTCTACAGCTGAGTAAACTGGAGCAATGTGAAATAAAGTGTCTTGCTCAAGGAAACAACACATCACCCAGTCTGAGAATTGAACTCACAACCTTTCGATTGCAAGGCCAATGCTCTAACCACTAAGCCATGTGCCTCCATATATGTATATATATATATACATATATATACATATCTATATATGGCGTTGTTATTTGATGTTGTTGAAAAGAACACTGGCCTTTGACCCGGCAATATAAACTGGAGACAAAATTCTTTCTGTACCAAAAACAAGGCACACGTGTGTGTGTGTGTGTGTGTTAGTGTGCACACGCGTGTGTATGTGTGTATCTATCTATGTATATATAAGGGATACAGATATTGTTTGTTCACTGTCACCAAGCATCTCAATTCATTTGTTGCAACTTAGTTTGTGATCGAGGCATATTATTTTGCAAGGTACTATTTTTTCCCTTGAGTTTGTGATTCAAGAGAAAGGTAAGAATTTCTTCATATTTAGCATCTTTTGTATTTTGACTTTACAGTTTGAATTGTAGAATTGTCTATCCACTCAAAATATTACAACAGCTAACAGTGAAATATAGAATTTAAAAAAAAAGCTTTTTCGACTGAGATCACATCTTTGAGAACATTCACGTCTTTTTTTTTTAAATATATAATTTGAAACAGCTTGCTTTTGTTTAGACTGAAACTTTTTTGTATTTAATTCGTACGAGTATTTTTTGAAGATCTTTTTAAAGATTCTAACATAACTTGATTTGGCCCAGTAATCTACTGATATTAAAATCAGTAGTATATTGAAAAAGGGAAAAATAGGGGGGGGGGGGCGTTTCGTGATGTTGATGTTGAGGGGCATAAGGGGGCGTTTGGCCGAAATGGGTTAAGAACCTTCGGTTTAGAGTTAACAACAAATGGTTTTTCCTTATGAATGAACAGATGGCTGAATGACACCTGTGTGCAAAATGAAATGCTGCATGGTAGTGAAACATGGGCAGTGACTGCCGAAGACATGCATAAGCTCGAGAGAGATGAAGCAACCACGCTTCAATGGATGTGCAATGTAAATGAGAGAACAGTTCAGCTTGGATGAACTGAGGGAGAAACTGGGTTTAAGAGGAATCAGTGTGCAAAAGAGAAGACTGCATTGGTATGAACATGTGATGACGATTGCTGAGTGAAGAAGTGCCAAGAAATCCCTGTAGAAGGAAGTTGCAGTAGAGGTAGAGCAAAGAAGACCTGGACAGAGGGAGTTGAGAGCTGATCTCAAATCACTGAAAGTCACAATGGAGATGTCAAGGGAACGTGACAAGTGGAGAAATGCTGTACTGAAAGGGACCCATCCAACCCATGCAAGCATGGAAAAAGAGATGTAAAATTGATGTTGATGATGATATATATATATACCATATTTGACAGCTTATAAGATGCACTTTTTTTCAAAGAAAATGTTCCAGAAAATCATCCAGTGTCTTATAAGGTTGAGTGTCAGTTTGTGTTACTGGCTAGTAGAGTTCTAGTGCTGCAGTGGTCCCTAAATTAAACTGTAAACATCTCCATAAACATTAACAAGGTAGTGATCACTCCTACATCAACAATGGCAGCTCTTTTCTAAGGTAACAATGCACAACAGTAGTACTTATTGGTACTTCATATAAAATAAAACATCATAAATTTTATGATGAATAAAATCAATTTATCTTTACACTTCATTATGTTTTTAAAATGTACTAAAATATTACAACTAGAATTATGATATAGAAAAATTCAATGTGCAAACTTTATACCCTTCACCTGATATTCGAAGTTTGAACCCATTTATTATGTTTTATTTTAAATGCCTGCCCAAATTGAGGGGTGTCTTATGTGCCATCAAATACGATATATATATATACATATATATGTATATATATACATATATATATATGTATATATATACATATACATATATATATATGTATATGTATATATATACATATATATATATGTATATATATACATATACATATATATATATGTATATGTATATATATACATATATATATGTATATGTATATATATATACATATATATATGTATATGTATATATATATACATATATATATATGTATATGTATATATATACATATATATATATGTATATGTATATATATACATATATATATATGTATATATATACATATATATATATGTATATGTATATATATACATATATATATATGTATCATCATCATCATCATCATTTCATTTTACGTCCACTTTTCCCTGCTTGCAAGGGTGGGACGGGAACTGATTCTGGCTTGATTTCTACAGCTGGATGCCCTTCCTAACACCAACCTCATTTACAGTGAGTGCTGGGTGCTTTTTTTTGCCGTGGCACCTCCACGACCACTTTGCAGTGGAATGATAGTGACCCCAGTCCCTATCATCTCATTTCTACAGCTGAGTAAACTGGAGCAATGTGAAATAAAGTGCCTTGCTCAAGGAAACAACACATCACCCGGTCTGAGAATTGAACTCACAACCTTTCGATTGCAAGGCCAATGCTCTAACCACTAAGCCATGTGCCTCCATATATGTATATATATATATATATGTATATGTATATATATACATATATATATATGTATATATATACATATATATATATATATACATATATATATATATATACATATACATATACATATATATATATATATACATATACATATATATATATATATACATATATATATATATATACATATATATATATATATATACATATATATATATATACATATACATATACATATACATATATATATACATATATATATACATATATATATACATATATATATACATATATATATACATATATATATACATATATATATACATATATATATATATATATATATATACATATATATATATATATATATATACATATATATATATATACATATATATATATATACATATATATATATATATATATATATACATATATATATATATATCATCATCATCATCGTTTAACGTCCGTGTTCCACGCTTGCATGGGTTTGGACGGGGGTTTTCCCACTTGAGGCAAGAGTGATTGTCTTGCTCGCATAGGACTGTCTGGCAGGTTTTCTACAGTTGGATGCCCTTCCTAACACCAACCACATTTACAGTGTGGGTCTGGGAGGTTTTTACCGTGTTGCCTACACGGCCACATTACAGCGTGGACTGTGTGTTTTTTTGTCGTGACACCTACACGATCTCATTTGTTTCGGCCTGTATGGTGTGGCTCCAACATAACTTTACATAGAGGGGGCGGTGTGGATGGGGTGGGGGTGGTGGGACGGGGATGTATTTTGTTAGAGATGCCTACTGACTGTAGTAGGTTTTACTTTGTATTTAGGTAAGGCGGGTCTTCTCTATTACTGAGTACCGCCAAAGGTCTCGGTCCAGTGACATTGTCTTGGTGAGGTGTAACTGTGTGAGGTCGGAGTTTATCAGCTCGTCCCAGGTTTTTCTGGGTCTGCCTATTCCGTGGCTACCGTCTATCTTTATTGCCCTGCACTTTGTTATACAGCTATCGTCCTTCATGCGCATCACGTGACCATACCAACGTAGCCTTCTCTCTAGTAAACATCTGATCCCTCTTATTTCTAATTTTTTCCTTAGTTCGTTTATGCTTTGTCGTTCACGTATATTACTATTACACATCCAGCGGAGCATGCAAGCTTCGTTTCTCTCTAGTCTGCGTATATCCTCTGCACACAATGCCCAGGTCTCACTGCCATGCAACATTGCTGTTCGTATGCAGGCATCGTACAACCTGCCTTTCATTTTTAGGGAGAACCCTTTAGCGGCTAATAGTGGTATAAGCTCTCTGAACTTTTTCCACCCAGTTCTGACTCTAGCTACTGTACTTTCAGAGCACCCTCCCCCACTGCTGATTTTGTCACCCAGGTAACGGAAGCTGTCCACTATTTCTATAGAACCCTCTGCGCAGTTGAAAGAGCTAGTATTTTGTGGGCACTTGCTGCTACTTATTGCCCCAGAACACCGGCCACATGTAAAATCTATGTTCTTAGTTAGCTTACCTGTGATCCCACTACATCTTTTATGAACCCAGACTTTGCATTTGGGACACAAAATGGAATTTCTACTTACGCCTTTCCTACACTCTGCGCATGGCCACTTCCCGGAGGGGACCGCCGCCTTATTTTCTTTCTTACAAACTAGAACTTTAGTCTTAGCCAGGTTAATTTTAAGGCCTTTTGATTCTAGCCCGTGCTTCCAAGTTTGGAATTTCTTCTCTAGCTCGGCCATTGATTCAGCTATGAGCGTTAGATCATCTGCGTATAGGAGTTCCCATGGGCAGCCGGTCTTGAACTCCACTGTTATAGCCTGGAGGGCAATAATAAATAGTAGGGGGCTAAGAACAGAGCCCTGATGAACAACAACTTTTACACTAAACTCTTCACTATATTCGTTGTTAATTCTAACCTTGCTGACTGTTTCTTTATACATGGCTTGTATAGCTCTCACAAGCCATTCATCGACACCTAGTTTTCTAAGAGCCCACCAGATAATGGAACGGGGGACTCTGTCGAAGGCCCTCTCCAAGTCGACGAAAGCTAAGTATAGGGGTTTACTTTTAGCTAGGTACTTCTCCTGTAGTTGTCGTACAATGAAAAGAGCGTCTGTGGTACTTTTTCCTGACACAAACCCGAACTGCATTTCATCTAGATCAATTCGCTCTCTGATTAGTTGCGCTATTACTTCTTCCGTGACCTTCATGACCTGGTCGATTAATTTAATGCCTCTATAGTTACTCCTATCTAGGGCATCTCCTTTACCCTTATAACAGTTAACGATAATGCTGCTACGCCAGTCCTTCGGAACAACCCCATTCTGTATGACTTGGTTGACTATCCGGGTGACCATGGTGTGTCCCACCATACCAGATGCCTTCAGCATCTCGGCAACTATTTCCGAAGGCCCAGCCGCCTTGCCTGTCTTCATATCTTTGATTGCCTTACTTATTTTACTACCCTCGACTAACACTGCTGGTCCCTCTATTGGGTCGATGTGGGGGAGACTGTCTTTCTCCCATTTATTCTCCTCATTGAGTAGCCTTTCATAGTGACACTTCCAAGCTACCTTCTTATCGGCGTCGGTGATGGCAAGTACGCCGTCATCGTTAAGTACACACTTCTCCCCGACAATATCACTGTTTTCCTTGACACATTGCCTGGCAATCCTGAACACCTCACGTTTTTGGTCCTCACGTTGTAGAACATGCTTGAACTTTCTTTCCTCTGCTTCCCTTCTTGCGAAGTACACTTGTCTCCTAGCTTCCCTCCTGGCCACTTGATAGTCTTCTCTGCTTCCCCCATCCCGCCATACTTTCCAAGCCTGCTTTTTGGCCTTAATTGACCCCTCCACCTTACTGTTCCACCACCATGTTACTCTCCTCCTGCCTACAGGCCTGCTCCAGCCACAGACTTCGTCTGTCGCCGTCAGCAGGTTTGCTTTCAGGAATTCCCACTGTTCCTCTACCTTGTACGACTCTATTTGCTCTTCCTTACTGTCGAAAGCATCAAGTAATATGCTTTGGAATTTGTTTTTGGCTGTGGGGTCCTTTAGCTTCCATATTTTTCTCCTGAGGGTAGTCCTCTTCTGTTGCCTAGTACGTCTCGTCCTGACTATTAGGTCGCTAATTATCAGTCTATGTTGGGAGGTGCATTCTTCATGGGGGAGGGATTTAGTGTTTACAACAGTCACTTTGTCACGTCTTCTGGTAAGGATATAATCTACCTGGCTGGTATGTTCCCCTGATCTGTAGGTGATCAAGTGATTGTCTCGTTTTTTGAAGTTAGTGTTGCAGATAGTTAGGTTATTTGCGTCACAGAATTCCAGGATTCTGGAGCCTTCCTCATTTCTAGTACCAAACCCATAGCCTCCATGGATTTCGTCGTAGCCGTCACAATGTTGTCCAACGTGACCGTTTAGGTCGCCTGCAATAATTATATAGTCACTGTCGGTTATTTGGGAGGTAGTGAGCATCAGTGTCTCATAGAATCTGTCTTTTATAGTGCTGGGCAGTCCGGATTGGGGTGCGTACGCGGATATTACTGTCACCGTGGTTCTATTGAGGACAAGTCTTATTTTAATTATTCTGTCGTTCACTCTATTTACGTCTATTATCTTATCTGCCCACTTTTCTGCTACCATGATTCCTACCCCACCCAGCCCATTGTCATTTCCCACCCAGAAAAGCTTATAGCATCGTTTTCTACCCACAATGAATCTAGCAGATCCACCCCTCCACCTGGTCTCTTGAATACAACAAACATCGACCTCCTTACGTTCAAGCATTTCTACAACCTCGTTAGAGCGACCCTTTAAGGTGCCTACATTCAAAGTACCAAATCTGAAGTTTTGGATTGCGTTTGGGGGGTGGGAAAGGTGGGGAGAGGGGGGAGATGGGGTTGTGTTAGCCATCCGCGGCCGAAACAAAGAGGCATGTTCGCATTCTCGTCCACGAGGTGTGTTTGTCTTTAACTTTGGCATTGTCGCTGAGCGTCCAGATTTTTCTCTCTTCAACTCTCCGGAACTCCGTAGTCCTTCCATCCTACATATCGAAGGCGACCAGGTAAGCGATAGTATAGGCCTCTGGCTTATGATTGGTCCACGTAATAATAATGGTGGTGCGTGGGGGCGGGAGGGAGGGGTGTTGAGTTGTTAGCGAGAAGAATAGGTTTATACATATACATATATATATATACATATATATATATATACATATATATATATATATACATATATATATATATATACATATATATATACATATATATATATATATATATACATATATATATATATATACATATATACATATATATATATATATATATACATATATATACATATATACATATATACATATATATATATATATATATATACATATATATACATATATATATATATACATATATATATATATATATATATATACATATATATACATATATATATATATACATATATATACATATATATATATATACATATATATACATATATATATATATACATATATATATATATATATATATGTATATATACATATATATATATATACATATATATATATATATATATACATATATATATATATATATATATGTATATATATACATATATACATATATATATATACATATATATGTATATATGCATACTAGTATTTCAGTATACATATGTGGATGTACATTTTTAACTTAATTGTTTAAGCGTCAGTCATACAAAAGTGAGTTACAAACGAAACGAAATTTAATTTCGTTTCGTTATTTGTTTTTATCGTCTCCGCTGAACCGGTACGTACTCACGCTCTATGCAAATTAGTCTGCCCACTACTAATTTTCATAGAAAAAGCATATAACGATATGTGCTTTTACGATTCTCTAGAAAGGCCGGAAGATAGGTAAATATTGCTGATGAGATGTAACAACATCGAAACTAGTCCAATATTCCTTGTCTGGCTTTCTGGAGAATAGAGGAAAGGTGTTTCCTCGAAAACCAGTATGACTCTAAAAACCGGTTTGTCTGTGTGTTTACATACAGAATAGCTGGACACTCACAGTAAAGTGTCCAGTGAAAAACTCGGTACATCTACATATGTACACGTGTGTGTATTCATATGCATACTAGTATTTCAGTATACATATGTGGATGTACATTTTTAACTTAATTGTTTAAGCGTCAGTCATACAAAAGTGAGTTACAAACGAAACGAAATTTAATTTCGTTTCGTTATTTGTTTTTATCGTCTCCGCTGAACCGGTACGTACTCACGCTCTATGCAAATTAGTCTGCCCACTACTAATTTTCATAGAAAAAGCATATAACGATATGTGCTTTTACGATTCTCTAGAAAGGCCGGAAGATAGGTAAATATTGCTGATGAGATGTAACAACATCGAAACTAGTCCAATATTCCTTGTCTGGCTTTCTGGAGAATAGAGGAAAGGTGTTTCCTCGAAAACCAGTATGACTCTAAAAACCGGTTTGTCTGTGTGTTTACATACAGAATAGCTGGACACTCACAGTAAAGTGTCCAGTGAAAAACTCGGTACATCTACATATGTACACGTGTGTGTATTCATATGCATACTAGTATTTCAGTATACATATGTGGATGTACATTTTTAACTTAATTGTTTAAGCGTCAGTCATACAAAAGTGAGTTACAAACGAAACGAAATTTAATTTCGTTTCGTTATTTGTTTTTATCGTCTCCGCTGAACCGGTACGTACTCACGCTCTATGCAAATTAGTCTGCCCACTACTAATTTTCATAGAAAAAGCATATAACGATATGTGCTTTTACGATTCTCTAGAAAGGCCGGAAGATAGGTAAAT
>OZ024742.1:288367937-288370437 GCA_964016885.1 Eledone cirrhosa
CTCACTGTAAATGAGGTTGGTGTTTGGAAGGGCATCCAGCTGTAGAAATCAAACCAAAATCAGTTCCCGTATGAGCAAGACAAGGTCAGCCGACTTAACATTGCTCACAACAGGACAACTTCTCTAATCCATGCTAGCGTGGAAGAATCGATGTAAAACGGTGATGATGATGATATATATATCTATATATATATATCACAAAACAAAGGAGAGACACAAAGTATCAACAAAAGTAGTCACTGCAGAGGTCACATAATGTGTAATGAAAGAGCCTTAGCAATCAAATCATCAACTAAACAACCATCTAGTTATTAAACTAACCAACTGGGAAATTATAATAGTAAATTGAAGTGAAACCCAACATGTGCATGCATTTTCTATTTTCTATCTCCCAAAGTATAACAATATCTGTTTCAACACGTTTTCAGATGAAAAAAATCTTGCAATACTAAAACGAAATATATATAGATAAACCACATATACACACATACATGCATAAGATTACACATCTATTATTTACCCACCCTTATATATGTATCATAATCTATAAAGCTCAGTGTGTGGTCATGCTCCTTTCTTATAGAAATCTACGATATAGAATTTCTTCAATTGAAATTTACAATTCACTATTCGAAATAGCATCGATTGCGTCTTGGCACATCTAATTTTTTCAATTTCACCCACAATTACGCAAAAAATAGATAAAACACAATATTTTATGATTTTCCTCTGTCATTTAAACTGCTAAACTCTTTCCACTACCATTCAAAATCTATACAACTTCATACTTTCTGCTACTTTCTCTTTCCATATCACACCACTCCCTACTGTCTTAAATTTAGAAAACACATATCCTCTATGAGGTCATTAAACCTGCTAGAAACAACAGCTAACTCTCCCTCATATCACAACCCTCCTTACTGTCTTAAATTTAGAAAACACACAGACAACCATGCAGAACAACTCCATCGCAGCTCTGTTGTTCAGCTGGCATCGTCTACGCGCGTGTTGCACAAGTACTGTGAAACAATAAATTTCAACACTTTTTTGCACAGAGATAATATCCATAGGCGAAACTACAATTGTCACTGCTGGTGCAGCTCCTGCTTCCAGGTCTGCAATTCATTCACCCAGTGCCTGGCAGACAAAAAAGTGCTGCCATAAAATGGGTGGTGCAACCTAACTTTGGTAACTTAATGACCCCGAGCAATGCGGGGCTTTAATGCTACTATATATATAAACGTATTGCCTTCTCCTCCATTTATTCTGTTTACATATATTTATATATTTATATATATATACACATATACACACATATATATATACCCATCCATATATATATAGAATAGAATGAAACGAAATTTCATTTCTCACTCTTAGTACAGCAGTTACTTAAATGTAAGTATGTATGTATACGTACATACATATATGTATACAGACGTACAGTAGTATGTATATATATACATACATGCACACATATATATATGCACATATCAGTTTACCAAACATCTATTATAATGCCGTACAGTGTTTAAGCAACCACGTCACCTTTTTGTTCAACACTGACACAGGAACGATCTACTAGTTTCAAGCTTATTAGCTATCATCAGCATCGTATACCTTCCTACCAGATGTTTGAATGTCTGAAAGTATATACTTTCCTTATGCATATTAACGACTGAGCAGCTGGGCGCACCGAAAACCATAAATGGAATAGAATGAAACAAAATTTCATTTCTCACTCTTAGTATGGCAGTTACTTAAATGTAAGTATGTATATATGTATACGTACATACATATATGTATACAGACGTACAGTAGTATGTATATATATACATACATTCATAAATATATATATATGCACGTATCGGTTTACCGAACATTTATTATAATGCTCGGTTTGTTTGTTTGTAAACAAATAAACAGCCCGAATTACGCCATACAGTGTTTAGGTAAACCGATACGTGCATATATATATGCGTGCATGTATGTATATATATACATACTACTGTATGTCTGTATACATATATGTATGCACGTATACATACATACTTACATTTATATATATATATATATATATATATATATACCCAGCCTTATATATATATATAAAAGGCTGGGTAATTAATATATGCATATGTGTAATCTTATGCATATCTGTGTGTATATGTGGTGTATCTATACTGGGTGTCAGCAACAGGTGGGCCACTGAGATGTAAGCTGTGAGCCTTAGACTTTCTCAAATGTTTATAAAACATGATATACTATTCATGTGGGCCATGAGCAAAATTATATATGCAATGTTGCATGGTAGTGAGACCTGGGCATTGTGTGCAGAGGATATACGCAGACTAGAGAGGAACGAAGCTTGCATGCTCCGCTGGATGTGTAACAGTAATATACGTGAACGGCAAAGCATAAACGAACTAAGGAAAAAATTAGAGATAAGAGGGATCAGATGTTGTTTACTCGAGAGAAGGCTGCGTTGGTATGGACACGT
>OZ024742.1:288375437-288480437 GCA_964016885.1 Eledone cirrhosa
GAAACAATTGTAATATGTCCAATAAATTCCTTTCGTCACAACACTGGTTCTCTTTTTTCTGTGATATATATACATATATATGCACACACACACAGTGATTTCCAAAGGTTAACTGAGGAGATGGGATTGTCCATCTTTCTGTTGTTTTTCCATTGTCTTTGTCCTGTGTGGCCCCTATTTTGAATATATATATATGTGTGTGTGTGTGTGTGTGTGTGTGTATATATATGTATATGTGTGTGCACGGGATTATGGCCCATACTAACTCTAACCTTGTCTATATATATATATATATATATATGTGTGTATGTATGTATGTATGTATGTATGTATGTATGTATATACATACATATACACACACACACACACACTCACTTGTATACACAGAGTTTTCTTACTTTGTTCGTGACTTTCACACACTTGTTTCTTACTGCGGAATTTTTCTTTTCCATTCAGCCATATAATATACACACCCACACCCACAAACATATACATATACTTATAGATACACACACATATGTGTGTATGTATATTTACTACTTCTATGTATATGTCTGTATTTATATGTGTGTCTGTTTATATATATATGTATATATATCTATATACTAGTACAACTCTGTGATTGTGTTCTTGTCTGTAATGTAATACAGCCAAAATAGCACATAATGGGAAAATACTTTTAAGGGAAGTTGCGTCTGAAATGGGACCTGCATCAGTTGTTAGCTACTGGGACACTGCATCCTTTAAAACCTCCATGCTTCCTGAAATTCACCAACACTACACCTGATATGCCCCCTCCATACACACACACTCATGTATATCATGACTTATACACTGTTCACTTTCATGAGATTTGTATATTATTTTATGTACTATACATGCACCTTTGATAATTCATTATTATTATTATTTTAAAACAAGTTTCGCATAAAACGGAGCCTGGGTTCCTGAGATACAGGGTTTTTCCAGGTACCTTCATAAATAGCCAACAGCTCCATGACAACCAATAACTCTCTCAATATATATTATAGCCCACTCTCTTTCTATATATTATAACCCTTTTTCTCTATATATTATAACGCCCTCTCTTTTTCTCTATATATTATAACGCCCTCTCTTTCTATATATATATATTATAACCCTCTCTCTCTATATATATCATAACCCTCTCTCTATATATAAATCATAACCCCTCTCTCTCTATATATATCATCATCATCATCATCGTTTAACGTCCATCTTCCATGCTTGCATGGGTTTGGACGAGAGTTTTCCCACTTGAGGCAAGATTTGTTATCCTGCTCGTATAGGACTGTCTGGCGGGTTTTCTATGGCTGGATGCCCTTCCTAACACCAACCACGTTTACAGTGCGGACTGGGAGGTTTTTACTGTGTTACCTACATAGCCACATTACAGCGTGGACTGTGTGTTTTTTTGTCGTGACACCTACACGTCTGGCGGGTTTTCTACGGCTGGGTGCCCTTCCCAACACCAACCACGTTTACAGTGTGGACTGGGAGGTTTTTACCGTGTTACCTACACGGCCACATTACAGCGTGGACTGTGTTTTTTTGTCGTGACACCTACACGACCTCATTTGTTTCAGACTGGATGTTGTGGTACCAACATAACTTTACATTTAAGGGGGTGGTGTGGATGGGTTGGGGGTAGTGGGACGGGGGTGTATTTTGTTAGAGGTGCCTACTGACTGTAGGTTTCGCTTTGTACTTAGACAAGGCAGGTCTTCTGTATAACTGTGTAGCGCCAAAGATCTCGGTCCAGTGACATTGTCTTGGAGAGATGTAAGTGTGTGAGGTCGGAATTTATCAAGTCGTCCCAGGTTTTTCTGGGTCTGCCTACTCCGTGGCTACTGTCTATTTTTATCGCCCTGCACTTTTTTATACAGCTGTCATCTTTCATGCGCATCACGTGACCGTACCAACGTAGTCTTCTCTCGAGTAAACAACATCTGATCCCTCTTATTCCTAATTTCTCCTTTAGTCTATATATATATATAGAGAAATAATAATAAATTTGAAGACTAAAATCCAAAGAGGGCTCGATAAGGATAAATATATATCAAATATATAAGAACCGTAGAGCAAATATTTATTAAAATAACAGATTAAAGTTTAAGCAAAGAATCGCTGCTTTCCCCTTAATGGGTGAAAGCAGCGATTCTTTGCTTAAACTTTAATCTGTTATTTTAATAAATATATATATATATATATATATATGAAACACAAAGAAAGTGTGGTAAGGAACCAGGTGGACCATAACGCACCAGAGTACTCGAAACTTAGGGTAGTAGAGTGGGTAATAGGAAAAGAGTCAGGACCGAACTGTCGGATCTAGCTGTCGAAACGGCCAGAGCTCAGCCGTCGGGGTCCTGACTCTTTACATATATATATATATATATATACGGCAAAGCATAAACGAACTAAGGGAGAAATTAGGAATAAGAGGGATCAGATGTTGTTTACTCGAGAGAAGACTACGTTGGTACGGTCACATCATATCGTCCAGAATACAACCTTTTCTTTTTCAATGTTATTCGATAATTCTGTCTGATCGTTCAAAATAATCTTCTTGTATTTTAAAATCCCATAATTCTTCCCTTATTAAGTTATATGCTCGTTCAATTATGGTCAAAATTTTGTGGGTTTTATTTTATAACCTTCTCACTAACTACCCTAGTTATATGCTCATCCAATTATAGCCAAAAATTCGTGGATTTTATTCTATAAACTTCTCTCGATTTTTATTTTTATAAAATAACCTCCTCGCTCGTTTAAATATGGTCGAAATTCTAGGATTTTATAAATTAACCTTCCTGCTCCCTACTATTCTTTCCCCCCATCCCATACATTGTATACATGCCTGCTGGCTCTCTTTCAATCCCATCCCCTCTCTCTTCAAACATAAAATAAACTGTTGCGGGGTACGAAACTCAGAATTTGTCGACCCATATTCTTGGCTACATCGCTCGCTCTTCTGTGAAATGTAATGTAATGTACGAATTCCTATTTTCTCATCTCTCCATGTTTACCCGGTCCATTCATCTATCTGTATTAAATTTCGTGGATTTTATTTTATAACCTTTTCGCTAACTACCCCCCCCCCCCCCCACTCACTGCCATTATTATTTGGACCAATCATAAGTCAGCGGCCTATGGGCCTATGTTAACACTTCTTCAGTTTAGACCTGGTTGCCTTTCGACATGATGGATGGACTACGGAATTCTGGAGAGTCTGAAAAAATCTGGACACTCAGTGACAATGCCAAAGATAAAGATAAATTCACCTCATGCTGCCGGACGAGAATGCAAGGACTCCTCCTCTTTATTAAGACCGCAGAAGGCTAACATAGCCCCATCCCCCTCCCCCCTCCCTGCGCCCTGTCCTTCCCACCCACCAAACGCAATCCAAAACTTCAAAGTTGGTACCATGAATGTAGGTACCTTAAAAAGTCGCTCTAACGAGGTTGTAGAGATGCTTGATCGTAAGGAGGTTGATGTTTGCTGTATTCAAGAGACTAGGTGGAGGGGTGGGTCTGCTAGATTCATTGTAGGTAAAAAAACGATGCTATAAGCTTTTCTGGATGGGAAATGACAATGGGCTGGGTGGAGCCCAGCCCATTCATGCTAGCAGAAAAATGACGTAAATAGAGTGAATGACAGAATAATTAAAATAAGACTTGTCCTCAATAGAACTACTGTGACAATAATATCTGCGTATGCACCCCAACCCGGACTGCCTGGCATTATAAAAGACAGATTCTATGAGTCGTTAATGCTCATTACATCCCAAATAACTGACAGTGACTATATAATTATTGCTGGTGACCTAAATGGTCACGTTGGACAACACTGTGACGGCTATGACGGAATCCATGGAGGCTATGGGTTTGGTACTAGAAATGAGGAAGGCTCCAGATACCTGGAATTCTGTGACGCAAATAATCTAACTATCACTTGATCACCTATAGATCAGGGGAACACGCCAGTCAGATAGATTATATCCTTACCAGAAGACACTAAATCCCTCCCCCATAAAGAATGCACCTCCCAACATAGCCTCATAGTTAGCGACCTCATAGTCAGGACGAGATGTATTCCACAACAGAGGAGGACTATCCTTAAGAGAAAAATATGGAAGTTAAAGGACCCCACAGCCAGTAATAAATTTAAAAGCATATTACTTGATGCTTTTGACAGTAAGGAAGAGCAATTAGAGTCGTACAATATAGAGGAACAGTGGGAATTCCAGAAAGCTAACCTGCTGAAGGCGACAGATGAAATCTGTGGCTGGAGCTGACCTATAGGCAGCAGGAGAGTAACTTGGTGGTGGAACAGTAAGGTGGAGGAGTCGATCAAGGCCAAAAAGCAGGCTTGGAAAGTATGGCGGGATGGGGGAAGTAGAGAAGACTATCGAGTGGCCTGGAGGGAAGCTAGGAGACTAGTGTACTTCGCAAGAAGGGAAGCAGAGGAAAGAAAGTTCAAGCATGTTCTACAACGCGAGGACCAAAAACGTGAGGTGTTCAGGATTGCTAGACAATGTGTCAAGGAAAACCGTGATATTGTCGGGGAGAAGTGTGTCTGTAATGATAATGGTGTACTTGCCCTCCTATTTATTATCGCCCTCCAACCTATAATGGAGGAGTTCAAGACCGGCTTCCCATGGGAACTTCTATACGCAGATGATCTAACGCTCATAGCCGAATCAATTGCTGAACTAGAGAAGAAATTCCAAACATGGAAGCATGGCCTAGAATCAAAATGCCTTAAAGTTAACTTGTCTAAAACTAAAGTCCTAATATGTACTGGTCCCATCTGGGAAATGGCCATGCTCAGTGTGTAGGAAAGGAGTAGGCAGAAACTCCATTTTATGTCCCAAATGCAAAGTATGGGTGCATAAAAGATGTAGTGGGATCACAGGTAAGCTAACTAAGAATATAGATTTTATATGTGACCGGTGCTCTGGTGCAATAAGTAGCAGCAAATGCCCACAGAATACTAGCTCATTCCATTGCCCAGGTGGTTCTATAGAAATAGTGGACACCTTCCGTTACCTAGGTGACAAAATCAGCAGTGGTGGAGGGTGCTTCGAAAGTACTGTAACTAGAGCCCGAACGGGATGAAAAAGGTTCAGAGAGCTTATACCACTATTGGCCGCTAAAGGTTTCTCTCTAAAAATAAAAGGCAGGCTGTATGATGCCTGCATACGAACAGCGATGTTACATGGCAGTGAGACATGGGACTTGTGTGCAGAGGATCTACGCAGACTGGAGAGGAACGAAGCTTGCATGCTCCGTTGGATGTGTAATAGTAATATACGCGAATGGCAAAGCATAAATGAACTAAGTGAGAAATTAGGAATAAGAGGGATCAGATGCTGTTTACTCAAGAGAAGGCTACGTTGGTATGGTCACGTGATGCACATGAAAGATGACAGCTGTATAAAAAAGTGCAGGGCGATCAAAATAGACGGTAGGTACGGAGTAGGCAGACCCAGAAAAATCTGGGACGACTTCATAAAATCCGACCTCACACACTTACACCTCTCCAAGACAATGTCACTGGACTGAGATCTTTGACGCTACATAGTAATACAGAAGACCCGCCTTGCCTAAGTACAAAGCGAAACCTACAGTCAGTAGGCACCTCTTAACCAAAATACACCCCCGTCCCACTAACCCTAGCCACACCGCCATCTACACCACCCCTTTCGATGTAAAGCTATGTTGGTACCACAACATCCAGTCCTAAATAAATGAGGTCGTGTAGGTGTCATGACAAAAAAAAACACACAGTCCACGCTGTTATGTGGCTGTGTAGGTAACACGGTAAAATCCTCCCAGTCCACACTGTAAACGTGGTTGGTGTTAGGAAGGGCATCCAGCTGTAGAAAACCCGCCAGACAGTCCTGAGCAAGACAACCAATCTTGCCTCAAGTGGGACAATTCCCGTCCAGACCCATGCTAGCGTGGAAAATGGACGTTAAACGAGGATGATGATGATGATGATGATGATGTCCTCTGTTTCAGGTCGTCAAGCAATGAGCACAGAGCAACGAACAAACTTGAAGTTTCTGGTATGGTTGGGGAAAACTCCATCAGAAGCACTGGGATTGCTGCAGCAAGTGTATGGAGATGAGACAATGTCACGCTCACGTGTTTTTGAGTGGTGCAAGATGACCCCAGGAGCGGAAGGCCCTCAACAACCAGGACTGAGGTCAACGTTGAGCGCGTCAGGCAGATGGTGTGTAGCGATCGTCGGCTGACTGTTCAATTGATGGCAAATGAGCTGGGCATGAATCGGGACAGCGTCTGGAAGATTCTCACTGAAGATTTGGACATGCGGAAAGTCTGCGCGAAGATGGTGCCAAAACTGCTGAACGATGACCAGAAGGGTCGACACATGCAAGTGTGCTAGGACATCTCCGAGCGTCTTGAAACCGAACCAGACTTGCTAGGGACAGTCATCACTGGTGATGAGTCATGGATCTTCAAGTACAACCCGGGGGGGAACCGTTTTGAAGATGTGGACGACATCAAAAAGGCCGTGACGACGGAACTGCGGAGGATCTCGGAAGAATCCTTCCAGGAGTGCATGCAATCGTGGCGGAAAAGTGTATTAGACTCCAGGGGGATTACTTTGAAGGAGAAACCTCTTAGTGTGAAGTTTGGGTTTGAAATAAATATTTTGTGACATCAGTCCTGGAACTTTTCTGAAACACCTCGTATATATGTGTGTGTGCATGTTTAACATCATTATTATATACAGTATACAGTATTGAGGGCGGTGGATTGGCAGTATCAGTAGAGGGTCAGACGCCATGCTTTGCAGCACAGTTACGTCCTTTTACGGACTGAGTTCAAAACCCGCCGAGGTTAACTTTGCCTTTCATCCTTAAGGGGTCGATAAAATAAAGTACCAGTAATACACTGGGATAATTGCTGGCCTTGTGCCAAAAGTAAAAACAATTATTATATACAGTATCGGTAGAGGGTCGGATGCCATGCTTTGACACATAGAGTTACGGCCCTTGCCATTCTAAGTTCAAATCCCGCCGAGGTTAACTTTGCCTTTCATCCTTACGGGGTCGATGAAATAAAGTACCAGTAATGCACTGGAATAATTGTTGGCCTTTTGCCAAAAATAGAAACAATTATTATATACATCATCATCACTGTTTAACATCTATTTTCCTTGTTCTATTTATATATATATACATATCATCATCATCATCACCGTTTAACACCCATTTTTCCATGCTAGTGTGGGTTTAACGAGCTGTCCAGTTGTGAGACAAGCCAGGTCAGATGACCATGTCTTGCTCATACAAATTGGTTTGGGCTTGGTTTCTACGGCTGGATGCCCTTCCTAACACCAACCACATTTACACTGTGGACTGGGAGCTTTTTGCTGTGTTACCTACACGACCACATTACAGCGTGGACTGTGTGTTTTTTTGTTGTGACACCTACACGACCTCATTAGTTTGGACTGGATGTTGTGGTACCAACATAACTTTATAGAGAAAGGGTGGTGTTGGTGGGAGGATGGAGTAGGGGTAGTGAGCTGTAGGTTTCACTTTGTACATAGGCAAGGCGGGTCTTCTGTATTACTGCGTGGTGCCAAAGATCTCGGTCCTCTCTTAGAGAGGTGCAAGTGTGTAAGGTCGGAATTTATCAAATCGTCTCAGGTTTTTCTGGGTGTATCTACTCCGTAACTGCAATTTTTTTATACAGCTGTCATTTTTCATGCGCATCATGTGACCATACAAACGTAGTCACCTCTCAAGTAAACAGCATCTGATCCCTCTTCTTCCTAATTTCTTACTTAGTTCATTTATGTTTTGCCGTTCACATATATTACTATTACACATCCAACGGGGCATGCATGCTTCGTTCCTTTCCAGTCTGCGCAGGTCCTCTGCACACAATGCCCTTGTCTCACTGGCATGTAACTATGCTGTTCGTATACAGGCATCATACAATCTGCCTTTCATTTTTAGAGAGAAACCTTTTGTGGCCAACAGCAGTATAAGCTCTCTGAACTTTTTCCAGCCCGTTCTGACTCTGGCTACTGTACTTTCAGAGCACCCTCCACCACTGCTGATTTTGTCACCCAGGTAACGGAAATTGTCTACTATTTCTATAGATCCATCTGGGCAATAGAAGGAGCTAGTATCCTTTGGGCACTTGCTACTTATTGCACCTGAGCTTAGGTCACATATAAAATCTACGTTCTTAGATAGTTTATCTGTGATCCCACTACATCTTTCATGTACCCATAGTTTGCATTGGGACATAAAATGGAATTTCTACCTACTCCTTTCCTACACACTGAACATGGCCATTTCCCTGAGGGCACATGTGCCCTATTTTCCTTTCTACAAACTAGAACTTTAGTCTTAGACAAGTTAACTTTAAGGCCTTTTGATTCTTGGCCATGCTTCCATGTTTGGAATTTCTTCTCTAGTTCAGCCATAGATTCAGCTATGAGAGTTAGATCATCTGCGTATAGAAGTTCCCATGGGCAGCCGGTTTTAAACTCCTCTGTTATAGCCTGAAAGGCAATAATAAATAGGAGGGGGCTAAAGACAGAGCCTTGATGAACACCAACTTCTACACTAAATTTTTCACTATATTCATTGTTAATTCTAACCTAACTGACTGTTTCCTTATACATGGCTTGTATAGCTCTCACAAGCCATTCATCTACACCTAGTTTTCTTAGAGCCCACTAGTTAATGGAGCGGGGACTCTGTCAAAGGCTTTCTCCAGGTCTACAAAAGCTAAGTAGAGGGGTTTACTTTTAGCTAGGTACTTCTCCTGTACTTGTTGTACAAGGAAAAGAGCGTCTGTGGTACTTTTACCTGACACAAACTCAAACTGCATTTCATCTAGATCAATTCGCTCTCTGATTAGTTGCGCTATAACTCTTTCTGTGACCTTCGACCTGGTCAACTAACTTAATGCCTCTATAGTTTCCCCTATCTAAAGCATCCCCTTTACCCTTGTAGCAGTTAATGATGATGTTGCTACGCCAGTCTTTTTGGTATGACCCCATTCTGTATTACTTGGTTTAATATACGGGTGACCATAGTTTGTCCCACCATTCCAGATGCCTTCAACATCTCAGCAACTATCTCTGAAGGCCCAGCTGCTTTGCCTGTCTTCATATCTTTTTTTTTGCCTTACTTATTATACTACCTTTAATTTGCACCGCTGGCCCTTCTATTAGATTGATTAGGGGCAGACTATCTTTTTCTCATTTATTCTCCTCATTTAATAGTCTCTCGTAGTGACACTTCCAAGCTACCTTCTTATCAGTATCAGCGAGGGAAAGTACACCATTATCATTACAGACACACTTCTCCCCGACAATATCACGGTTTTCCTTGACACATTGTCTAGCAATCCTGAACACCTCACGTAGAACATGCTTGAACTTTCTATCCTCTGCTTCCCTTTTTGCAAGGTATACTTGTCTCCTAACTTCTCTCCTGGCCACTTAATAGTGTTCTCTACTTCCTCCATCCTGCCATACTTTCCAAGCCTGCTTTTTGGCTTTGATTGTCTCCTCCACCTTACTGTTCCACCACCAAGTTATTCTCCTCCTGCCAATAAGTCTGCTCCAGCCAGATTTCATCCGTCGCCTTCAGCAGGTTCACTTTCAAGAATGCAAGATATATATATATATATATATAAGAGTAAAATACTAGAGTGCATTGGAGTTAAACACACTCGTCGTATTAGAGAAATGACAGTATAGGATATAGCTCAATGTTATCCAACAGAGTCGAAAAATTATAAAAAAATAAACAAAGATGCCTTCAATACATCAAAAGTCTTTATTAGCTGACAGTGTTTCGTCCCATTAATAAGGACTCATCAGAGCAAGGAAAGAGACAAGAAGTATTAACGGCCAGAACAAGCCAAAACTCAAAAGAATAGGGAATTGATATTTATGAAAATTTAGGAAAGTTAACTTGGAAAGACATGCTAAAGCTAAAAGGGTGCATTTGTAAATATAGACTATACAGTATTTACGTATCGAGAGAGAGAAAAAAAGGGGAGGATAGGTGATACATATAGTTATTTGCCAAGTAGCGTATGCCAAAGGTGCTCAATACTAGTGCCGGCAGTATTAAATATTCGAAGTGTTAATATTTAGTGGGCTAGAGAGTTAGCAGAGTGTAAGCACGTGGGAAAGTAAGAAATTGGAGAATAGACCGTTAAAACATGTTTTAAATAAACATGTTTTAACGGTCTATTCTCCGATTTCTTACTTTTCCACGTATATATATATATACATACACACATATATATATGTATGTGTGTGTGTATTGAATAAAAGAATAATAGAATAAGTCATTTATTCCTTTATATGTGTGTGTTGCAAACTAATGCAATCCATTAATCATACAAAGTACACAATTCCTGAACTACTTTGTGTGTTATTATATATGTTGTTTTTATTGCTTTTATTATTGTTGTATTGCTGTTATGTGTTTTGTTGGCTGTATATGTTATCTATTGCTCACACCTATATATGCTTATTTGGCCTTCTAGTTATTTTAATGATATGAGGTTTCTCAGGTGTTTTAATGATAGAAGGCCCTAATCCTATTGTGTGTATACATATATATGGCCTCTTTTGAGGTTGCGTCCCATAGGAAATTTTTTAGGTGTTTTAATGATGGAACCCCAGTCTTATCATGAAAAGCAATATGAAATGAAGCATCTTGCTTCAAAACAAGGTGTTGCCTGACCCAGGAATTGAACCTAAGACCTTATGATCCTGAATCCAACACATTAGCTGTTAGGCCCTGTATGTTTGTTATTTCTATATTTTGTTAGTTGTTTATGTTGTTTGTATCTGCCAGGAGTCGCATCCAGACGATCATATACTTTAGCAATGAAAGCCGTATGGAAACATTTTTTCCTTGGTCCAATCTGACAATCAGCTCCTTTCTTCTGCCAGGAGTTGTGACTGACAGATAGTGTCAGCAATGAAAAGCCAAATGGAAACATTGTTTCCTTGGTCCAATCTGACAATCAGTTCCTTTCTTTTCCCTATATATTTGTTATTTCTATATTTTGTTGGTTGTGTATTATTTATATTGTTTTATTGTAGTCAAGGTTGACCTCTGGGTATTTAGTGCACTAGGCTAATCCTATAATATGTACCCTGTTCTCCCAGTTATGCAACTCCATTCTCCCAAATAAAATGATTTTAACTTAGTTTGGTAAGCTGACAAACCTACTTTTTGAAACTTCTTGCTCTGACCACACTAAGAAAATTTCTAAACCTGCATTTTCCACTACACTGTCTGTCCAGACTCACCCACACCAAATCATGTGACACATAATATCACATGACTTGTTCCACCTTTTTGGATATTTCCACATTGCTTCCACATAGCAAAAATTGTTTTGTGATTTATTTATTGATTGCAGGAAATCATTAAATATTTAAGTTAATTATATTTAAGTTAATTATACAAAACTGTGTATAAAACTGTGATCCTTTAATGTTCAGATGTCTGTGCCAAAGGTGGATGTTATAGTTGGCCATCAGTGGTGATGCCAATTCTGGTACTAGCAGTACCCTGATCACTGTTATAGTAAATGTAGTAATAGTAGTAGTAGTAGTAGTATATTCCATGGCACAGAACTCATTGTGGTAGTGACCAGTGTAGTAGACACATACATACATACTTATATGGTGGCTGCCAACTCGTTTTCGAGTACGGCCACTACTTTATATCCATGTAGGAGAACCCCTACCGATGCGCTGAATAAGTGTGACTTTTTAGTCCATCCAGCGACTTGAAAACTCTGGTACAAACACTACACTTGTGACAATTATTGACACATAGTGCTGGGCCCATGGTACCATGTGACGACAAGTGCAGAGAGATCTCCAGATATAAAGCAATGCCTGTGCTGTGAAGCTTTTATAGTGAGCAAAGGCACTGCACAAAGCCAGTCCCACTCTCTTAACCAAGATGATATTTACCAAAAAGAAGAACAAGTCAACATCATTGGAAACCATCAGGGTTGCAGGTGTTATATCAGAGTTTTCCTTCTCCTAGAATTCTGCCTTGACAAAGGCTAAGGGGTCATCTCTCCTGGTGATTTTGGATGGCCATTGACTCTTAAGAGCTCCTTTGCCCTTTGACAGGTTTTGTTTTTAGTCCTGCAGGATGTCCAAAGTCACCCTCCTCACCGAGAAACCTTGGTGGGGTTGCCAGTTTAGTCGCCAACGACCCGACCATGGGACAGGTTGTACTGGGATACATGTTACCAGTAGCACCAACTGGTGACCTGACATACTTATATACATATATACATATATATACATATATACATACATACACACACGGTTACACACACACACACACACACATATATATATATATATGTGGAGGCACATGGCTTAGTGGTTAGAGCATTGGCCTTGCAATCGAAAGGTTGTGAGTTCAATTCTCAGACCGGGTGATGTGTTGTTTCCTTGAGCAAGACACTTTATTTCACATTGCTCCAGTTTACTCAGCTGTAGAAATGAGATGAAAGGGACTGGGGTCTCTATCATTCCACTGCAAAGTGGTCGTGGAGGTGCCACGGCAAAAAAGCACTCAGCACTCACTGTAAATGAGGTTGGTGTTAGGAAGGGCATCCAGCTGTAGAAATCAAGCCAGAATCAGTTCCCGTCCCACCCTTGCAAGCAGGGAAAAAGCGGACGTAAAATGAAATGGTGATGATGATGATACATACATACAAATTAATTATATAAATTTGTATAAAACTGTAATCTTTTAAGAATCTGTAATGCATCTCTCTAAGGTGTGCACCCTAGTTATCCGCCTAATTGTATTTAATGGTAGCCCCAACCCTGACTGCTGGTTTAAATTTCTATATCTGGTTGGTTGTATGTGACAATAATTTCACACAATTGAAGAGAAAAAGCTGTTTGTAGAGACATTGATTTTTAAACTTTCTCACACATCTGTTGTCTATCTCTCACTATCTCTCCCCTCCACACTCATGAACACGATACATACACATAAACACATATATATATACACATACTATTCACTTCAATTCACTTAATTGTTCATTCATGAAATCTCTCACGAAACTACTTTCTTTTATTTACAATTTTGAAACAATACATACACACACACTCTCAAGTGTGAACCTAATACTAACACTCTCTACTGCACTCTTTACTTTGTTTTTGTTTTCTGTTTTAACTATTATATATATATATATATATATATATATATATATATATATCACGGCAATGATGATGATGTATAAATAAATAAATAAATAAATATATTAATTAGTATCACCCCAATATACATAATTAATCAAAACAGAAGTTGATGTTATTTCTTTTTTACAAAATCATTAAATACATTCCAGCCTTTTCTGAGGGTATTTAGATCTACATTACCAAACATGTCTTTTCATTTTTCAAGAAGATGGGAGTGATTTGAAAGATATTTGGCTGCTATTTCTTGCTACTCAAATGACCATGAACAAGGTCTTTTCTTGATTCACTATTTCACCTGATGTTTAGCCCAAGATCAGTCTTAATCAAGAAGACCTAAGATCAAAGGTGTTCCAGTCATGATTATCCTGACTTATATTTCAACTATAGTGTATCTAGGACTACATTGTGTAATGTGCATCCATACATAACACCTGGTGGTCACATATCACAAAATCTCTTCAGGAAACCAATATTAAATTTGAGGAATGAATGTCCCCAAAATACGAGGTCATCAGCAAATAATTGATATGAAAAATAGTTTGTTTTTTTAAAAACAAATATTCGAGATAGGTCCATAAGTCAGGTAGTGGAAAGCATCAGTGTTAAGTATCATGCAACTTGATTAACCCTTTAGCATTTACATTACTCTATATTTACTATTGTATTTTCATGGTAAACAGTTTATCTCACATAATTATCCCACATAATATCGAATCTATGATATTTTGATATTATTTATTTTGAAAACAATACCTTGCACCTGAGCACTGTACACAATAATTTCATTATTATATTATCAACTATAAGTATGAGCAGTCAGTTTAAACAGAATGAGGTGAGACAATTCTGGCTGGTTTAAATGTTAAGGGTTAAAGCAACAAAAAAAAGGTCTAATGTTGTCTACCTCATACTGTAATTTAGTTTATGTATACAAGCAAGAAATATATTATTACTTATATATATACACACACATATTACACATATATATATGCATGTGTGTGTGAATATGTCTGCGTTTGCTTTTTGTTTGTGTCCCATGGAGAGAGATCAATAAGATAGGTCCCACCCAAACTTGACAATATGACTCAGTAAACCATGTAAAGGCATTGCCCAAGCCTGACTGCCATCTAATGATTAAAACCACTAAAATAATGATATACTACAGAGTGACTAAAAAGAAATCTGGCCCTGTTTCTATTTTTGTCAACATTATTCATTTTTAGACAAAAACAGATGAAACTTTTAATGTATTTAGTTCAAACCATTAAAAACAACATCAAAATTTCACTTTCTTCTGATGTTTCTATGCATTATTTTGGACACATGATGAAGTTTAGCATAATGTTTTTACAAACAGACTAGGGATGGCTCTGATCTCCTTTCTGATGTTTTCCTTTAGTTTGTTGACACCTATTTTTCAAACAACTCCAAAGAAAGAAATCATGGCTGTGTGGGGCCCACACAAAATCAGTCTTCAAACTGATCTCACGATTTCCAAAGTTATTTTTCAGCCATTCTCTCAACTTATTGGAGGTGTGAGGACTTGCTCCATATTGTTGGAACTAGAACTTAATTCATTGGAGATGGGTACATGGTCTGTAGCTCCTTTTCAAAGTTTTTCAGGACCTCCACATAGCATTCTTTTATGACTGTAGAAGTGACACCATTTTCTTCAAAGAAGCATGAGCCAATCAACCCTCTCTCTCAGATATGACAGCCAAGATGGTACATTTAGCCAAATGGAAAGGTTTCATAGCTACTTCAGTGGGTTTCTCTGACCCCAAAACACATTGATCTCCCCTTCTAAATGAAAGTGAGCTTCATCTGAAGTCCACAACAAATACAGGAAATTTGGTTTTTTTGCAGCCATAAGCACTTTCTCTTAGTTTTATCAGCTACAGTAAGCTTTTGTTTAGTCTGTATTCTGTAGGAGTACTTCTTAAGATTCTCTTTGACAACCCTTCTGAAAGTCTCTGTGGAGAGACCCAAGGAATGGCTTTTTCTGTGCAGTGATCGTATTACACTTTGTTCAACTGACTCTCAGACCATGTCAATAACTTCTTGTGTATACATCCTGGGTTGTCCAGATTGGGTAGGGTGGTCCCTAAATATTAATGTTCTTCACTGTCCCATAGGTTTCAAACTTCTTCACCCAGTTTTGTATATTGACTTTGAAGGGAGATTTGGCTGTTCCATTGCATGAAATTGCCCCTGGACCTGTTTTTACAAGCCACACATATAATAGTGTTTCATACAGAAAATCTTATGCTGAAGCTCCCATGGGGTTCTTGATGTCTTCCCAGACATTGTATCTGCCATGTCCTGAAATTTAAGGTTAATCAATTAGAAAATGAATTTATAGTGATACAAAACATGTACGGAGTCCTTTTTCTTTTAGCCACCCTGTATGTATACTTGTGTATAAACGGTACACCTCTATTTTACCCTATATTTGGAATTGAAGTTTTGTGGGTTATGTAGATAAATCACATGCTGGTTTTTTTTTTCACTTCATATTTTCATGAGGGTGACTTATACATGAGTATATACAGTATATGTAAGTATATAGGTAATTGAGTAGATTAATAGCTGGATATATAGGTCGATAGAGAGACAGTTAGGTCAATCATAGATAGATGTTGTATTTATTGTCCAAAGATAGATACATAAGTAGATGCATAAATCACTTTTGCATGACCAAAATTGTATATTATATGGACTGACAGGCAGATAGTTGGAAAGCTATATGTAAATCTAAACTATAATAAAGGAAGGTCTGCGGGACTGCATACGGTTTATTTTTTTTTATCCCGTTTGTAAAATAAGTTGGATTACTTTGAATAAATATTGAATAAATATTACATAATTTATCTACTAAATTTCGTAAACAAAAATAATTTCGTAAAAATAAATAATTTAAAATTGACTTCTTTTCAAAGTTACACTTCCGGTATATCGTTGCCACCACCACCACTTCAACAACCATATATATATATATAGAAAGAGAGAGTGTGTGATGTCAACACTTCCGGTGGCGATCGCTTAAATAAACATACTAATTTTCTGTCACTAATTTTCTCCTAATGTAGTTTATATATAATACCGTCTTTTTTTAACGTATCATTGATTACGTTACTGATTACATAAGACAATGTAACACAGTCTTCTTTCAATTTCTGTGTATATTGTCAATTACGATTTTATTTGATCATATCTACATGTATATATACTTGCGTATAATATCAATATACACACTACACATGCTAGCAGAAAAATCCGAAGGGTGGTTTTTATGCTAGTTATAAATAGTAATTGAAATGATTTGAATTATAAATAAATAAAACAAAAAAATACAGTAATTTATTGGAGACATAAGGGATGTTGAACATGAACTTATATAGAAAACATGGCTTTCCTGTTAATTTCAAACAAATCAAACAGTTCTTATCCTATAGAAATTATTTCTATATGAAATAAATCATACATATGCATGTATATATATACATACATTACATACATACATATACACACACCTTTAACAGATGTTAAATAATGATGATGATATATGATATATATCATCAGGCAGCTGTTTGGGGAACTGGATATTAAGACAGAGCCCTTCACCAGAGAGGAGCTTCAGAGAGCCAAGAATAGGATCAAGGAGGGCAAGGCTCATGGAGAAGATGGAGTGGCTTCAGAGGTGATGAAGAGGTGTGATTTTGATGATATCATTCTGGGGTCCTGTAACCGGGTACTGGAGAAAGGAGTTGCCCCAAATCAGTGGAGGATCAGTAACATCGTCCCAGTGCCAAAGAAGGGAGATCTCTCTAACACCAACAACTACAGGGGGATCTCACTGACGTCACTTGTGGCAAAGACCCTCAACAGGATGATTCTTAACAGGATCCAGCCTGAGATGGAGAAGAAGCTCAGGGACAACCAGAACGGCTTCAGAGAGGGAAGATCAACCATCAGTCACATCCTGATGCTGAGGAGGATATTAGAGGGAGCTAGAGCAAAGTGCCTTCCTGCGGTCATGGTTTTCATTGACTTTAGCAAGGCCTTTGATTCTGTGGACCGTCACTGCCTGATGAAGATCTTACAGGCTTATGGAATCCCCAAGAAGAGAGTGGACCTGATATCACTGCTCTACACCAACACCAAAGCCTAAGTCATTACACCTGATAGATGACAGAGTTCTTTGAGATACTGGCTGGAGTACTCCAGGGAGATACATTGGCTCCCTACCTCTTTATCATTGTATGCGCCTTGCACTGGAGAAACACCAGGACTCTGGCTTTACTGTAGCACCGGCTCAGAGCAGGAGAGTTAAGGCGAAAAAGGTATCAGATGCTGAATTTGCCGACGACATAGTTTTGGTGACAAATACAGTGAAGGAAGCAGAGGATTTGATGCGGAAGGTTGAGACTGTGTCGATGAGTGTGGGGCTGAGAATGAATGAGACTAAAACAAAATATCTGGTAGAGAATGTTGAGAAGCCAGAATGAATGAGACTAAAACAAAATATCTGGTAGAGAATGTTGAGAAGCCAGAGGGGATCACTAATGTAGGCGGGAAGCCGCTAGAATTGGTTGAGGACTTCCTGTATTTGGGAGCAAAGATTGGGAATACGGAAGATGATGTGTTTGAGAGGAAGAGCAAAGCCTGGGCGGCGTGCCACAGCTTGAGATCGGTGTGGAAGTCGGACCTTCGTAAAGACCTGAAAATCCGCCTCTTCATTGCTGTAGTGGAGTCTGTGCTGCTGTACGGGTCTGAGACTTGGACACTGACCAAGAAACTCACTCAGATGGTGAATGGGTGCTACACGAGAATGCTGAGGATGGCTCTGAAAATTAATCAGTATACACTGAGGATGAAAAACTCAGAGCTGTATGGGAACCCCCCAAAAGTGAGCTCAAAAGTGACACAGAGGAGACTGAGGTTAGCTGGACATGCTCACCAACATCCAGAGTTGACATTGCACTCAGTGCCCTTGTGGGAGCCCCTACATGGACACACTGGAAGAGGAAGACCAAGGTTTATGTATGTTGATGCCCTAAGGACAGACACTGGTCTGTTGGAGACGCAGGACATGGCAGCAATAATGAGGGACAGAGACCGCTGGAGAGAACTCGTCCATGGATCTCGGGAATTTTACCCGCCCTAGATAGATATATATATTATTTGTAATGTGTGTACGTATATATATATATATATATGTGTGTTGTCAGGTCACCAGTTGGTGCTACTGGTAACATGTATCCCAGTACAACCTGTCTCATGGTCGGGTCGTTGGCGACTAAACTGGCAACCCCACCAAGGTTTCTTGGTGAGGAGGGTGACTTTGGACATCCTGCAGGACTAAAAACAAAACCTGTCAAAGGGCAAAGGAGCTCTTAAGAGTCAATGACCATCCAAAATCACCGGGAGAGATGACCCCTTAGCCTTTGTCAAGGCAGAATTCTAGGAGAAGGAAAACTCTGATATAACACCCGCAACCCTGATGGTATCCAATGATGTTGACTTGTTCTTCTTTTTGGTACATATCATCTTGGTTAAGAGAGTGGGACTGGCTTTGTGCAGTGCCTTTGCTCACTATAAAAGCTTCATGGCACAGGCATTGCTTTATATCTGGAGATCTCTCTGCACTTGTCGTCACATGGTACCATGGCCCAGCACTATGTGTCAATAATTGTCAAAAGTGTAGTGTTTGTACCAGAGTTTTCAAGTCGCTGGCTGGACTGAAAAGTCACACTCGTTCAGCGCATCCGTAGGGGTTCTCCTACATGGATATAAAGTAGTGGCCGTACTCGAAAACGAGTTGGCAGCCACCATATATGTGTGTATATTATCATCACCGTTACACATAAATACATATATATATAATACCTAACACCTTTCGTAACTGTACTCCTTGTTGTTGTTATTTACTTTTCTAATATATATATATATATATATATATATCAGAAAAATGGGTAGATAAGGTAATTGATGTAAATAGAGTGAACGACAGAATAATCAAGATAAGACTTGTCCTAAATAGAACTACTGTGACAATAATATCCGCTTCCGCACCCCAATCTGGACTGCCTGGCGTTATAAAAGACAGATTCTATGAGTCGTTAATGCTCACTACCTCCCAACTAACCGACAGTGACTACATAATTATTGCTGGCGACCTAAATGGTCATGTTGGACAACATTGTGACGGAATCCATGGAGGCTACAGGTTTGGTACCAGAATTGAGGAAGGCTTCAGAATCCTGGATTTCTGTGACACTAATAACCTAACTATCTGTAACACAAAGTTCAAAAGACGAGACAATCACTTGATCACCTATAGATCAGGGGAACACGCCAGTCAGATAGATTATATCCTTACCAGAAGACGTGACAAAGTGTTTGTTGTAAACACTAAATCCCTCCCCCGTGAAGAATTCACCTCCCAACATAGCCTCATAGTTAGTAACCTCATAGTCAGGTCGAGACGTACTCGACAACAGAGGAGGACTACTCTGAGAAGAAGATATTGTCGGGGAGAAGTGTGTCTGTAATGATGATGGTATACTTGCCATCACTGATACTGATAAGAAGGTAGCTTGGAATTGTCACTATGAGAGGCTACTAAATGAGGAGAATAAGTGGGAAAAAAGATAGTCTGCCCCAAATCGATCCAATAGAGGGACCAGCAGTGCAAGTTGAAGGTAGTATAATATATAAGACAATCAAAGATATGAAGACAGGCAAAGCCGCTGGGCCTTCGGAGATAGTTGCTGAAATGTTGAAAGCATCTGGATAGGTGGGACACACTATGGTCACCCGGATAGTAAAGACCAAGTCATACAGAATGAGGTCATACCAAATGACTGGCGTAGCAGCAGCATCATTAACTGCTACAAGGGTAAAGGAGATGCCCTAGATAGAGGAAACTATAGAGGCATTAAATTAATTGACCAGGTCATGAAGGTCACAGAAAGAGTTATAGTGCAACTAATCAGAGAGCGAATTGATCTAGATGAAATGCAGTTTGGGTTTGTGTCAGGTAAAAGTACCACAGGCGCTCTTTTCCTTGTACGACAACTACAGGAGAAGTACCTAGCTAAAAGTAAACCCCTATACTTAGCTTTTGTTGACTTGGAGAAAGCCTTTTGACAGAGTCCCCCGCTCCATTATCTGGTGGGCTCTTAGAAAACTAGGTGTAGATGAATGGCTTGTGAGAGCTATACAATCCATGTATAAAGAAACAGTCAGCAAGGTTAGAATTAACAACGAATATAGTGAAGAATTTAGCGTAAAAGTTGGTGTTCATCAGGGCTCTGTCCTTAGCCCCCTCCTGTTTATTATTGCCCTCTGGGAAATGGCCATGCTCAGTGTGTAGGAAAGGAGTAGGCAGAAACTCCATTTTATGTCCCAAATGCAAAGTATGGGTGCATAAAAGATGTAGTGGAATCACAGGTAAGCTAACTAAGAACATAGATTTTATATGTGGCCAGGTGCTCAGGTGCAATAAGTAGCAAGTGCCCACAGGATACTAGCTCCTTCCATTGCCCAGATGGTTCTATAGAAATAGTGGACACTTTCCGTTACCTGGGTGCTCTAAGGGTGCTCTGAAAGTACAGTAGCCAGAGTCAGAATGGGATGGAAAAAGTTCAGAGAGCTTATACCACTATTGGCCGCTGAAGGTTTCTCTCTAAAAATGAAAGTCAGACGGTATGATGCCTGCATACGAACAGCAATGTTACATGGCAGTGAGACATGGGCATTATGTGCAGAGGATCTGCGCAGACTGGAGAGGAATGAAGCTTGCATGCTCCGTTGGATGTGTAATAGTTATATACGTGAACAGCAAAGCATAAGTGAGAAATTAGGAATAAGAGGGATCAGATGCTGTTTACTCAAGAGAAGACTACGTTGTTATGGTCACGTGATACGCATGAAAGACGACAGCTGTATAAAAAAGTGCAGGCCGATCAAAATTGATGGGAGCTACGGAGTAGGCAGATCCAAAAAAACCTGGGACGATTTGATAAATTCCGACCTTACACACTTACACCTCTCCAAGACAATGTCACTGGACCGAGATCTTTGGCGCTATGCAGTAATACAGAAGACCCACCTTGCCTAATGACAAATCGAAACCTACAGTCAGTAGGCACCTCTTAACCAAAAATACACCCCATCCCACTACCCCCACCCCCATCTACAACACCCCTTTCTCTGTAAATTTATGTTGGTACCACAACATCCAGTCCTAAATAAATGAGGTTGTGTAGGTGTCACGACAAAAAAACACACAGTCCACGCTGTAATGTGGCCGTGTAGGTAACACGGTAAAAACTCCCAGTCCACACTGTAATATATATATATATATATATATATATATATATATATATGACCGGGTGATGTGTTGTTTCCTCGAGCAAGACACTTTATTTCACATTGCCTCCACATATATATACGTTATTCCGGGTTGAATCGGAGGTAACCACAGTAAGTAAGGTACTCAATACATTGCAGAGTATAAAAGTTTTAATATAGATGAGATTCTACAGGACTAGAACTGTTTCATTCTTTAGAAATCATCAGGAATCATAAAGAATGAAACAGTTCTAGTCCTGTAGAATCTCATCTATATTAAAACTTTTATACTCTATATATATATATATATATATATATATATATTTATATATATATTCTAAATATCTATATATATATTCTAAATATCTATTTAGAACACTGGTTTAACCGCTTTACTTCCCTCCGAAGAGATATTATCTCGAAAATTAAGGACATTTAAATAAATTTAAGGTAAAAGACTAATTGTCAACAATATCTTTTGCATTTGCATTTTTATTCTATGTCCATACCTGCAAAAACAGGCTTTACAAATACAAACGTTTATTATATATATATATATATATATATATATGTTTTAATATAGGTGAGATTCTACAGGACTAGAACTGTTTCATTCTTTAGAAATCATCAGGAATCTGATTCCTGATGATTTCTATATATATATATATATATATATAGCCGCCCACATCTTTTCCATGATTCAATACTAGTACTTCTGCTACTACTTATAATAATCCATAGTCTAGAGCCTGTAGCTCTCTAGTAACCCCCGATGCTATATAGGGCATGCAATCAATAGGGCATGCTGTGTCTATAGCTTATGGCTGTCTATAGCTGCCTATAGCTGTTTATATCTCTCGCTGCAAGCATGAGGATGAGTTCTGCTATCAACTTTCTTCCACTCATGGTACTTCTTCACTATATTCATCATCTATATACATCTCATCTCCATATCAGCATAGTCTTATCTCTTGCATACTATATCTGATTGTTCTCATGCCCAGTTTTTCTTCCCCCAGATCATCAGTGCTGGTTCATGAACACTAATATTACACAAACTTCACCTACATTGGGTGCTTTTAGCAGTGTCCACTCTGTTGCAAATATTTAGGCCAGGTCTCTAGTTTGATGATATCGTCCTCTTTCCCTCCCACCTCAGAGGTCATGAAAATGGTTATAATTACAACTCTTCCCTCCCTCACTAAGCAATAACAAATTTAAGTAATGGGGGTCAATTTATGTGACTATACACTCACTCAAATTTGTTTTTGTGCCAATATTATATATTATTATCATTATTTTTGGATTGGCAGTATCGGTAGAGGGTCGGACGCCATGCTTTCCAGCATAGTTACGTCCCTTTACGATCTGAGTTCAAATCCCGTCGAGGTTGACTTTGCCTTTCATCCTTACGGGGTCGATAAAATAAAGTACCAGTAATGCACTGAGTAATTGCTGGCCTTGTGCCTAAAGTAGAAACAATTATTTTTAATTGAGTGAGTAGGACAGTGCCTATGACCCATTTCAGGGCCTCTAAGGCTATTTCGTGGAAGGGGGGAGGTCTCTTCCAACTAGAAACCTGACTTGAATGCTTGCAACAGATTAGACTCTGCTAAAGGCACCAAGGACCAAGTGGTGGTATTAAACAGGGTAACTGATTAAATGTACCACCTATGGACCAGGTAGTGGTGTTAAACCAGGTAACTGATCAAATAATCAAATCTACCACCCAAGGACCAAGTGGTGGTGTTAAAGCTGATCATCATTCAGTGGCCTCAGACGAAATTGACTCAATAATTGATCTCCACGTGGGTCTGTCATTCATTGCTGTTGCCAAGTCTTGGATTTCAATACCAGAATCTCTGGAGATGACATCGGGATAGGAGTGCTTGCACCCCCTGTTATTAGTGACTGCTTGGGGTTTCCAAAACACTAATGGGGACACAGCCTCATATGTGGCACGATATCAGTGGCCAGCAAATCATACTTTCCTTTTACTTACGACAGATATGCATGGGAAGCCGACATATATTTCATTCAAAGTCAAATGTCGCCAGCTTATGTTCTGAATGCGTCGAAGTAGGCAAGTGCAGGTGCCATCAAGGCATTTGAATGAAAGCATCCGTGTTTCACTTCCATATAGCAAGATTGGTTGAATTGTTACTTCGAAGAATCTGATTTTGGTGCGGTTGTAAAGATTTGAGTGCCAAACTCGATCCATCTTGTTGTAAGCTGACCATGCTTGAGCCTTTCTGGTGGCAAAATCCTTCCCAGAGTTCATGATCCAGGGCCCAAGATGCTTAAAATCCTCAACTTGCTTGATATCACTGCCGTTGATTGCTTTGATGTTGTTGCCTGTACAGTTTGATATGTACTCTGTTTTACCCTCGTTTAGATGAAGGCCAACGAGGGTGGCTGCTTCCTGGAGAGATGTCAAAAGTTGTTGCACATTTTCTAGGCAATCTGCAAGAAGTGCAATGTCATCCACAAAGTCAAGGTCAGTGAGATGTTTAGAGGGGTGCCTAGAGCTCATGTGGGGTTTGATGGTTATACTTTTGTTATTGATTTTGTCAATTGAGAGTCTCAGAGCATAGTCTAGTGCAAAGGTTCTCAACCCATTTCGACCAAACGCCCCCTTTTTCCCTTCGAAATCACGAAACGCCCCCCTACCCTTTTTTTCCATTTTTCAATATACTACTGATTTTGATATCAGTAGATTACTAAAAAAATGATTAACGATATTCCAAAGATACCATTGCAGGCATTTGAAAGTATAAATACATTCCTTGAAAGGAAGTATATAAATTTCAAAAAAAGGAACATAAATGTTCTTTTTTATGAATTAGGACCAGTTGAATTTGTTATATTCCCACAAGACGATAGCAGCTATTTTGAACATTTATACAAGAGCAATTCTGTCTATCCAAAGAGTGTTCTTATCTGGAAGAAAGTGGCAATTGTATTATTTCAAAGCTTTCCAATTTTCCCTTTAATGAAACGGACAGAATAAATGTTGATATCTAACTTGATGTCCCCTCCGCTTTGTGACCACGCAAGAGGGTTTTCATGACCTCGTAAGAGGGTATATTCATTAGTAAACGGTAAAATATATACAACAAATGAGTAAGTTGGTTTCCAGTCCAGTCAGACTGCAACTACAAATAAAAAATCGACTTACTTTGACCTCGTATCAATGGGACCCTTGAGCTTCATGGAGTTTAGCTAACTCTTTGACGTCAGGCTGGATTTTCGTAAGCTGTAGCCGGAGATCTCCACGTGCAATCACATTGTAGCGGTTGCGAGCCTTACTATGCAGTCTGGAAACAACGCCAAACCCCCTCTTGACTAAGTATGAGCTAGGAAAAGGCAAAGCAAATCTCTTAGCCTCTGCATGTAGGAGTGGAAATCGATGCTGAATTTCCTCTTGCATCCAAAAAAGGGGTTCACCTATTTTGGAAAATTTCATTTTGATAATGTCATCTGTCTGAAGTCCAATTAATTCTTCCTGAAATTTAATGTCGAAATCGTCGACGTTGGCTATGAAGGGATCTGCTATCCACATTGGGATGTCCATCTGCAAAAGGTTGACAAACCGTTCTCTCATGTTGTCTTGTAGTGCATGGAGGTGCGCGGTATAAATTTGCAGTTGGTCATCGCTCACAATGTTTGAAACATTGGCGACACTAGGAAAATTATAGAATTCCCGTCGACAAAGATTCCTTTCGATGACTTTCAATTTGGCCAGGAATATTTTCACAGCATTCCTTGCTTTAAACAAGGTGATCTTCTCCCCCTGCAAAGCCATAATGAGACTATTGCATTTGTCAAAGATGTCGGCAAGGTAGGCACAGTCTTGCCTCACATCGAGGTTTTTTTTATATAGTTCTGTGTTGCGTCCTCGAAGAAACTCAATGATAGAGTCGAACAGTTTAAAGAAGCGAGTAAGGCACTTGCCCTTTGAAAGCCACTTGCCCTTTGAAAGCCACCTCACTTCAGTATGAAGGAGCAACTCAACGAATTCTTCGTCATTATCTTCGCACAGTTGCCGGAAAATTCGTTCATTGAGGGCATGGCGTTTGATATAATTGAAGACATCAATGGCTACCTGCAAAGACTTGCTCAGCGGCTCGCTGAGTTTCTTCGCAGTCAAGTGTTGCCGATGAATGACACAATGAACAGCAAATACAGATGGATTTTCCCTCTTCAGAAGAGAGACGAAACCCTTATGTTGGCCGACCATTGCTCTTGCGTCGTCCGTAGCACATGATACAATATTGTTAAGAGGTATCTGTTTCACCCAAGGAATGGGGCTTGCCACACTTTGCGATTATGTTGGCAATATTGTAAGATGCGACAAGTCCATCAACATTTGAAGCTTCAACTTTTGAAGTGTTGTTTTCTGGAATTGGTCCCTAAGAGACTGAAAGTATGTTAAATCTTTATATCTCTTATCGGGGTGTCTCACCTCCAGGTGTCTACTCAAACGCGATGGCTTCATCGCCTCATTCGAAAAGGACTCCTTGCAAATTAACACATGGGTGACAGGTGATTCGACGGCGATGGGATGAATCTGAACCGTAAGTAATCAACGTTGTACTGCCTGCATTTTTTCTTCATTGCTGAGGCCATTTTCTGTTTAGCGAATGTGTTTGGTAAAGTTACGCAAAGATTTGCCTATATAAGCCTATAAAATTATGTATAAGAAACTTACTATAATGAGTCCTGTTCCAGTATGATAAAGTTTCAAGTAATATTCTGGAATAACACTTTGTAATAAACAAAACTGCAATGAAAAAGACATTAATTAACCAAGTCGAGACAAGTTATATATGAAGATTAACCAGTCTTTCATGTAGGAATAGTAATAACTTAGCTTGAGGGAATTAAGGTGGCAGATTCAATAAAGGATCAACGAGGCAACTAGTTCAAGAGAACTTAATGCAAGAATGACTAGTAATGTGCTATTTTGAAATGGAATTCATCAATTAAGCACGTAGTGATAAGACGCGATAATACTAAGTTAAGATATTACTTATTAGTCAGAGTTACTCAAATTATCGCCCTTAACTTAATGCATCACTGTGATATTCTTGTAATGGTGCTGCAATTATAATGGATGACTGTTGAAGACTACAAAAGCATTTCCTTAAACCCAAGGCTATAACAAGACTTGATCGTAGTATAAACAGTCAGTTTATATAGGAATAGCAACAACCTAGTTATAGAATAAATGATGTGGAAATGCAATGAAGATAAGATGGGATCAAGTAAACTGAATGTTAGTAAGAATGAGCTGAAGTATCGAGGTCAAGCCGATCACTGTGATGAACTCGTCAGTGAATAATGTTGCTCTTTTCCAGGGGCCTCGTTTGCCTTAAAAATGTGAGGGGGACAAAGCAACATTTGTTGGAGCATTTTAGTATTACTTATGGTGTCTTTCCTGAACCCTATCACATAAGTAAAAATTTCTTTACGCTAATTAAATTTTATATATTCAAATGAAGTTCAGATATAAAAAAAAAAAGCTTAAAAAGTATTTATTATATCAAATAAACAAAAAATAAAACAGACGTTTGAATAAAAATCATATAAAGTAAATGTATTGTCTTTTAGAACTTTCCAAATGTATCATATCTCGCATCATTGCTGTCAATAAATAATTTAGCAACTTCTTCACAACTAATATTTTTCAAAACATCTTTATGAACGTCTCATATTAGAATATGATTCAACCTTTGCTAAGTCATGGTCGATCGCAACCAAGTTTTGAGTCTCTGCAGAGCGCTAAAAGATCTTTCAGCTTCACAAGAACTGGTTGGAAACATTAAAAGTAGCTTGAACAATCGCACATCATTTAGAAACATGCGACGGACTTCTGGTTGCATTTCACCGAATATTTTACGATGATTTCTATAAAAAAGTATTTCGTTCCTTAAAGAAAATTCATCAAGCTCTCGATACTGTATGATCACTTCAGCACAAACATTTCCATTCCTGGTATCTTTTAGTAACTATTCATTGCCTGGGTAGCTCCAAAGGAGAAATATCGAGTTGATAAATCATTTTTTCTGCTGTATTGAACAGCTCCTGAAAATTTTCTTCACTGCGTAGATTTTTTTTAGCTCCTCCTGCACCAGTTTGACACTATGCAACATGCTACCTAGATTGAAGGTGGTACTTTGAAAATATTTGTTCAATCCTTCAAGGAATTGAAGTAATGGAACTACAACGTGCAATCCAAGGACACATTGGCCCGGAGAGTGACACGTAAGAATAACATTAGCTCTGGATGCAATGTTGGTGCCAAACTCATTTGTTGCCTCTTGTAAATAAATAGGGACATCTGAATAATTGTCAAGGGCTTTGACTGCAGAAAGTCGTGTTAGCCATCGAGTAGGGCACACAGGTGTTAAGGAGCGTGGTGACGATACTTCATTTTCTTCATCATGTTGTGATAAATACGCTTGCTTAAATTTTCCTGGTGTACTATATAGTTTCCGCAATTCATTCACGCAACCTAGAACATTTTTGATAAGTGAAGCTTGTTGTACAGACTTAGTTACGATAAGTTGAGAAATATGAATGCCGCAGTGCACGTAATGGGCCAAATCAAGTTATGTTAGAATGATCTTTAAAAAATACCCGTACGAATTAAATACAAAAAAAGTTTCAATCCAAAACAAAAGCAAACTATTTCAAATTATATATTTTTGAAAAATAGACGTGAATGTTCTCAAAGACTTGATTTCAGTCGAAAAAGCTTTTTTTTTTAAATTCTATATTTCACTGTTAGCGGTTGTAATATTTTGATTGGATAAACAATTCTACAATTCAAACTGTAAAGTCAAAATACAAAAGATATAAAATATGAAGAATTTCTTACCTTTCTCTGAAATCACAAACTCAGGGGGAAAATAGTACCTTGCAAAATAAAATACCTCGTAGCAAAATAAAATACTTAGCAACGAATGATGCTTGGGGACAGTGAGAAAGTAGTATTTGTATCCCTTATATATATATACATAGATAGATACACAGACACACACATAGACACGCACGCACACACAAGTTTGTGTCTATGTGTGTCTGTTGTGTATCTATCTATGTATATATATATTGGTTTGCGTACAGAAAGAATTTTGTCTACAGTTTTTTATTGCCAGGTCAAAGGCCACTGCTCTTTTCAACAACACCAAATAACAACGCTCCACACACACACATATATATATATAAAGGAAGAGAGAAAGAGGGAGGGACAGAGAGAGTAAGAAATGTGTGTGTGTTTGGTACACATCTATCTATCTATCCCCAACGGGGGGGGGGGGCTCACACATGCGGGCCCGCGAACTACTTATCTGTAGCCTGTGGTAGAACCAATATTTCATATCGCATTATAACTGGTGAAAATTTTCACCCACCACCACGTTTGGCCCCCTGTGCCTCTCCTCCAGGACGTAATAGCCCTTTTGTGTCCTTACACACATACGGACATATTTTACTTTTTTTTCTGTCTCTGGACTACGCCATGCTGGAGCATCACCTAGGTATGTTATGGGGACGTCAACAAACCAACAAGCATTGGTGGGACGGCAAACACAAACGCAAAGACACACAGACATATATACATATATACGACGGGCTTTTTTTAGTTTCGATCTATCAAATCCACTAACAGGGCTTTTCCATGACGGCCATAAAGAGAGAGAGCGTTCCTTTTACACACTTCTTAACTCTCCCCCTTCCACAACACGACGTTATGGGCATTTACCACACTTCTGGCTGAAAGCTGACCAGGTTCTCAACCTCATCAAACACTAATGCCGACCTGTGTGTGTATATATGTGTGTGTGTATGTTCACCACCATTGCTTCTTCTTGTCATTTCTGTTGAAGGAGTCCTTACTTTCATTCTCTTTGATTTCTTTTGATTTTCTTTTCTCTCCCTAGGGAATTCGTTGACAAGCTTCTTTTATTTATTTTCTTCGTTTTCTTCATTCAAATCACTGACTGTCTAAGAGACGTACAAATATGACTTATCAAACTTACCAAACTAAAGGGGCTTCTAGCGCCCTGAAAGTTTCAAATGCCCCCTTACTGCATAACAACGCGCCCCTCTGGAGCAACGGAACGCCCCCCCCCCCCTCCCCGTTGAGAACCTTTAGTCTAGTGCAATGATAAAGAAGAATGAGGCAAGAGTGTCACCCTGCAGCACTCCTGCTGAGATGTCAAAGAATTCTGTTGGACCATCAGAGGTGATGATAGTGGCACTTGTGTTGAGATACAGAGCCTTAATTGCTTCCACAAGTCTTGCTGGGATGCCATACAAGGGTACAATTTCAAACAGAATGTCTCTGTTTATGCTGTCAAAAGCTTTCCTAAAGTCAACAAAAACTAGAGCCATTTGTCTGTTGGAGTTTCTCATCTCTTCCACTACTGTGCAAGTGTAGATCTACCACAGCTAAAACCGTTTTGGTTGATGCGAAGAATTGGATCAACATACGCAACTATACAGTTGAGGATTAGCTTGTTGTAGATCTTGGCAGCAATGGGCATAAGTGATATTCCCTAATAGTTTTGTGGGGATGAGAGATCACCTTTTTGGGGGACAGGAACTATGCCTGCTTTTAGCCAACTTGTTGGAGGAGTTTTGTTGCTTAAGGTGTCGTTGCAGATTGATAAGACTGAAGTAAGGTTTGGGTCTTTCCAAATTATAGTGGGTGGCTTTTTGTTTTCAAGTATTTTGATCACCTGGTTTATCTCACTCAAGGTGAAAAGTCCAGTGGAGATGTCGAGTTCAGGTGCTACCTTTGGGAGATCGCCTTCTACAGGGTTTGCCCAGTAGACGTTTGAATTGGTCAGTTCAACTCTTTTTCCTAGTTTCTTGAGAGCCTCCTTTGATGATGGGTGAAGGCTTCTCTTTTCTGCCAGTTATTTCGTTGACTAGAGCCCATGTGGCTACGTGCTGTTTGTTTTCATGAAGGGTCTTAAGTTTGCTTATTTTTCTTTCTACATACTCTGCAAGAGCAGTTGTATATGCCTCATCAAGGTCTTTTTTGCATTGGGTCATTTAGCTTTTCAGTAAACCAGTTGGATTTGAGTTGTACTGAGAAAAAAGACTTTGCAATTTTGATATGTGAGCTCAATTTCATGAGCTCCTTTTGGTCTTTTGGGGTAAGCTGGAAAGAGCAACTTCCTCATTTGCAACAATTAGGTTGGAGTATTTAGTCTCAATGGAATCATCAGTACAAGATAGATCAGAGAACCTATTGTAGACACTAATTGCACACAAGCTGAAGAGCTCCTTATTTGATGACACTAACCTCCAGTCAATTTGTTTCCTAGGCTCAACAGGGACTTTCTTAAGCTAAGAGTAACTTTGGAAGAGACAATCCTGTGATCAGATCCCACATTGGAGAAGAGGAATAGGTTTTAGAGTCGTGTACACTGTTTCGCCATTTTTTCCGAAATAGGATATAATCCAATTGAGCTCTGGACCAGGTGTTGGTGTTAAACTCGGTAACTTATTAAATCTACCACCCACGGACCAGGTGGTGGTGTTAAACTGGGTAACTGATTAAATCTACCTCTGAAGGACCCGGTGTTGGCATTAAACTGGGCAACTTATCAAATTTACTACCCAGAGACCAGGTGATGGTGTTAAACTGAGTAACTTATTAAATTTACCAATCCTTATTCCTTTCTATTTTTCAGAACCTCAGAGAATGTAAATCTCGACACTAGTATAGAAGAAGCCGCCATAGTGTTGAATCTTTTCTTAAACAACAGATTTACAGAAGCCAGGCAACGATTAGAACCATGGTAAGCTATTATATCTTTACAAACTATTGATTTTTTGTGGGGGTGGGCAGGGGTCTTCATAGTTTTTACATCCACTTTCCCATGCTAGAATGGGTTAGACTAGACTTTTTGAGGCATGTTTTCTTTTATTTAGATGCCTTTTCTAATGGTAATACATATTTTGTTTCATAAATACAGTGTATCTCTCTTCTTTAGCTCATGATAGAACAAGAAACTTTATTCCATGTTGCTCCAGTCCATTTAGCTTGCAAAGATGAGTTGTACTTGGAATTCAAAGGGCCACTTGTCACGCTAAATTGCTCAGAGAACTGTGTTAAGAGTACACATGTCCATGGAATGCTCGGCCACTTGTACATTAATTTCATGGGCTGGCTGATCCATTGAACAACTGGAACCAACTTTGGGAAACACTGCACTAAAGCTAGCCACTGGCCCTTAAATTTTTTAAATGTATTTTTTGCTGTTGATTTCTTTCCATTTTTTTCTTTATTAAACTGCTATCAAAAAATGCTCATTGATTCTACTTAATTGTTATTTCAGCAGAGTATAAAGCATCATGAACATGTTTCCTCCATTTATCCCTGTTCATTGTTATTGCATTGAGTTCTGCCATGATTGGTAGTGAGAACATTTTAGGATCTGGTTGCTCCATCTACCATTGGAGCAGCTTCAGTTTCTCTTTCCAGGTATCATTACTCCCAGCCAGATTTTTTAAAAAGAGCCCCCATCCATCCCATTCATTGTCATTGCATTGATTTCTGCCATGATTGACAGTGAGACCATTTTAGGATCTGGTCTCCATTGTTGGGGCATCTTTCATTTCTCTTTCATACTCTCAGGCAGATTTTGGAGAACCTATAAATTGAACAAAACAATTTGAGGGAGATGCTTTTAAAGTTAATAAAAATTGATTGTTGTGTTATTTCTCCCAATTGGTGTCACCCTCTAATCCCATAAAGCAGCACAATGGCAAGACCTTAAGAATGTTGGATTAGTCCCTCAGTATTTGTTTTGCCTCTCTGCACTCTGAGTTCAAATCTTATCATGATAAACTTAGCCTATCATCCCTCTCAAGGTTGATAAATAAAGTACCTACGAAGGGGCAGTGAATTGGTGGAGTTGCTAAAGAGTTGGACAGGATGCTTTGCAGTATCTAATCTGGTTCTGTACATTCTGAATCAAATCCTGCCTCTTGACAGGAGTTGCAACCAGCAAATAGTATTATCAATGGAAAGACCAATGGAAACATTGTTTCCTATGTCCCATTCTAATTGCTCAAATCCCATTTGTCAGTCATTTACATTACTAATCTACTAATATATCTCTCATTATACAGTGCCGGCTACAGCATGTACCATTCCTTAAGCTACAGTGTCATTCTCTATATACAAGCTATGATGACATTTGACATGGTAAGTCATACTTTTGACCCTTCCTTATTTCTAATGAAAGACACTGCTTATGATGATCAAATAATTTTGAAAATGATTAAGAATTTGAAGAGATTTGGTAATGTAACTAATTTTCTTATTATTCAGCTATCATCTTCCAAACACATCACATATCCATATGATTGAAGTCTTGTCTTGCACACTACATCCAATTTCTTGCATGTCTAGTTTATCTCTAGATAATTCATGCATACTAACATTACACATCCATTAAAACATACTCTTTTCATTTCTTTCTAACCTTCTCAGGTCTTCTGTAACCGGGGCCCATGTCTCACTGCCATGTAGCATTGCAGTTTGTATCAGATGTTATACAGTCTACTCTTCACTCTGAGAGAAAAGCCCTTTGTTGTTAGAGGTACTAACTCTCTGAATTGCTTCCAGCCTGTTTTTACCTTAGCCATCACACTTTCAGAGCATTCTCTGATAACAAAAGCTGTCAACAACTTCTAGGGAGCTTCCTTTGCAGTTGAGGGAATCAATTTCATGTGTGCTCTTAGTGCTTAATTCTCTTGTGTATCTGCCACATATAAAGTCTATCTTCTCTGTTAACCTGCCTGTAATCCTACAGCATTTTTTGTGTGAACATAGATTACACTGTGTGTGCCTTATGAAGTTTCTGCCCACCCCTTTTCAACATATCGAGCAAGGATGCTTCTCTGATGGCATCAACTTCCAGTCCTCCTTCTTACTTATTAGAACCCTAGTATTTGCTAAGTTTACTTTCAGGACTTTCAATTTTGTTTTCCTTCCATGCCTGGAATTTTGTCTCTATCTCTTCTACGGATTCAACTATAAGGACTTGATCGGCAGCATACAGGAGTACCCATGGTGTTCCTATTTTAAAATCCTCCATAGTGGCTTGAAGGACGATGACAAACAGAAATGGATTGAGGACTGAGCCTTAGTGGACCTTCACCTACACTTCAAATTCAATATTGATCACATTGTTCTTGCAGACTGACATCGAAAATGCAATTACTGCCATTAAGAAAACTATAATTGTTTCAAACAATTCCAGACGAAAAGGAAACCTGATTGGTTCTTTTGCACGTTCTACAAAGGAACATTATGATGGCTATACTGAAGGTAACAATGTCTATTTGTCTGTTTGTCTCTCTGTCTGTCTGCCCCACTGTACTGTGGATGTGTATTAGGTTTTTGACTTACCTGGGTCTGTTGTTATACTGAGGGAAAATAATAGAAAATAAAGATTTGAAGATTTTGAAGATATATCACATGTCCATACCATTTCAATCTTCTCTCTTGTGTTGTACTTCCAATTCCTCTTATGCCTAGTTTTTCTCTCAGATCACTTATTTTTCAGACCATCTATATTAAATTTTCTATACCTAAATCATTTTGTATAAAATTTCAAATGCGTTTGAGGAGAGGCTTCAGTAATATGTTTAGGAAGTTACTTTGGTGATGTATCTCACTAATCTGACCTGGTCTTAGTTTTAAATCAATTAATGGGGGTATATTCACACAATTGGTTTTCACCTTTTTGTATGTCCCATTAATTAATTTATTCTTATGTATTTTAGGTAGTCCAAAGATGTTACTTGTTTAACATCTAAAATTGTGAGATAGTCTAATTCCTCATCAATTAGACAATTTTGGTATAGATGTAGTAAATCAGTGTGTTCTTTCATCACTATGAAATTTGTAATTTTTGGCTTCTTCATAGTATGTATTGTCCCATAGCATACTTTGTACAATGTTTGTGTAGTGTTGTGTGTCCATAATGACAACAGCACCTCCTTTGCTGGCTTCTTTTATAACAATATTTCACTACCTGTGTTTCTTTTATTTTGTTATTATTAAGCTGGTGTTTAGAGTATAACTTTACAAATGTTTTTATTTAAAATCAAAATCAAAAGTTTCCACATGAATATAAATATTAAAAAATAAAGTTTTGTATTATAGAACCAGATACAGTTTCATGCTGATTGTTATCAAATGGGTTATTAGAATTCACCCTGTTGCAAGCATTTGGATCATATTTGATGTCTGAGAATAACTTTCTCCTTCCCTCTCTCTCACCAGTAACATTGAATTGAGTCTTGGGTGCTGTCATACAATTCCACTAATTTCCTAGGCCCTGGAAAGAGTTATGGGTACTGCCCTTCCTCCTTTGATAAAGTCATAAAAAAATGAATGAATACCATAGAGTAGAAAGTAACTGTAGAGGTTGTTGTTGTTATTGTTGTTATCACAAAGGGCAGTGGATTAGCAGTATTCGTAGAGCATCAGACACCATGCATTGCAGCATAGAGTTACAGCGCTTTACAGTCTGAGTTCAAATCCCTCCAAGGTTAGCTTTGCCTTTCATCCTTACAGGGCTCAATAAAATAAAGCACCAGTAATGCACTGGGGTCGATTTAATCGACTTTTCCCTCCCCTAAAATTATTGATCTTATGCCTAAATCAGAAACCATTATTGTTGTTATCACAGAGAAGTGACATGTTGTTAAATATCATATTATTGTTGTTGTTGTTACAGAGGAATGCCATGCTGAGCTGTGTTATGCAGAAGCCCTATTAATCCGAGCAATGCTCACTTTTGTCCAAGATGAGAACTTGATCAGTTTTGTGAAAGGTGGACTGAAAATCAGAGAATGTTTCAAAACCTACAAGTAAGTATTTATATCCTATATAATAACTTCTATGTGAAGGTGTAGAGCTTAGTGGTTAGGGTGTTTGGATCACAATCCTGAGGTCATGTGTTTGATTCCCGGTGGCCCATTGTGTCCTTGAGCTAAGCACTTTATTTCACATTGTTCTAGTCCACTTAACAGGCAAAGCGTTTCTCCCTGTGAATGAAAGGTCAGCTGCATGACGCCTGTGTGCGAAGTGCTATGCTGCATGGTAGTGAGACATAAGCAGAGGAAATACGGAGGCTGGAAAGAAATGAGGCAAGCATGCTTCATTGGATGTGTACTCTTAATGTACAAGAACGATAAAGCATAGATGAACTGAGGGAGGAACTAGGTATAAGAGGAATCAGAAGTAGTATGGAGGAGAGGAGACTGCATCGGTATGGACATGTGATGCGCATGGATAAAGAAGTGCCAAGAAATCCCAGTGGAAGGAAGCTGCAGTAGAGGAAGACCTGAATGGAAGTGGGGAGAGCTGATCTCAGATTGCCAAAGCTCACAGAGGAGATGACAAAAGAATGCGAAAAGTAGAGAGATGCTATACTGAAAAGGACCCATCCAACCCATGCAAGCATGGAACAATGAACATAAAATGGTGATGATAATAAACGAACAAACCTGCTTTTTCTCCAAGATCGTTTCTGTTTCTGTCTCTGCTCACTCTCCTCTATCTTTTTATTTCTTCATTCTTTTTTCTGATGAAGAACTAGCGTCCAAAACGTTAAGACTTTTGCTACTATATTAAATGTCAAATCATTATATTTCTTTATTGTACTGCGTTGTTTGCATTGTTATTTCTGTTTACTTTTTGTTATTCCTAATTTCTCACTTAGTTCATTCATGTTTTGACGTTCACGTATATTACTATTACACATCCAACAGAGCATGCATGCTTCGTTCCTTTCCAGTCTGCGCAGGTCCTCTGCACACAGTACCCATGTCTCACTGCCATGTAACATTGCTGTTCGTATACAGGCATTATAAATGTGCCTTTCATTTTTAGAGAGAAACCTTTTGTGTATAAGCTCTCTGAACTTTTCCATCCCGTTCTGACTCTGGCTACTGTACTTTCAGAGCACCTTCCACCACTGCTGATTTTATCACCCCACCACCCTTTCTCTGTGAAGTTATGTTGGTACCACAACATCCAGTCCAAACTAATGAGGTTATGTAGGTGTCACGACAAAAAAAATACACAGTCCACGCTGTAATGTGGCCGTGTAGGTAACACGGTAAAAAACTCCCAGTCCACACTGTAAATATGGTTGGTGTTGGGAAGGCATCCAACCGTAGAAAACCCACCAGATAGTCCTATACGAGCGAGACACGATCACCCAACCAATGTTGCCTCAAATGGGACAATTCCCGTCTAACCCATGCTAGCGTGGAAGATAAACGTTAAACGATGATGATGATAAACATATATATATATATATGTAGCAAGAGTTGCCAATGTAGCAAGAGTTGCCTCCCTTGTTATGACAATCACATCACCGTTCTCTAGACAGGAAGTAGCTGGAGTTACTTCCCGTTGGGGTGGCAGAACCCTTCTTTGTCACTTCTTCCAGGGACCATATAAAGGGACAGCTCCAAGCTGTCTCCCTCTCATTTGCCCTTTTGGCTGCTGGCCTTCAGTCAGGCGCGTTCGCCGAGGCTCTACTCTCTGGCAACCCTAACATGGTCTCTTGCGAGCTCACTTCAAAACGGTAACAAATAACTTTCATCTACTCTTTACATGTCAACAATTCAGCACTACATAACTTCAACTTGTTAATTAAACTTTAAACACACAACTGAGTCTCCTGTTATATTCATACACACCAGTATTTTGTTATAAGTGGTGACCCCGAAAAAAGAAAAAAATGATAGGAACTGGTGTTGTGTGAGTATGGAAAAAAGAAAATTAATTAGCAGTACCCCATTTTCGTTGGAATGTGTTGACCAACATTTCGAATACGCAGCAAACTTTATTAACAAACTAGGAAAAATACGCAGACACAGAAACGAACACACGCACATGTGAAATTCTCTTTCAGACAGACTCTTTTTCAACATGAACATTTATTTTTGCTGAATCTCAACTATTGCTTATTCTTTCCGCCAAGCTTTTTTCATCGTTGACAAAAAAATTGAACTCGCCATATTTGTTATACCAAGTGAAGCCCTTCTTTCTTTTTTATCTTATTATCACGTTCACACACAAATTTTTCAAAATGGCTGCCAACGACCTGTTGCACTATCATTTTCTCGCGCAATAGAAATATTTTTTTTTCAACTTGACTTTAACCTTGTTTCGGCACGTGTGGGGAGCACACATCTCGACTCACTGAGATAACACACGCCATAGATAATGTTTCTTGCCAAGGATTCTCCAGCCTTAAGCTATATTCTCCTATTTGCCGGTTTAAAAATTTACCACGTAAATTTGCCGTTGAAAACTGCGAATTTATTCAGAATGCTTATTTCTTTGGTCGCTGGCCTCTTGACCCTTCCAGGTCAACGCATTATCAACATCGACCATCAACTTTGGCTGTTATTTCTAGCACTTTGTGCAACTCATTTTTTTTTCTGGGAAACTTTGCACTGAATTTAAACAACGAATAGGCTCACTCCGCGAGACAACAACATCAACAACCAAAACCAGCTGAACAAAACAGAGAATTTATTTTTGCAGCACTCTTCCTGTGAAAAAATCCCACCGAATTTCACGTTGTACAACAGTCTAGAGACCACCTGCATACATTCTCTGGAGGACACACTTTCTTTCATGCTGTCATGTGATAGCACACCTGTGAACTTTATTTTTGAACATTTGAATTTTTTTTCTTTAATAACTGTGTTCGAGCGCGTTTCCTTGCTCTTTTGACCCCTTCTTTTGATTACATTGTATCTTTGAGTGATGGATAGATAGATGTCCAGTCGTTCTCTGGCCAAGAGCGGTTGGCTACCTTGATATCTATCATTGATTTTTGCATGCATATATTTTGCTGTTTTCCTTTTATTGCAAACATTATTTTTTTCGTAATTTTCATGCCTGGACTTTGGTGTTACATGCTCGCCATCTTACTCCATTCATGGTTCATTCGATTTTTATATTTTAAAAATTGGCGGGAGGTAATGTAGCAAGAGTTGCCTCCCTTGTTATGACAATCACATCACCGCTCTCTAGACAGGAAGTAGCTGGAGTTACTTCCCGTTGGGGTGGCAGAACCCTTCTTTGTCACTTCTTCCAGGGACCATATAAAAAGGACAGCTCCAAGCTGTCTCCCTCTCATTTGCCCTTTGAGCCAGGCGCGTTCGCCGAGGCTCTACTCTCTGGCAACTCTAACATAGTCTCTTGTGAGCTCACTTCAAAACAGTAACAAATAACTTTCATCTACTCTTGACATGTCAACAATTCAGCACTACATAACTTCAACTTGTTAATTAAACTTTATACACACAACTGAGTCTCCTGTTATATTCATACACACCAGTATTCTGTTATATATACTAGTGTGGGCATTAAATGATGATGATATATATCATCATCATCATTTTACGTCTGCTTTTCCCTGCTTGCAAGGGTGGGACAGGTCCTATTCAGCACAGCATCTCTCCACTTGTCACGCTCCTTCGTCATCTCCACCGTGAGCTTCAGCGATCTGAGGTCTGCTCTCACCACCTCCGTCCATATTTTTTGTGGTCTTCCTCTACTACGTCTGCATTGTGTACATTTTATAGAATTTATGCCAGTTCTTTTTCTGCATATCTTACATGGCCATTTCCCTGATGGAATCAGCGTTTTGTCCTCTTTTCTACTCATCAACACTTTTGTCTTAGCTAGGTTCACTATGGAAACAGCAGTTGGAATCAAGAGGACTTGATTCCAACTGCTGTTTCCATAGCCAGAATTTATTCTCCAGCTCCTCTACTGATACTGCTATAAGAGCCAGATCGTCAGCATAGAGAAGTTCCCATGGACAGCCAGTCTTAAACTCCTCAGTTATGCCTTGGAGAACTATAATGAATAAGAATGGGCTGAGGACCGAACCCTGATGATCTCCTACTTGTATCTGGTATTCTTCACTAAACTCCATTCCGACTCTCACTTTACTGATAGCACCCCTGTACATAGCTTGCACTGTCCTCACACCTAGTTTCCTTAGGGACCACCAGATGACAGATCGGGGTACCCTATCAAAGGCCTTCTCTAGGTCAACAAAAGCTAAGTATAGTGGCTTATTCTTCTCTAAGAACCTCTCTTGTAATTGTCTCACTAAGAAGAGAGCATCCGTTGTACTTTTCCCAGGCACAAAACCAAACTGCATCTCATCTAGTTTGACCCTTTCTCTAATTAGTTGTGCTAATATCCTTTCTGCCACTTTCATGACCTGATCCATCAGTTTTATGCCCCTATAATTCCTCCTCTCCAGAGCATCCCCTTTACCTTTGTAGCAATTTATGAGAATACTGCTGCACCAGTCTTTGGGTATGACACCGCCATATATAGCCTGATTGATGATGCGTGCATCCAGTTTAGTGCCTACGTCCCCTGAAGCCTTCAGCATCTCAGCAACTATCCTCGACGGCCCAGCAGCCTTACCATTTTTAATTTCCTTAATCGCCTCTTGGACCCTATATTCGTCAATCTCAATAGCTGGTCCCTCTGTCGGATCTACTGGAGGTAATTTCTCTCACTCCCATTTGTTCTCCACATTCATCAGTCTCTCATAATGACATTTCCAAGCCTCCTTTTGCTGATCATTCGTGACACTAAGTACACCGGCATCATTCCGGACACATTTATCTCCAACAACGTCCTGATTTGCACTGACACACTGACTTGCAATGTCACACGTCTCTGATCTTCCCGTCGCAGAACATTGGCAAACCTCCTACTCTCAGCCTCCCTGCATGCTAAGTACACCTGACGTCTAGCTTCTCTCTTAGCGGCTATGTATCCTTCTCTACTCCCACCATTTAGTCTTTTGTCTCTAATGGTTCTATCTGCTCCAGCCTCAAGTTTCTTCAGTAGCCTGCAGTAAGTTGTCACGTAAGAAATTCCAGTTATCATCTATGTCATATGACTCTAAATACAGTTCTCACTTACCACCCACCCATCCCACCTCCACCACATTCGGTATACATGCCCAACGCTGTATGCTAACCACTCCCTCGTGAATATATCATAGAACAGACAAGAGACAGACGGAGGCTTTGTAAGCCATAATGTAGGCAACTCGTCTAGGAGAGCTACCACTCCGAATAAATTGGTGCGGGGTAGAGAAGTCCCCTAAGTCCAGTAAGACAAGTGCTAGTGGCATGAATAAAAGCACCAGTTCATGCTGTAAAAATGGGGGTGGTGGTTAGGGACCCTAAGTCCAGTAAGACGACCTCTCTAATGCTGGTGGCACGAATAAAAGCACCTAGTCCATGTTGTAAAATGGAGGGGTAGAGAGGCCCCTGAGTCTAGTAAGACATCCTCTCTAGTGCTGGTGGCACGAATAAAAGCACCCAGTCCATGCTGTAAAGTGGTGCTGGTGTTAGGAAGGGCATCAAACCAGTATATATACTACTGCCAAAAACTATAAGCATATATATATTTATATATACAGGGTGTGGACGATATTTGTTCACAAGATTACTGTCTAGGAAAAAATAACACAGTAGTTTTAGTTTTTAAGATTTATTTATCAAACTTGGGTCAGTTTGTCTTCATGACTTGCTCTTTCGATCTCACTCGATAAACCCGCCATTGGCTTTGATGACGGCCTCAAGGCGGCCTCGGAACCGGCTACAAGCCTTCGTTACTGTCCTCCGACTTAGGCCCCTAGAGGCACTTGTGATCCTGGCCTTCAGATTGTCTTTCGTATTGCGGCTAGATCTGTTGGTGTCTCGTTCCACTGTGCCCCACACAAAGAAGTCGAGGGGGTTGCAGTCAGGTGAGCTGAGAGGCCAGATGTCAGGTGAAGTGTGGTCGATGAAGTTTTCTGACAGCCAGGCTTGAGTCTTTCGGGGCTGAGTCTTGCTGCCACACGTACGGCCTACCTGCAGCTACCTGGTCGATCCAGGGCTTTACTACCTCGCTCAGAACGCGGATGTAGCCATCGGTGTTCAGCTTGAGGCTCTCAGAGAAGAAGTGAGGTGGCATGACGTCACCTTGACTGCTGACGACACCTAAGACCAATGTTGTTGCTGGAAACTTTATCTGCATGACTCTGGACACGTCTTTGGATGAGACAGCAAACCACTTGTTGTTCTGGGAGTTGATCTTCTAGTCTTATTTGTCCTCCCGGCGCGGATTCCAAGAAGAACTCTGTGTCTCTTCCACAAATTTGGAGGTTCAAAATTATTCATAATCAATTATTCTGAAAATAAATAATGGAAATATAGTCACTGTTTTTATGAAGACAAGAGTGACAACGGAAGTAAAAAAAATTTGCATAAAATTAGCAGTTGAAAATTGCGAACAAATATCGTCCGCACCCTGTATATATATCATCATCATCATCATTTAATGTCCATTTTCCACACTAGTATATATATATATATATATATGATGGGTGACAAAATCAGCAGTGGGAGAGGGTGCTCTGAAAGTACAGTAGCTAGAGTCAGAACGGGATGGAAAAAGTTCAGAGAGCTTATACCACTATTGGCCGCTAAAGGGTTCTCTCTAAAAATGAAAGGCAGGCTGTATGATGCCTGCATATGAACAGCAATGTTACATGGCAGTGAGACCTGGGCATTGTGTGCAGAGGATATACGCAGACTGGAGAGAAACGAAGCTTGCATGCTCCGTTGGATGTGTAATAGTAATATACGTGAACGGCAAAGCATAAACGAACTAAGGGAGAAATTAGGAATAAGAGGGATCAGATGTTGTTTACTCGAGAGAAGACTACGTTGGTATGGTCACGTGATGCGCATGAAAGATGACAGCTGTATAAAAAAGTGCAGGGCGATAAAAATAGACGGTAGCCACGGAGTAGGCAGACCCAGAAAAACCTGGGACGACCTGATAAATTCCGACCTCACACACTTACACCTCTCCAAGACAATGTCACTGGACCGAGATCTTTGGCGCTACACAGTCATACAGAAGACCCGCCTTGCCTAAGTACAAAGCGAAACCTACAGTCAGTAGGCACCCCTAACAAAATACACCCCCACACCACTTAAATGTGAAGTTATGTTGGTACCACAACATCCAATCCGAAACAAATAAGGTCGTGTAGGTGTCACGACAAAAAAACACACAGTCCACGCTGTAATGTGGCCGTGTAGGTAACACGGGAAAAACCTCCCAGTCCACACTGTAAACGTGGTTGGTGTTAGGAAAGGCATCCAGCCATAGAAAACCTGCCAGACAGTCCTATACGAGCAGGACAACAAATCTTGCCTCAAGTGGGAAAATTCCCGTCCAAACCCATGCAAGCGTGGAAGATGGACGTTAAACGATGATGATGATGATGATGATATATATATATATATATATATACCTGCAGTTTCCATCTACCAAATTTCACTTACAGGGTATTTACACCCACTGTAAGCCAAAGATGCTACACAGTGGATGGGAACCTGAAACCATGTACTTGTGAAACAAACTCCTTAACCACACAACCATGCCTGAATCTATGTTCAGATCCACCATTTCCTGTTAATCTGTCTTTTGCAGAGACTGCAGCAAGATGCTTCAACAACGGAACAGTCCCAATGATAAACACAGACCTCATTTTGAAAGTGGAGTCTGCATGGGTGTTGGATCTTTCAATTTGGTATGTCATTATTATTATTATTATTGTTGTTGTTGTTGTTGTGGATTGGCCATATCGGTAGAGCATAGGACAATATGCTTTATGGCATAGAGTTACAGCCCTTTATGTTCTGACCTAAAATTCTGCCGAGGTGAGCTTTGTCTTTCATCCTTATAGAGTCGATAAAATAAAGTACCAGCCACGCACCAGGGGGCGATTTAGTCGACTTTCCCTTCCCCCAAAATTGTTGGCCTTGTGCCTAAATCAGAAATCATTATGTTCAAATGTTCAATGATTGGATGAATGAAGAAACTAACCAATCAGAGAATGTTTTATAGATAATTTTAGCTTCCAAGGAGTTAGATTTGAGGGAGAGCCATGCTATTTTTAGGATGAAAAGTTTTATAAACTATTATGGGATCTGAGAGTAACAGCAATGATAGTTTTGAAGAATTCACTGAAATTGACATAGAGCACAAAAAAGTTATGAGATATATGCGAAAAATGAAGAGAATCTGATTAGATATGTGTTTATACTTACAGAGAATAATTCTGTTTCATGGTTTTGCTTATATTTTATGACATTAAATTGGTTATTTGATTTGATAAATTGTAAATATAATGAGTTATTTGCAGTATCCTTTAAAACATTCTATTTGGATCTTCCTGAAATGTTCATGTATTTATCTTTATTATTTATAAATTAGAGCAATTTCTGTATTATCAATTTTCATTATTGAGCTTATGGAATTAGTATCAATGGTGCTTAGGGTACTAATTAAATAGGGCTGCCAAGGAGGAAAGAGATAATACAACTATTTTCAGATGATATCTTCATTACCAGGTCACCATTCCTTAACACAATTATCACAACAATCACTTCTATTTTCAGATGATATCCAAGTTACTAGGCCACTGGTCATTTACTCAACTATAGTGACAATCACCTTTCTAGTTTCAGATGATATCTATATGTATGTTCTTTAACACAACCATAATAACAATCCTCTTTCTCTATTTTCAGATGATATCCATGTTACCAGGCAAAATCTTACGTCTGCTGGAGTTTGTTGGTTTTACAGGCTACAAGGTAGGAAATGAGAATCACTTTCCTTGTTTTGATTTTGCTTTTTCTTGAAATTTCTGGTTTCTTAACAGAACTGGATTTATATATGGACTAAGTGAGCTGTAACCCAGGGTTTCATAGTCCAGAGGGTCTTGCCCTGTTATAAATATATATTAAAATACATCCAGGGTATCCCATCCAATTTTAAATATATATTGAAACATATATTAAAATATAGCTATGATGATGATGATAATGATGATGATTTCTTTTTCTCTGTGTGTCACTTCCGTGTTAGGAGAGGCATAAGTGACTGGGTGAGAGGAGTGATGGAAATAGAGCTAATGAAAGATATTGAGAAGAGAAATGGAGTGATATGGTTAGGTCATGTGTTGAGAAAGGATATCATTGACTGGTGGGAGGAATAGAGCTAGTATTGAATATTGTGAAGAGAATGATATATATATATATCATCATTATCATCATTATCATCATTTAAGATCCATTTTCCATGCTAGCATGGGTTAGATGGATCAAGCTAACTTTGATATGTAAAATTAGGGGGTTTGCTGTGTATTCTAATTTTTTGTGTGTGAGCCCCCCCCCCCCCCCCCCCCCCCCCCCCACACACACACCTGAGGTGCCCCAGGACCCCATGGTTTTTCCAACCCTATCTTAGTTCACTTGAAATTTGAACTGTTAACTGTGCTTATAATTGTATGGGCTATATTTCTACAGGACGGCCCACAGCACACTACTACAACTACTACTGTTATTTCTACAATGTCAGCTGATGATGATTTACTTGAGAAAAACACAAAAAACATCCAGGTTAGAGTCAGCACCAAACCCTGTAGTAAACCCCAAAGTAAAACCTTTTTAAAAAACAGTGAAAGTTTATCCCAAGACTGGAGGCCCATCAGATTGGAGCTGATCCCAGTTTCACTTTTGTTAGGTGATTGAAAGTACAAGACTCACTCTAGAATGGGATGCCAATCTGTTGCAGCTCTAACCCCTAGCTATTGCTGGTATTTATTTTTGCCAATTGAGTGGGCTGGAACAATAAAGGGAACTAAAGTATCTTGCTCAAGGATACAATACCCTGCCCATCTAGGAATCAAAGGCACAACCTTATGATCATAAGCGCAATACTTTAGCCACTATGTCATGCTTCTTAATCATTATTTACACTTACAGCAGAGTATGAAACGTCACAAACATATTTCAATTGATATTTGAGAATGTTCATGATCACTTTTTTAGGTCATTTACTTTCCATGTGAGGCCAGCCTGCAGGGGAAGGGGTATGCTATCTGCAGGTCATACCTCCTGGCAGAAGCATCACCACTTTTCTGGTAACAGGAGATGAGATTTGAACTAAGAATGCACAGAGCTGGATCAGATTTTGCAAAGCATACCACTTGGTGTTCTGGTACTTTATTTATCAAACCCAAAAGAATGGAAGGTAAAGTTTACCTCAGTGAGATTTGTACTCAGAGTGCATGGGGCCAGAACAAATACTGTGACATTTAATCTGATGCTCTAATGACTCTGAAAATTCATAACCTGCACTTAATACCCTTTTTTAACTCTTAACATCCTTTATTGATTTAGCAGAAAATATCTAAAAACAAGTTTGTTAATTCAAATATTTATAACATCTTTACTAATAGACAGATATTTGCGAAAGTTTGCAGTAAACTAGTGTAAAGACTTTAATATTTAATGTGATGCAGTCATAGTGCTGTTTTGTACATTTCAAGAATGTTTTGCTAATGTGGTTTCATGTGGTGCAGGATACTAAGAGTTAATACTTTATACCCAGAATGCTAGAATTTTTGAATCTCCTCTTCAATCCAGGTTTGTTTTCTCCATCCAGCCACTATCCTGTATTCAATGAAACTGGCCCTTAACCATGTCAATCACTCCCTGTCCCATTTTAGCACTGTTGTTGTTGTTGTTGTTGTTGTTCTTCTTCTTCTTCTTCTTCTTCTTCTTCTTCTCTCCCTCCTCCTCTTCCTTCCTCCTTTGTGTAGCACCTTCTACCATATACCACACACCATCATCACCACACCACCCCACCTACCCCACCACCACACTGAAATAATCTGTTTTATCTCCTTCGCCAACAGAAAGAAGGTTTGGTTGAACTCGACAAAGGTTGTCAACTCCACACCAGTTTGAGAGGTCCACTATGTTCTATCATAGTGATAGCATACCACACTGTGGTCAGTTTTGTTTTAGGCAAGTAACATTATTATTGTTGTTGTTGTTGTTGTTGTTATGTATAGAAATGAGTAAAGCCTATGAGACCACTGTCTAACTGTCAGGAGTTATGAGGAAGTGAAGAGGCAAGTGAAAATTGTTTGAAAATCTCCACTCATAAGTTTGTACTCTAGCACAGTGGTTCCAAACCTTTTTTAGCTCATGGCCCACTTTGAACCTAGAATTTTTTCTGTGGCCCACCTGAAATTTGCCACAGCCATTTTAGCCATGTGGCCATAGGTTGGGAAACACTGCCCTAGCATATGAGCAGACATAACAAAAAAATCACAGTCAGAGGCATAGAAATGATATTGACCTCCAGGCATATAATAAGTACCAGAGTAATGAGAAATGATATGTGATCTGTAGGGGTCTGTATGGATTGCAAGTACTCATCACTCCTCAGTACCACAAGGCAATTCCAAAACTTTGTCCCAATATGGGTGCAGAGTCAAAAACAATAAGACTGACAGTACAGGGCAGTCCAGTTGTTACACTTGTGGCAGCAAACTCCACTTGAAAGCCTTCTCTTCTTAGGAGCTGAAAACAAGACCAAATAATGAACAAGTTTCTGGGGTTATTGTTCCTGTAGCACCATCAATCATACCACCAGTTCTGTTTCTGAGGATGGGAATATATACATACTTCCTCCTTAGTTCCTGAAATGGACAATACCAAAGTACCTCCTCCCAATCCTAAGATAGGAAAGATAACCACAGCAGACTCAGTCTCTGAGGTGAAAGATAGTGAAGCTCCTTCTCCTCCCAAGAGTACCATCCCACCCATTGGTAGGGATAAGGATGAAGGGGAGCTGCAGAAAGTTGGTACACTGTCGTAACAGGGGTAGAAAAGAAATGAAGAAATAGAAATAAAACAAAAAGCAGCTTTGTCAGAAATCTTTAAAAAAAATTTTTAAAAGCACTAAACACTATAATTAACTTACAGGGAGGGGATGGAGGGTGACCCTAAACTTTTGATGTTTTTTTTAATTATTGTGTGTTTTATAAATATTTTATTCTCATTTCATGTTTTATCAAATTTTATCCGTCTATATAAGGTTTGAAAAATATATTGTGGTCTCCATTTCTTGTTGTAAAAACTGGTGATGGGCCAGGAACCTGTCCTGGGAGGTATGGGATGGATGCACAAAGATTGCATATCTCAAGACCCCAAAGAGGTTCAGAAGGGAGCAAACCTTTATTGTATAATGTCCTTGTTTTATATAACTTAGTTTACCCAGCCCAACATGTATTTTAACCCCTCTGTTCATGTTTTCTGTATTCTATCTGCATGCCCTTATAGCTAATAAAGTAATTTTATTGTTGTTGTTGTTGATTATATTATTATTAATATCACTGCACATTTTCTTGATCAGGTTTAGGTGATGGTGATGTTGACTATGCTGATAAAATATTGAAACCGTGCATCAAAACATATCCCAAGGTAAACTATAATATATATATGTATATATAGTTACAGTTTGTTTACAAACCAAAGAATTTAAGGGTTAAGGCATTTATTAACTGACAATTGTTTCTACCTGGGTTATGCTACATATAGCAAATCATTTTATTTAACAATTTGCCATTAGTGAGTATAGACCATGGGTGTCATCAGAGTTTAATTAAAATACCAATACAAGTCACTTAAGAAAAAATAGAACAAATAATATATATCACTCATCAAAGTATCACAATAAAACTTTACAGTTAGAATACAGTTCAAAGACATTGTAGTCTGAAAAATATATAGTGTTAGTTGTATTTCTTAGAGTGAATTAGAGTTTATAGTTAAACAAATGGTGTTGTTTGTATTAAAAATTTTCCTAAAATGAATTTGAATATATAAAGTTTCAACAAAGCAATATTCATATTTATCTGATTATATGACTTTTAAAAAATATATTTACTGCAAACCTGATGATGATGATGATAAACTCAATTCTTTAATGGAAACATACATTGTAAAAACAGGAAGTGTCACAATGGTTAAGATACAATCATCAATATGTGTACATGTACTCACACACACATACATATACCAATACAAAAGCTGAAATCACAATATAATACAAAGTCATCTTCTTATTGTCTTGTATGTTGCATCTGAGTATGAGAATTATATGCTTTCACAACCCTCTATACTGTACCATCACCACTTCTGCCACCACCACGACATCAACATTATAGTTCTGTTTTCTATATCTATTTGTGAAGGCACATGGCTAAGTGGTTAGAGAGTTGGATTCCAAATCGTGAGGTTGTGAGATCGATTCCTGGGCAGGGCAATGCATTATGTCCTTGAGCAAGACACTTTATTTCATGTTGTTCCTTTTGCCAGGAGTTGCAACTGGTAGATAGTATTGGCAATTGGAAAGACTAATAGAAACATTGTTTCCTTTGTCCAATTTGACAAATTCCAGCCCACACTCGGTAAGGGAGTGAGGTCTGGGACCTTGTCAATTCTAATCATCATCATCATCTATATCTCTACTCTATATTTCAGGGAGCATTGTTCCTTTTTTTCTCCGGTCGTATAGAGGTTGTAAGGGCCAATATTGATGAGGTGAGTGAACCCATTTTTTTATACATTGGTCACCCTTTATAATCTCCTTGTTTTGCTAGGGAGCAAATTGTCAGAGTCATTAAGTGTGTCAGATTAAATGCTTCAGAATTTGTTCCGGCTATCTGAGCTCTGTGAAGATGTATGGCTTAGTGGTTAGGGTGTTGAACTCATGATCAAGGTCATTAGTTCAATATTTGCTCTAGGCACTGCATTGTATTTTTGAGCAAGATGCTTCATATTTCACATGGCTTTTCATGATAAGATTGGGGCCCCTATCAACAAAGCACCCAAGAAACCTCCTATCAGATACAACCTTACAGAATGTCAGCTGAAACCTAAGCAGGTATAAGCTGTAAATTTCATTTTTTTTTTTTCTGCTCTCAGTGTTAAAAATTCTGCCATGGTTAAATTTTGCCTTTCATCCTTTTAGCATTAATAAACAATAAATGAATGGTAGATTGGTGGAACTTCTCAAATATCAGATGAGATGCTTCGCAATATTTGATCAAACTCTGTAAATTCTGAGTTCAAATTCCACCTCCTTCTATTAGGAGCTGAGTTATTAGGACTATCTTATTTCAGAAAGTCATTTGCAGTAATTCATCATCATCAACATTTAATGTCAACTTTCCTTACTAGCAATGGTTGGACAGGTTGTCACAGACCATGTCAGTACTTAACTAGAGTCATTGATCTCTCAGATAGGCAGGGGCTCACATCACGCTTACATATTTTCTTGCACTTTACAGAGAACACTGAGAATTTTATAGTGACACCAGAACTAAGAAGGTTGTCGTTTCTTTGACACAACTAAACATTCTTCTCTCCCCTTTGTTTGACAAGTTTTCTATGGCTGGATGCTCTTCTTATCGTCAGCAACTTTACTGGGTGCTTTTTACTGTGTCGCCAACAACTGAAGAGTCCTCTCAATGCTTTTTTAGCATGGTTTCTACAGCTGGAAGCCCTTCCTTTTATCAACCACCTTACTGTGTACATTTTGTGAGAGACTGGCTCTTGAGAGGTTGTTGTGTGGCTGGATAAACTTCCCAACACCCACAACTTTACAGAGTATACTGGGTCTGTTTTATTGTGGCATCAGCATGGGATATCTTAATTTACCTGGAAAGGGAAGAGCCCTGTCGCGTTTAAATGCCTAAGACAGCACTCCTACGACTCCATTGGGGATATAAATCGTAATTAAGAGAGTTATTAACAGTAATTATTAGGAGTATTTTCATTAAGACAGTCATGAGATCTATCTTAATTATGACAGTTATTAGCAGTAATTATTGAGAGTATTTTAATATATTGGATTCAATGGTTTTCTATTTCAGGCTGTGGTAAAATTTGAGGAATCTATAGAATCACAGTCAGAATGGAGACAGTTCCACCATTTATGTTACTGGGAACTGATGTGGTGTCACTGGTATGTTCTCTTCATATACTTCATCACCTCTCTCACTCTCTCTCTCTCTCTTGACAACTCCCCCTCTCTTTCTACACCTCTACTCCCTCACTCTCTACATCTCTAACCCCTCCCTCTCTCTCTACTGCTCTACCTCTCTCTCTCTTTACATATCTACCACCTCCCTCTACAACTCTACCCCCTCTCTCTACAACTCTACCCCCTCTCTCTACAACTCTACCCACTCTCTCTACCACCTCTCTCTCTACAACTCTACCCATATATATATCTCTCTCTCTCTACATCTCTACCCCTCTCAACATCCTTTTTCTCTACCACCCTACCTCTCTATATATATCTCTACGTCCCCTTCACTATGTCTGTCTCTACATATCTATTGTACCTCATATTTATTGTTACACATCTGTAAGGTTATGTTACACATTTGTGTTACACAAATATTATGTCACACATCTATTGTTATTTATTGTGTTACACATGTGTTCCATCTCACTGCATATATATATATCTATGTTTCATGACACACCTTACTACTGTGTTACATATGTATATATGTATGTTTCATGTCACACCTCATTACTGTGTTACATATGTGTATGTAGAAGATCACGCCATCTAACGTCGACTGCCTACACAGTCGATTAACTCCCCTTAGTTCTGACGTCAGTGGCTGAAACAATAGACTTGGACAATGAGTGTTTGGAGACAATAGACGTGCGATAATCACGCAGCGGCTCAAGAGATGACACCAACACCATGTGGCAGTATTTGACGTTTTAAACATATTCCCAACCAAGGAACATTCGTATATATTTTGTAATTGCTCCTATATAAAAAAATGTTTTTTGTAACATAAATTGAGGTATGTCTTTATTCCTTGTTTGAAATGTGCCAGTAAACCATAACCAATTAGACGGGATGACTGACGACCACTTCCCACCTAAATGTATATCTATATTTCATGTCACACAGCACTACTGTGTTACATATGTGTATAAATATGTTTCATATCACACCTCATTACTATATTACATGTGTATAATCTATGTTTTATGTCACACCTCTCTACTGTGTCCAGCTACAAGAATGACTGGTTGATAGCTATGAAATATGCTGAAAGACTTTGTCGAGAGAGCCGCTGGAGCAAGGCCACATACACCTACCAGAAGGCCTCCTTTTTAATGATGTGTGAGAACCCTACAGAGGAGACCACTACCCACTTAGAGTACCTATTAGGGTGAGTAAACACACACATATTACATGTCTACCATAAGATGCAACCAGTAGATAGTATCAGCAATGGAAAGACCAATGGAAACATTATTTCCTTAGTCTGATTTGACGAGTTACACTCCACTCCACTCGGTAAACAAATGAGGTCTGGGATCTTGTCAATCATATTAAGAAAAAATAATATATATATAATTAAGAATGGTTTTCCAAAGAGTATCAAAAAGAAACCAGTTAAGTAAAGTACTCAATACATTAGAAGAGAATGTACATATTAATTTTATATAGAAATTACTTCTAAAGAATTAGAACTGTTTCATTTGTATGAAATCATCAGGAATGTCTTGATGATTTATTATTTTGGTGAGTATATATATATATATATATATATATATATATATATATATATTTAAACTCATATTAGTGCCTTAAAATAAGGTCACTATTTTGACTCCTCTTGTTTTCTGGCGGTATGGTCAAATTTGGGCCTTGACACCTTGGGTTCCATGTTCCATGTATGAATGTAAATAAATAATGTTTTTTATATATATACATATTGACTTTTTACCATCTTAAGTATGTATATTTTCTTGCATATTATTTGCTATCTATACATATGTACAAAATGATATGTTTCTTAAATTATATATTTTACTTTCTCTACTTATATCTTTTAAATTTAATAATTGATACTCTGAACTAATGTCCATTGAGCTTATTTATTGAGAAACATGATCATCATACCCATTAAATATGTATTAATACCTTAACATAGTATATATATATATATATATATATATTGTATAATAGAAAAAAACGAGGTAGTTTTGTATACATATAAAAAATATTTATTGTGTATCGATACTCAATAAATATTTTTTTTTATATATGTAAAAGAAACTTCTTCGTTTTTTTCTATTATATACACTCTGCCTGTGCATAGAGTGCTTGATTTGGTACCAACACCAGTATTTCACTGTAGTACCCACTCTCTCTATATATATATACATACAGAGTGAGAGTGTGTGGGCTTACCCCAGGTTGACCCATCTGAAGAAACAACCAAAATATTTGACAGCAATGTTATAGACAAAGCAATTAGAAACATGAAAGTAGGGAAAGTAACCAGGCCATCTGGCACAATTGCTGTGATGCTGAAAACACCCAGCATGGTAGATTGTGTGCTAATCAGAAGCATAGCTAATGACGTAGTACACAGTGATGTCATACCCAATGACTGCTGTAGCAGTATCATTGTAATCTGTGACAAGGATGCCCTCTTTCTTGTGAGACAACTGCAGGAGAAGTACTTAGCTAAGAGTAAGCCACTGCTAGATACAGTGGCTTACCTTTAACCCTTTAGCATTCACATTATTTTATATATACTATTATATTTTCATAGTAAAGGGTTTATCTCACATAATATCGAATCTATGAGATTTTGAAAGTATTTATTTTGAGGACAATACCTTAACATCAGTTTGAGTGACCAGTTACAGCCAGTTTCAACAGAAAGAGGTAGAGAATTCTGGCTGGTTTGGCCGGTTTGAACACTAAAGGGTTAAGTACTTCTCCTGCAGTTGTCTCACAAGGAATAGGGCATCAGTAATACTCCTACCTGGTATAAAGCGAAACTACATCTCATCTAACTTAATTCTGTCCTTAATTAGTTGTGCTATAATCCTTTCAGTAACTTTCATTAACTGGTCCATCAACTTGATGTCTTTGTAGTTACCCCTCTTTAGTGTATCTCTTTTGCCCTTGTAGTAGTTCACAATGATTCCTTCACACCAATCATCAGGTTTGGTACCATCCAGTACTTCCTGATTAATTATACATTTGATTGTCTTCTAACCTATCATGGAAGATGTTTATAGCATCTCAGCAACTATCCTTCAGGGTTTTGTTTATCACACTGCTGTCAATTTATATGTGTAGTGTCCTCAGTTGGGTCTATGTGGGATAGGTCCTTAACTACCCCATTTATTCTCTTCCTTCAGAGCTCTCTCATAATAGGACTTCCATGTCTTTTTTTTTCTTTTTGGCATCAGTTAGTGCAAGTACTCTACTATCATTTTGGCCACACTTTTCCCCAACCACATCTTGATTTTCTCAAGCACACTGTCTCTGTCACTTTGCAGGGAGGTCCCTAAACTGAAACAAAGGATTGCTGGCAAGTCCCTACCCATTGAAAAGTTTGCTGTTTGTAAAGCTAACAGATTCTTTAATCAAGGTGGCAAGTTGACCTTGCCTGGATTGGTAAGTTATAAAAGCTTATCTTAACTCTTAATATCCTGTACCACATGAAATCACATTAGCAATATATTCTTGAAAAGTACAAAACATCATCATCAAGATACTTCCCCAAGGTGCCATGCAGTAGGACTGAACCAGATACCACATAATTGTGAAGTGAACTCCTTAACCTCACAGCCATACTTCATGTCATTAGGATTAACAACTGCTTCATTATTACAGTAATTAAAATCATGGATGTAATGTTATGTGTGGTTTATAATTAGATTAAAATAAACACAGAAGTAGCATGTTTGTTATGATTGGTCTAATTAGTGAATCTATAGGATTAACAACTGCTTTGTTGTTGGATCAATTAGCTACTATAGTTAGTGTAAATCTAATTAATATTGTGAGGGCACATTGCTTAGTGTTGGGTGTTGGATTCATGATTTTAAGGTCATGTGTTCAATTCCTGGATTGGGCAGTGTGTTGCTTTATTTCACATTGCTTTTAATAAGAATGGGGCCCCTATCATTAAAACACTCAAGAAACCTCTTATGAGAGCAACTTTGTAAGAGGCCAGCTAAACATGTATAGTTGAGAGCTGTAACAACAACATGAAAGGACCGGGACCCCTATTCTTAAAACGCCCAACAAATCTTGTAGTAGGCCAGATAAATCTGCATTGATGTAGGCTGTAAATTTTTTTTTTTTTTTTTCTATTTAATATTCTCTTTAATTAGTGTAAATCTTATTAATAGTCTCTTTAATAAATGTAAGAAGGAACTGATGTCATACTACAGATTATTTTGTGACATGAAGGGTGGGGCCCTTTATTTTTTTTTAATTTCTATTTTGTTTGTATGTTTTTATTGCTGTTTAGTCAGGGAGGTAAGAGCAATGGCTAGGGCTATTTTGAAGGTCCTACAAGACTAACGTGAAGGAGGAGGGAGATATCCTCAAACCAGTGACTTGACCCCCTCAACAACACCAACAATGACAACAACAATTTAACCACCAGGCCGTGGTTAAATTGTTGTGTTACATATAGGCTAGTGATTTCACGGCGCAAGAAAAATGGTTGTTTACCTTTGCACGGTTGAAGCTGCGAGTCATAGCCTCCTCAAATCTTTGCGGGCTATTTCTCCCTCAGAACGCGTAGGGATACATCCTCTTCTACTGGCGCTGATTGGCTGAGCTGAGCCAAATCACGCACAGAGAATGTATGTGAGCCCGCGGAATGTAGGTCACTACATCACCTCCGAGCAGATTTTTAGCCGAAAATCGTTAACGATGAAGCCGAGGACCCACAGATTATTGAATCAGCAAGAACAAATGCTGAAAGAGCACATCAGTGAAAAAATAATTGAGCAGAAAGATGCATGCAAGAAAAAAAAAAAGAGGCACGATGGGCCGTGTTGAGCCGCTGTCAAATGACTAGCTGTTTTGTAGTTTATACGTGACCACCAAAGGTCTACCAGAAAACAGATAAAGCCTGACATGGGCGAAGTTGCTGTTCTTGCATTAAATGTTAATGGTAAGTGTTGTACCAGTAGCTGTGAACGAAGCTATTATGGTAGTTTACCAGTGCTGGCAAGAAGATGATGGGTAGGCAAGAAAATGTTGGCCTCCCAGATGTATTGCCAAATGTGCTAGGGAGCCAGGAAAAAATGGCTGGTTGCTTTGATAAGAAAAAAAGCAAGCTGAATCTGTAGGTGGGGTGCAGTCCCACAATTCTGGCGAATCCACAGAAGTGGTGGAAATGCTGACAAGTCCAGTTCTATTTGTTGTAAAATAACAAGATAGAGGTTGTTATGGATGATGAATGTGCAACGAGATGCGAAACTGTTTGAGTTCAGCCGCAATTAGCATTCTTGTGTTGCGGTGCAGGTGAATTAAGCTGCAAGTGCCGATAGCATGTTTTGGTACCTCCAGAAGGTGAAAAGGGATTTCGCAGAATATTACGACGCTTGAAGATCACATACCATAGATAACAACATGTTGGTGTGTGTATATATGCAGGCATGTAATACAGCAAAGAAAATGTGTGCGTGCGGTCACATATACAATGATAGAGAGAAATGAATTTTCATATAATACAGTTTTAAAAAAATAAATGTCCAAAATAAATGCCTGAAAAAAAAAAAGGAAGAAAGAAAGAATTGTTTCTTTTCCTTTAACAAAAAGTTTGGTTCTGTTTTCTTTGGGATCGCTCTTACTAGGAAGCTAGCAGAGTTGTTGTCGTTAAAGCAAAGTCACAATGAATCTTCTGTAGAGTAGAAGTCGAGCGTTGAAGAACCCATAGTCACCGATATGGCAGCCACGTCTGACGCCATAATGGTGAGAAAACTAATGTCTTAATTTCTCGAGTCCTTGTGGTAACGAGACAGAAGGTATGGTGGTTGCGTCGGTAAAGTTACAAGCCGTTTCCTGGTGTTGGTTAATAGTTAGCCATGTGTTGCTGCTGATGGGTGGTACTTGGTGGTAGCCGTTTTGAAATTTCCTCGTGGCGTAAAGTTTTTGATATACTGCTAATTTTTTTCCCAAAAATATTATAAAGAAAATTTGAAAATATTCTAAAGAAAAAAAATTATTTTCCATGATGGCCGATCTAAAAATGTATTCGTGATGAAGAAGCCGTCATGTGGCACGATGCAGCCAATCAGATGGCTGAGATTGAAGAAGACAAGCTGAACGCGGGAAAACAAAATTTCTGAGTCTCCATTTGTAATTTCAACAGAACGCCGAACGCAAAATTCCACATCCAGAGAAATCCTTTTTCTTTTAATTAATTTTTTTTTGTGTTGTATTTTTGTGTTTGTCTGTATGCGTGCTTCAACAAATGGAATATTATGAATTTTATGGACTTACACTAAGTGAGTCTAGCTACCCGATTCGAACATTCCAAATGTTAAGCCATTCCACATTGCCGTTAAAACGAATGGCGAATTCAAATAGGCTGCGTTTTCATTCTTAATCGTCGAGAGTCGCCAATAAAGGAAAGTAATGTTTCTCTTTGTTGAATATAAGTCACCAATTTGGCTAAAGGATGTTGTCACCAATTTAGCGGAGAAGTATTTAGAAGTTGGTAAGGTTGCCATGAGGAACCAGGTTTGGTAGAAAGATATGATAGGAATATCGACCACGACTTTAGCTTGTTTTTACATTATTTATTAACAAAGGTTGAGCTGGCATGCCAAGAGAAATTAAACAAACGAATTAAGATTCTAGAAAGACACGGGCTACAGGCTGAGAGAAGCGTTGCCAGGCCGTGGTTAAATTGTTGTGTTACATATTGGCTAGTGATTTCACGGCGCAAGAAAAATGGTTGTTTACCTTAGCACTGTTGAAGCTGCGAGTCCTAGCGTCCTCAAATCTTTGCGGGCTATTTCTCCCTCAGAACGCGTAGGGATACATCCTCTTCTACTGGCGCTGATTGGCTGAGCTGAGCCAAATCAAGCACAGAGAATGTATGTGAGCCCGCGGAATGTAGGTCACTACAAGTAAAAACAGCAGTAACAACAACAACATTAAAAACAACACTCACAACAACAACAACAACAACAACAGTATCAACAATGACAATAACAATAGCAACAACAGTCATCATCATCATCATCACACATTGATTCTTCCACGCTAGCATGGGTTAGATGGGTTGTCCTGTTGTGGGCAATGTTAGGTTGGCTGACCTTGTCTTGCACATACGGGAACTGATTTTGGCTTGATTTCTACAGCTGAATGCCCTTCTTAACACGAACCACATTTACAGTGAGTGGTGGGTGCTTTTTTGTCGTGACACCTCCGCGACCACTTTGCAGTGGGAGGGGATGGGGGCATATTACCTATATGCTTCGGCTTTGGCCTGTGGGAAGTCAGGTCTTCTGTATTACTGCGTGATGCCAGAGGTCACAGTCCTGTGTAATCGCTGTTGAGAGGTGCAACTGGGCAAGGTCCGCTTTTATCACCTCATCCCAGGTCTTCTTGGGTCTCCCCACTTCACGGCTTCCATCAACTTTTAGTGCTCTGCATTTTTTTATGCAGTTGTCACAAGATTAATCCCAAATATTCTAACTGGTTGTTCTATGTTTTTTCAGGAACTTCTCTATGTTTGGAATGGTTTTACAATAATTGGAAAGAAGGAACATTTGCTGTCCCCTTTCATGGAGAGAATTGAAACCACCATCAATACTATCACATCGAACCCTGGTAATCTTCACACAATGTTCTTTGATTCTTATATTCTTGTATTCTTTCACTACTAATTTCATGGGTTTGATTCCTTGACTAGGTTGTGAACACATAACCTGTTCCAGGAAAACACTTCATTTCAGGTTTCTCCAGTATATTCAGCTGAAAATGAGTACCAGCAGGAGCTGGGGGTTTAACCTGGCAATGAATTGGCATCCTGTCCAGGGAGGAGTCTTGTACTCTTAGTTACTTAACACCAATCAGGATAACCACTAGCCTAATGTACCTCCTATGTACATTCTATGTGGATACCTACATTCAGGGACATTTTAATTTTCATTGAGTTTCTTGTGAGAAGATACCATGGGCTCCAAATACTCTCCAGCCCAGGATCCCTAATTGCTTGAATAAATTGAATGGTGTTCATGTATGTAGTATGTTGTTGCATGGTAGTGAGACATGAACACTGAATGTAGGAGGATTGTGTGAAGCTTAGAAAGAAATTATTCTAAAATTCTTCACTGATTGTGTAATGTATGTGCATAAATGACAGAGCATGGATGAGCTGAAAGAAAAACTGGGTATAAGAAGAATCAGATATAGTTTGTAAGAGAGAAGATCGCACTGTAATGTGTATGGATGATGATTGCTGGGTGAAAAAGTTCCAAGAGTTCTAAGTGGAAGGAAGCTATCATCATCATTGTTTAACATCTATTTTTCACACTAACATAGGTTACTAAGAAAGATGTGAGCAGAAGTGATGAAAGCTGAACCCTCACAAAGGAGATGACTCAGTAAAGAGGCAGATGACTATCTTAATTACCATGACAACTATAGCTTAGCTCTGTTACTGAAGGGAGTGTGTCTCAAATACTGTCTTATCTTTCAGATGACTATCCTAACTACCACGACGACTATAGCTTAGCTCTGTTAATGAAGGGAGTATGTCTCAAGTACCATGGGCAATATTTCCAAGCTGAGCAATGTTTTCTGGAGGTTATTGGATAGTAAGTAGCCTTTATTGTTTTTGTTGTTGTTGTTGGTGGTGGTGGGGCTATTGTAGTTGTTGTTGGTAGTGGTGGTGAAGGTGTGTGTGGTTTAGTAATTAAGATGTTGGGCTCATGATCAGAAGGTCAATACCCAGACTGACATCGTTTTGTGCTCTTGACCAAGACACTTTATTTCACGTTTCTCTTGACCATTCACCTGGATAAAAATAAATTATGATGACACAAGTGCAAAGCTATGTTGGCCTTTTCCTTTCCCTTGGACAACATCATATATAGTGTATATATTGATCTATAGTATATATATATATATATATATATATATGAAAATAGAGAAATTAATGGAAGCAAAATGCCAACAATAATTCAGACATATAAGTGACTATACCATCAAGATGAAAAAATGTTTAATGTAAGATGAGGGAAAAGTAATACAATCTTAATTTAAAACAAATCAAGAAGAAAAACTTTATCCTCAGACTTTGTGTAAATTGGGGAAAAAGCAGTACAATATATATATAAGTTGCAACTATACTGGTGCCAGTACAACATCATATATAGTGTATATTTTGTATATATAGTGTGTATATGAGTTGCAAACTATAGTGTCAAGCTCTATCAGCCTTTGCTTTTCCTTGGGACATCACATATGATGTATATATGGTATATATAGTGTATATCGGAGTTACAATGTCACTGGTAACAAGCTCTATCAGCCTTTGCATTTCTCTTGAACAATATTGGTGGCATGGAATGGTGAGATTTGCACACATGGGTGACTGTTAGTCTACCTCAAAACACCTGTCCCAGGCTTGTGACTTGGAGTAGAATTTTCCAAGTCAAATCCATGGTCAGTCATGACCAAAGAGGCCTTTTCCTTATGTCGTTGTTATTGGTGGTGGTGTTGATATTGGTACTGTTGGTGTTGGTGGTGGCAGTGGTGGTGTTGGTGTTGGAGTGTTGTTGTGTTGGTGGTGGCTGTGGTGGTCAGTTGTTTGGTTTGTTGGCTGGCTGGTTGCTTGGTTGTTTAGTTGTTTCTTTAATAAATAGCCACACTACTCCCAATATATTGTCGTGAGAATCAATGATGATTATTTCATGTATTTCAGTGAGAAGAAGATAAAGATTGATAGTTATTTGGTCCCCTATGCCCACCTAGAATTGTCCTTGATGTACCTACACCTGCAGAGACCCACCGATGTCCAGAATTACCTACAGAAGGCGAAGTAAGTACATCAATTTTATACATGCCAGATATAATGATTGCCCTTGTGTAGGTGTCATGATATAATGCACCTAAGTACACTCTATAAAATGATAGTGTTTGTACTAACCCCAATAACCCCATCTCCCCCCGCCCCCCACCGCCCCCACCCTCCAAACGTAATCCAAAACTTCAGAGTTGGTACCATAAATGTAGGCACCTTAAAGGGTCGCGCTAACGAGGTTGTAGAAATGCTTGAACGTAAGGAGGTCGATGTTTGTTGTATTCAAGAGACCAGGTGGAGGGGTGGGTCTGCTAGATTCATTGAGGGTAAAAAACGATGTTATAAGCTTTTCTGGGTGGGAAACGACGATGGGCTGGGTGGAGTAGGAATCATGGTAGCAGAAAAGTGGGCAGATAAGATAATAGACGTAAATAGAGTGAATGACAGAATAATTAAAATAAGACTTGTCCTCAATAGAACTACGGTGACAGTAATATCTGCGTACGCACCCCAATCCGGACTGCCCGGCACTATAAAAGACAGATTCTATGAGACACTGATGCTAACTACCTCCCAAATAACCGACAGTGACTATATAATTATTGCAGGCGACCTAAATGGTCACGTTGGACAACATTGTGACGGCTACGACGAAATCCATGGAGGCTATGGGTTTGGTACTAGAAATGAGGAAGGCTCCAGAATCCTGGAATTCTGTGACACAAATAACCTAACTATCTGTAACACTAACTTCAAAAAACGTGACAATCACCTGATCACCTATAGATCCGAGGAACACACAAGCCAGGTAGATTTTATCCTTACCAGAAGACGTGACAGAGTGTCTGTTGTAAACACTAAATCCCTCCCCCATGAAGAATGCACCTCCCAACATAGACTGATAATTAGCGACCTCATAGTCAGGACGAGACGTACTCGACAGCAGAAGAGGACTATCCTCAGGGGAAAAATGGAAGCTAAAGGACCCCACAGCCAGAAATAAATTTCAAAGCATATTACTTGATGCTTTCGACAGTAAGGAAGAGCATTTAGAGTCGGACAATATAGAGGGACAGTGGGAATTTCTGAAAGCAAACCTGCTGATGGCGACAGACGAAGTCTGTGGCTGGAGCAGGCCTGTTGGCAGGAGGAGAGTAACATGGTGGTGGAACAGTAAGGTGGAGGGGTCAATTAAGGCCAAAAAGCAGGCTTGGAAAGTATGGCGGGATGGGGGAAGTAGAGAAGACTATCAAGTGGCCAGGAGGGAAGCTAGGAGACAAGTGTACTTCGCAAGAAGGGAAGCAGAGGAAAGAAAGTTCAAGCATGTTCTACAACGCGAGGACCAAAAACGTGAGGTGTTCAGGATTGCTAGGCAATGTGTCAAGGAAAACCGTGATATTGTCGGGGAGAAGTGTGTACTCAATGATGACGCCGTACTTGCCATCACCGACGCTGATAAGAAGGTAGCTTGGAAGTGTCACTATGAAAGGCTACTAAATGAGGAGAATAAATGGGAGAAAGACAGTCTCCCCCACATCGACCCAATAGAGGGACCAGCAGTGTTAGTCGAGGGGAGTATAATAAGTAAGGCAATCAATGATATGAAGACGGGTAAGGCGGCTGGGCCTTCGGAAATAGTTGCTGAGATGCTGAAAGCCTCTGGAACGGTGGGACACACCATGGTCACCCGGATAGTAAACCAAGTCATACAGAATGGGGTTGTTCCGAAGGACTGGCGTAGCAGCATCATCATTAACTGTTACAAGGGTAAAGGAGATGCCTTAGATAGGAGTAACTATAGAGGCATTAAATTAATCGACCAGGTCATGAAGGTCACGGAAAAAGTAATAGCGCAACTAATCAGAGAGAGAATTGACCTAGATGAAATGCAGTTCGGGTTTGTGTCAGGCAAAAGTACCACAGACGCTCTTTTCATTGTACGTCAACTACAGGAGAAGTACCTAGCTAAAGGTAAACCCCTCTACTTAGCTTTTGTCGACTTGGAGAAAGCCTTCGACAGAGTCCTCCGTTCCATTATCTGATGGGCCCTTAGAAAACTAGGTGTCGACGAATGGCTTGTGAGAGCTATACAAGCCATGTATAAAGAAACAGTCAGCAAGGTTAGAATTAACAACGAATATAGTGAAGAGTTTAGCGTAAAAGTTGGCGTCCATCAGGGCTCTGTTCTCAGCCCCCTACTATTTATTATTGCCCTTCGGGCTATAACAGTGGAGTTCAAGACCGGCTGCCCATGGGAACTCCTATGCCCAGACGACCTGACACTCATAGCTGAATCAATGGCCGAGCTAGAGAAGAAATTCCAAACATGGAAGCACGGCCTAGAATCAAAAGGCCTTAAAATTAACCTGGCTAAGACTAAAGTTCTAGTTTGTAGGAAAGAAAATAAGGCGGCGGTCCCTTCCGGGAAATGGCCATGCTCAGTGTGTAAGAAAGGCGTAGGTAGAAACTCCATTTTATGTCCCAAATGCAAACTATGGGTGCATAAAAGATGTAGTGGGAACACAGGTAAGCTAACTAAGAACATAGATTTTACATGCGGGCGGTGCTCTGGTGCAATAAGTAGCAGCAAGTGCCCACAAAATACTAGCTCTTACAACTGCGCAGAGGGCTCTATAGAAATAGTGGACAGCTTCCGTTACCTGGGTGACAAAATCAGCAGTGGGGGAGGGTGCTCTGAAAGTACAGTAGCTAGAGTCAGAACTGGATGGAAAAAGTTCAGAGAGCTTATACCACTATTAGCCGCTAAAGGGTTCTCCCTAAAAATGAAAGGCAGGTTGTATGATGCCTGCATACGAACAGCAATGTTGCATGGCAGTGAGACCTGGGCATTGTGTGCAGAGGATATACGTAGACTAGAGAGGAACGAAGCTTGCATGCTCCGCTGGATGTGTAATAGTAATATACGTGAACGGCAAAGCATAAACGAACTAAGGAAAAAATTAGAAATAAGAGGGATCAGATGTTGTTTACTCGAGAGAAGGTTACGTTGGTATGGATACGTGATGCGCATGAAAGTCGATAGCTGTATAACAAAGTGCAGGGCAATAAAGATAGACGGTAGCCACGGAATAGGCAGACCTAGAAAAACCTGGGACGAGCTGATAAACTCCGACCTCACACATTTACACCTCTCCAAGACAATGTCACTGGACCGAGACCTTTGGCGGTACTCAGTAATAGAGAAGACCCGCCTTACCTAAATACATAGTAAAACCTACTACAGCCAGTAGGCATCTCTAACAAAATACACCCCCGTCCCACCACCCCCACCCCATCCACACCACCCCCTCCTATGTAAAGTTATGTTGGTGCCACACCATCCAGGCCGAAACAAATGAGATCGTGTAGGTGTCACGACAAAAAAACACACAGTCCACGCTGTAATGTGGCCGTGTAGGCAACACGGTAAAAACCTCCCAGACCCACACTGTAAATGTGGTTGGTGTTAGGAAGGGCATCCAACTGTAGAAAACCTGCCAGACAGTCCTATGCGAGCAAGACAATCACTCTTGCCTCAAGTGGGAATACCCCCGTCCAAACCCATGCAAGCGTGGAACACGGACGTTAAACGTTGATGATGATGATGATGACTGCGATAAAATGCACCCAGTACACTCTGGAAAGTAGTAGTACTGTTAACATGATAAAATGTATCTAGAACATTCTGTAAAGTGGTAGTGCTGTTGCCACAATAAAATACACCCACTACTCTCTGCATAATGGGAGAGCTGGTACCAGGATATAATGAACCTACTACACTCTGTAATGGGTAGTACTGGTTCCATGATATAATGCACCCAGTACACTATACTAACTGTTAGTGCTTGCGCCATGATAAAATACACCCAATATATTCTGCAAAGTTGTTGGTATTAGAAAGGGCATCCAGCTGTAGAAACCATACCAAATATGGAACATATGAGCAAGATGAAGTATCTTCAACTTGTCTGGTCTGGGACTGTATCAACCTGTCCAACCCATGCCAGTATAGAAAATGGACATAAAACTATGATGATGATCATCATGTAAAGGGGAATGGCTTAGTGGTTAGGTTGTTGGCTTATGGTCATGAGTTCGATTCCTGGCAGTAAGTTACGTCTTTAAGCAAGATACTTTATTTCACATTGCTCTAGTTCACTCAGCTGGAAAAAATTATTTGTACCTGCAATTCAAGGAACCAGCCTTGTCATACACTATTATGCTGAATCTCCCTGAAAATTATGTTAATGGCACACATGTTTGTGGAATATTCAGCCAAATATACTATAATACAATGTGGACTGTACCTGTAATTCAAAGGATCAGACTTGTCACACAGTGTGTCATGTTGAATCATCCTGAGAAATTGTCCTTGGTATATGTGTATTTGTGGAATATTCAGCCACATATACTATAATACAAGAAATTACTCTTCCACAATGTAACTGTTGATTTTATTTTGTTTGTTTATTCTATTTTAGTAGAGGCTGGTCACTCTTTATATGAAAACATCTCATTTTAATTAATTAATGAATAATTGGGAGTGATTTACTAAAATTATGAATTATTTCATTACTAACATAGTAACTTAACATAGTGCTTCATCATCATCATCACCGTTTTACGTCCGTTCTTCCACGCTAGCATGGGTTAGACGGGTTGTCCTGTTGTGTGCAGTGTCTGGTCGGCTGACCATGCCTTGCTCATACAGGAACTGATCTGGCTTGATTTCTACAGCTGGATGCCCTTCCTAACACCAACCTCATTTACAGTGAGTGCTGGGTGCTTTTTCGTGGCGCCTACACGTCTACTTTACAGTGTGGGCTGGGTGCTTTTTTGCCATGGCACCTCCACGACCACCTTGCGGTGGGGGCATATTGTTTATATGCTTCAGCATGTACCCGTGGGAGGTCGGGTACTCTGTATTACTGCGTGACGCCAGTGCTTATATAAAATTATCCTGGAAGATTCTAATTTAAATAGGAACACTATATTTCAGTTAAATAATGAAGAATTTGAAGAATTTGGAGGGATGTATTAAATTTATTAATTATCTCATTGCAAACATAACAACATATAGTTTTTATATTAAATTATGTTGGAAGATTTTAATTTAATTAAAACCCATTAAAATTGGTAGTTTTGTTTCATAGAACTAGAGCTGGTTTTGGATGGGTTGGTACCAATACTGTTAATTTCCCTATATTTGCTTCCATTTCCATTTCAGAAGGAACTACAAAGGGTACATGCTTGAGTCTCGACTTCATTTTCGCATCCATGCAGTGAAGTTACAGTTACACTCCAAGTTCCAAAGCAATTGTGAGAATGACAGTGCTCCACAGACTCCTGGGAACAACATTGAAGATAATCTTCTGAGTTGCAGTGAACAGAGCCCTACATAATGCATGACTTTATATTACACAAATACTGTTTGAACCTGTGGCCCCAGGATTTAAAAACTTTATAACACAGTTTATTACATTAACATTTGATATAGTCAGCTGAAATTTTTACTGGAGTTATAAACCCATCTCTCTCTCTCTCTCTATATATATATATATATATATTGACATTATTATCACCATCATCATCACAGTCTAACATCTATTTTCCCTGCTTGCATGGGATATATATGTGTGTGTTTGTGTGTGTGTATATATATATATATATATATATATATGGATAGAATTAGAGTGCAATAATACACATTTATTTTTGGTAAGGTGCATAAAGCTCAAGGCGCTATTAGAGTCAACAGCATACAGGAATCCAAGTCCAATCAAATGGATTAGGACACTTGTAGTTGAAGGCAGTGAAAGTCACAGAGCATAAATACTTAATACAAAATGAAAACTAGAGTTGATGATCTAAATTCATCTTTAATTCCAACAATTGTTTCTATAGATATAAATGCAGTGCCAGTATATATAATCAATCCTATAATTAATAATTAATAATTTAAATGGTGTTCTGACACAAGTCCCCATTTTTTCAGAACAGTAGATGGAGGAGTTGGGTTACTTAGCACATCAGGAAGTATATAGATAACAAAAATATAAGATATAAGCGAGCTTACAAAAGGCAAAGAGAACAAATAAGAAAAGACTGAGCAAGTGATTTGCATAAATATAAAATAGTATGTTAATATAAGCATTAGAGATGAGGAGGTATGTAGCCTAGTGGTAAGGGTGTGGGTTCGATTCTTGAGCAAAACACTTCATTTCACACTGCTCCAGTATACTCAGCTGAAAATGAGTACCAGCAATAGGTGGGGGTTTAACCCCACAATGGACTGGTGTTCTGTCCAGTGGGGAATCTTGTACTCTCAGTCGCTTCACACGACAAAACTGAGATAAGCACCAGCCTGACGAGCCTCATGGCTTGAGACAGACTTTAGATTAGAGATGAAGTTATGCAGTAGAGAGGCATGTTGTTATAGAGAGGATAGCACTGATTAGAAATAACCAAGCATATCCAGAACCATAATATTTAAAATTACATGGAAACATGAGCCTTAAATGTGCGGTTTAAATTCATCGAAATGTTTTACTCACACCGAATTAGAGGAGAGTGGGACTATTGAGTTCGATGTGAGTAAAATATTTTGATCTGTTGTTCTCCTGACAAAATGGGGATTTGTGTCAGAATGGCATTTAAATTATTAATTATTAATTATTGGATTGCACTTATCTCTATAGAAACAATTATTGGGATTAAAGAGGGAATTGTATTACCAACCTTGGTTTTCATTTTATATATATATATACATATATTATATGTGTGTGTGTATATATAAAAAAACTATATACATATATATATATATAGTAGCATAGTTACTATGAAGCATTGTGAAATATGTAATAAATGACCAATAAGTATTTCGGAAAACCGGTACAATATGGTAGAAATATATAAAGGGCAAAGGATGATAAATAAAACAAAACAAAGTAATGTTTTTCTTACCCAGTATATTTCAACATAATATTACCTTCTTTTTGCATTTGAAAGGAGATTTTAATCCTAAAATATTATGTTGAAATATATTGGGTAAGAAAAACATTACTTTTTGTTTTATTTGTCATCCTTTCCCCTTTATATATTTCTACTGCTTTCTGAAATACTTATCACACTCACACACACACATATACATATGTATATATATATGTCTCTGTGTGTGTGTTATATCACATGCATTTCCACATGTCTTCTCCATTTAACTTAGAAGTGTTTATTACTATTTGGCCCTAATGGCTGATAAAGAAAGCATTATTATTATTATTATTATTATTATTTGAAAATGTAGGAATTCCAAATGCATAAATTAACTGGAACTGCAGTCGATTGCTGTGAATGATGGCTTAGTAAATCAAATAAAATACTCCTAGAGATTTTTCTAAGCTATTATTTGTAGTGATTGACTGTTATTCCAGCTAATTTCTATGTTTGGGATTCCTACACATTTCAGATCATCCAAGCACTTTGATAATTCATAAGATTTAATTATCATTATTACTTTGGCAGTATCGGTAGGGAGTCGGACGACATGCTTTCCAGCATAGTTACGTCCCTTTACGGTCTGAGTTCAAAACCCTGCCGAGGTTCACTTTGCCTTTCATCCTTACAGGGTCGATAAAATAAAAGTACCAGTAATGTACTGGTTAATTGCTGGCCTTGTGCCAAAAGTAGAAACAATTATTACTATTATTGCACTGGGGTCAATTTAATCGACTTTCCCCTTCCTTTCAAATTGCTGGCATTGTGCCAAAACTAGATACAGTTATTATTATCATCAGTAACATTATCATCATCATCATTATCATCATAATTTAATTCTTTCTCTTCAGTGTCTGCTTGGCCATGTCTTGTGTAATAACTATAATGTGATGATGATGATAATAATAACAATAATAATAATAATAGATGATGATGATGATGACAATGACGATGATGACGATGATGATAATTACGACGATGACGACAACGATGATGATGATAATGATGATGATGACAATGATGATGATGAGTCTGTATCGTTGTTGTTTCCCTGAACATATACCCACAGATGGACTACACAAATGTTTCATATGTGTGTTCGTTGCTTCTCCTTTTGTATAAGTTACATAAGTTTGAATTTAACCCTTTTGATACCAAACCTCCTAAAACCGGCCCTGGTTCTACATTATAAAACTGTTTGTTTTAAAGTGTTTATATTTGTTTAAAAAACTTTCCATCATATATTTGATATAAGAACCTTTGTTAAGTTATGTTCCAAATACCAGCTTAATAATGAGGAAGTTATATTACTAAATCCCTCCAAATTCTTGGTCATTTTCGAAATTGTTAGAAAATTATAGGCAAGTATGTTTCATTAGAAATATGGTAACAAAATGTTTTAAGTGTTTATATTTATCTAAAAACTTTCCATAGTAATTCTACATAAGAACTTTTGTCAAGTTATGTTCCAAACACCAGCTTAATAATGAGAAAATTAGTTATATTACTAAATCCCTCCAAATTTTTGATAATTTTCAAAATTATTTGAAAATCATAAGTAGTATCTTTCATTAGAAATATGGTAATGAAAGGGTTAAAACAATATATATAAATAAACTAAATATATTAACCAAAATACAATTGATCCATAAAGGCTTCCAGAATCTCTGCCCCCACCCCACATACCACCAGACTCCATCTCAGCACCCATTACTTTAACCCTTTAGCATTTAAACCAGCCATATCTGACCAGAATTCTCTCACCTCTTTCTGTTCAAACCGGCTGTAACCAGCTGCTCTTATTTATGTTAAGGTATTGTTCTGAAAGTAAATAATATCAAAATATCATAGATTCGATATTATGTAAGATAATTATGTGAGATAAAGCTTTTACCATGAAAATACAATAGTAAATATAGAGTAATGTAAATGCTAAAGGGTTAAGGTCTAAAAAAAAAATAGGGGTTTCTCACAAGCCTAGGCTTATCAGGCAGGATTTTATCCCAGTTTTACATGTGGTGGTAAGCAGCTGAGTGTACAAGACCTTGCTTTCCCCTGGATGGAATGCCAATTAGTCGCTAGGCTAACATCCCCAACTGTTGCTGGTACCGGTTTCTTTTTTAATTTTTTTTCTTTTATTCAGCTGAGTGGACTGGTGCAATGTGAGATAAAGTGCCTTGTTCGAGAACACAACTTACAGGAACTGAGCCCACAACCTTATGATTATGAAACAAATACCCTAACCACTTGATCATCCATGTTTTATTCTAAAATACTACAGCTTATTCAGTGAAGGTATAGAGCTTGTGGTTACAATGTTCAACAATCATAAGATTGTGGGCTCGATTCCTGGTGGTCTGTTTTGTCCTTGAGCAAGAGACTTTATTTCACATTGTTCCAGTCCAATCAGCTGGCAAAAGTGAACTGTACCTGTAATTCAAAGAGCCAGCTTTGTCGCACTCTATGTCATGCTGAATCTCCCTGAGAACTACATTAAAGTGTACATGTCTGTGGAATGCTCAGCTACTTACACTATAATATAAGATGGACTGTATCTGTAACTCAAAGTTTCAATCTTGTCACTCACTGTCATGCTGAATTTCCTTGAGAATTATGTTTAGGGTGCACATGTCTGTTCCATTGATCATATCAACTGAAACACTCATCATTGAAACCAATGCACACACATACACAGCTTATTCAAGACCAAAGCATAAACACATCAATACACTTTTCACTGTCAGATCAGAAATTGTAGATGTGTTGTAAATACCATTTTGTTAGCTATTATTATTATTATCATTATTTTATTATTTTCAAATAACCATTATTGTTATTTATCATCATCTCATCATCATCATCTTCGTTTAACGAAGATGATGATGATGAGATGATGATAAATAACAATAATGATTATTTGAAAATGTATTTGAATTTTTTGGAAATTTCAATTTACTTGTTATCTAATTATTTGGTGTTTTGTTTTGTTTTGTTACAATGTTTTGTGATTTTTTTTTTTAAATTCTGTGTTTCTAACTCTTAACATCTTGTAATAAGTTAGCAGAAAATATCTGATAATAAGTTCATTCAAATGTTTATAGTATCTTTACTGGTGGACAGATCGTTGTGGAAACTTGCAATATTAAAGACTTTAATTTTTAAAGTGATGCAGTCATAATGATGTTGTTTTTTGCTTTTCAAGAATGTTTTGCCAATGTGGTTTCATGTGGTACAGGATATTAAGAGATAAGATAAGAGAAACAATGTTTCTTTGTATTATATCTGGCTCACAATGAAGGCAGCAACTTGGCAAGATTGTTAGAGTGTCAGATATACTAGAATAGTTTGTGGTCAATCATTGTTTTGGGAAAGCTGGTACAATGCAAATTAGAAATACAGGAGGGAAAACTAGAATAAAGTAAAATAAAAAAAAAACAGTTAACACTTTTACGTTATATTTCATGACAGCTTGAGGTAAGGACCTCAAACTATCATGAAATATAAGAAAGAAAAGAAAAGAAAATGGAATGTGGTGTTGGCAACAAGCAACCCTCTACTATGTAGAAATAGGGACAAAAGGCTGGTGACATGCACAGACTGGTGTAGTCATATAGCCAATCAGCTTCATGTAATGTTGTTTATGACTGGTCTTGTTCTATCAATGAGAATAGCCTCTTTGATATACAAGTGTAAAATATCTTGTTATTTGTTTTAGTTCTCTGCATTCTGAAATCAAATCCCACTAAAGGTTATCCAGTATATACTTTACCTTTCATCCCTGTGGGGTCTGTGGGGTCGATTCTTCCTCTCCATCTCTTCTCTCACTCTCTATCCTTCTCTGGAAGAAATATGCTGTATTCAGACCTGGAGAGGAGATGGATTCCACCAGGTTTTAAAAAATACCTTAGAAACGCTGTATGTCAATATGGTGCCCCTATGACTCCCTTGGGAGTTACAGGACCATGCATGCCAAATAAAGTATCAGTCCAGGGGCAGTGAATTGGTAGAATTATTAGAGTGTTGGATGAGATTCCTGGTTATATCTCTTTTGGTTCTTTGTGTTCTGAGTTCAAGTTCCACCTAGGCTAATCACCTAAGCACAGGACCACAACTGGTTATGAAAGCTGCAATAGGTGGGGAGCAGGGTGTCGATGTCTGCTACTGCTGTTAAAGAGACAATCTGCAGAAAACCAGCCAAGTTTACATGTTTTCTATTGTCCTTCAAATTTCTGTCCCTAGTTTGAAGCTCACTGTTCGAATTAAATATCCATAGATAAATTATAAATGGCATTTCATTAATATATCACCTTCATTTAACATGTTTTCCCTACAAGCATGAGTTGAACAGGTAGTCACAAACTAAACCAGTACTTAATTGGAGCTTTTGGCCACACAGATGGACTGGGGACCACATCTCATTTACATACTTTCCTGCCTTTTGCATTTCATCATGACACCAGCACTTAAAATTATAGTTATTACTAATTATTAATAGCTATAATTAACATTTCGGTTTAATTTCATCACTCTTAGTTTTATTTCTGTTTGTTTTGTTTTTTTCAGCTTCTTTAAATTTTTTGAAAAGTCAAATTACATGTGTTAAGTAAGAGATCACAGTAGCTAAGTGTAAAATAGTACATTAGGTATGGTAAAATAACTCACCATTTCTGGTATATATGAAAAATAATTTACTAGTTGTGATATACATGTAAAATATCACAACAGTTGTGGTATATGTGTAAAATAACTCACCAGTTGTGATATTTGTGTAAAATAATGCACCAGTTGTGATATGTGTGTAAAATAACACAATTGTGGTATATGTGTAAAATAACTCACTAGTTGTGGTATATATGTAAAATAACACATTAGTTGTGATATATGTGTAAAATAACACAGTAGTTGTGCTACATGTGTAAAATAATATACCCATCCTGTTTGATACTGATAATTCTGCAGAGCCACTAATCTTGGAATGGTACTTATTTTATTGGTCCTGAAATGATGAAAAATAAAGTTGACCTGGGCAGGATTTGAACTCAGGGTGTAGATACCTATTTCTCACCTCTCTTCTAATGATTATTTTCACTTAGAGTACAAAATGTTATGAACATATTTCAGTTCATAGTGGCTGGCCTGGAGAGTGGTGAACTGTCTGCCTGTCTTGTAGGCCAATTACTTCTCACAAGAGCTCAGCCTACTGGAGAGTGGTGTCTGTCAGTCTTTTAGGCCAATCACTTCCCACAAGAGCTCAGCCTTCTTGAGAAGAGGTCTGTGACCGGTGGCAGGATTTGAACTCAGATTTCAATCATGAGGGTCCAGATTCATTCCTATTGTGTGGCATCTTGGGCAAGTGTCTTTTACCATAGCTTTGGGTTAGCCAAAGCCTTGTGAATGGATTTGGATAGATGGAAACCAAGCAAGACAGACTGTACCTGTAATTCACACGTCATGCTGATTCTGCCTGTGGGTCACATTGTGGAATACTGAGCCACTAAACAATAACACCAACATGGAAGAGCATATAAATATAGTCCTAGATTCACTATAGTTGAAAAAGTTGCGATAGTCACGACTAACATTTGGACCAAAGATCTGCTGGATCAGGTTTGAGTTGGGGTTAAATGACAGCAACAAAGAAGGCCATAATCTAGTCCTAGATTCACTATGCTTGAAAGAATTGGGATGGTCATGACTGGAATATTTGGATCAAAGATCTACTGGATCACATCTGATTTGGGGTTAAACGGCATCAACAAAAAAGGACACAATATAGTCATTGATTCACTATTTCTGAAAAAAAGATGGGATTGCTATGGTCAGAACAGCTTTGATCATAGACCTGCTCAATTAGAGCTGACCAAGGGTTAATAACAATAACAGACTTACAGATTTACCTACTTTACAGCCAAGGGCTGACCAATCTCTGTATATATAGCCAATCACTGTTGAAACAGTATGAACTCAGCCGTGAGGCACTAGCTTTTCACTAGACTTACACTCTACTTTCCCAAGTATTGAGTACTTAGCTGAACAGATTCTTATTAGTCTAGACTGGTAACTCCTGATCTCACTTTCTCTCTCTCTCTCTCTCTCTATATATATATATATATATATATATATGTGTGTGTGTGTGTATTTGAAAACATTGAAATATATATATCTGCTTTCTATGCTGGGTATGGGTTGAACAAGTCAGTTCTTATTTGAAATTACTGACCCCTAAACAGTCTGTGGGGCCACATCTTATTTGTATATTCAAGATTTTAACATGATTTCTAGTTGAATTTCTTTCCTAATGCCAACCATTTTACAGAGTGTATTTTTTTTACAGGGGCACCAGCACTAGAGAGGTTGTCATGTCTTTGACAACCACTTTACAGAGTATACTGAGAGCATTTTATTGTGGCTTTATTGTGGCACCAACATTAGAGAGGCTGTCTTGTTCATTTGCAAGGCTAAGGGGACGTTACGTCATGTGTGTCCAGTTTTCACATTTTCATATCCACATCATATAAAGCAAGTGATGATGTTTTTTTATGTTCCACATAAAAAGGCATGCCCCACATCTTAGTTGTCTGATGAAAGTTTTCAGTATATACTACACTATAAAAAAATAAAATATGGGTTGGCATCAGGATGGGTGCCCAGTGGAAGAAAGGCCACACCAAAAGTCTTGTCCAAATCATGCTAACATGGAAAAGTGGACATAAAAACAATAGTGCTCCAAACAGGGAACCTTTTTGTAACCATATTTCTAATGAAATGCAATGCTTTTCAAATAATTTTGAAAATAGTCAAAGATTTGGAAAGATTTAATAATATATATAACTAACCTTCTCATTAAGCTGGTGTTTGGAGCATAATTTTAACAAAGGTTCTTACATAAAATTATGATGGAAGGTTTTTTTTTAGTTAAAAGTTTTGTATTGTAGAAGCAGAGACAGTTTGGTATGAAAAAGGTTAAGGTTCATAAACTTTACTCTCAGTAACTTTTGCATCACATTATGCTGTGGTAGCAGAAATACAAAGCTCAATGTAGTAGTGGCAGGAAACCTGTTTTGAATAAAGGTATGAACTCTACTTTATGTATTGAGTACTTTTTTCCTCTCTTTTGTAAATAAAACATAGTGTACAGAGAAGTACTACTATAGATAACACTGTCATCATCAGCAGCACCACCACCACGTTCATCATCATAATGATTACAACCATTGTTACCACCACCACCACCATCATCATCTTGTGTGGTAGATTTAATCTGTCACCCAGTTTATACCACTTTGCACTTCTCTCTGACTAAACAGTAGAAAAAAAACCATAATTTTACATTCCCTTTCCATGTTAGAATCTGTTGGAAAGGTTGTTACTGTTTAAGATGGTTCTTTTGGGGAATTACTACACTCCTTGATAGGCCTCACTCAGATTCCATATTTGGCATAATTCATAGTTGGGTACCCTATCTAACACCAAACACTTAGAGAGGGTGTCATTCTGCTAAAAAAAAATTTTTTTAATCCTTGCTTTCAAAAATGAAGGCCCACTGAGGAATGACCTACAACAGTAATTCTCCTGTAGATCTTCCCTCTACAGATTTGGTCAGGGATTATGGAGGAGAGGTAGGTGCTTATTCAATTCTTATCATACTGAAACTACATTAGCAAAACCATCTTGAAAAGAAGAAAATAATATGACTACATCACATTAATAATTAAACTCTAATACTGCAAATGTTCACAAGTAAAGATGCTATAAACATTTAGATTAACACACCTGTTTTTAGAAATTTTCTTTTAAATCATTACAGGATATTATATTGAGTTATCATTCATTTATTTATAAATTATATATAAAGGCTCCCTTTGGTCATGACCATTTGCACCTGGAAAGTTACTCTCCTCAGCAAGGTGTTTTATGGAAGACCAACAGTCACCCATGCATGCCAGTTTTACCTCTCCATGTCACTGATGTTGTTCAAGGAAAAGGCTACACCTTGACACCAGTGTTGTTACAACTTGTTTTTATTCCAGTTGTGTGGACTGGAGTAACATGAAATAAAATGTCTTCCTCAAGGTCACAACATGCTGCCTGGTCTAGGAATCGAACTCATCACCTTACAATCATGAGCGCAACACTAACCACAAGGCCATGTGACTTCACAATATAAATTATAACTGAATATTTAATTATCCTCTGTCTGAAATTAATTTTTTCATTTATTTACCTCTCATTTAAACTAATTTGTTTATTTCAAGATAATCTATTGTTTACCATGTAGTTTGACCAAATAAATTTTAGTATAGTTAATAGCTTTTTTTCCCCGTTTCTTCTTGTACCTGTAAAGTTGTTGGTGATTGAATAGAAACAATTTAGAATAATGAGGACCATTTGGCCTTGCTGAGTATATGACAACTTTTCTAATGTTGGTGGCATGATAAAATGCACCAAGTACACTCTGTAAATGATTGGCAATCAAACAGAAAATATAGGGTAGCAAGGACACTTCTTTAGTGTTGGTGATATGATAAAATACACCGAGTACACTCTGTAAGTGGTTGGCGATCAAATGGAGAAAATATAGGGTAGCAAGGACACTTCTTTAGTATTGGTGATACAATAAAATGTAGCCGGTCCACTCTGAAAAGTGTTTGGTGGTCAGAGACAACATAAAGTAGAGAGGACCCATTTAGTCCTGCAAAGGACAACAAAACCAGAAGAAAATGATCATAAATATAAATGGTGAAGGTTCCTTCAGATCTTTGGAATAATGTTACTCGATAGAGTGTGTAGCTTGGAGATCAGGGAGTCACTCCAGGTAAAGCTGCTGCTTCTATGCATTGATGGATCATAGCTGTGATACTATGAATATGTGGTTAAAATATCTAAGGAAGGAATTACTGGACAGATTTTATGGCAAAGTCAACCAGCACGAAACCCAGAGGTAGATCTTGAGCAACATGGTTAGAAAACATCCATGAGATTGTTGGTCTCACTTGGGGATCTAGCTGGATCAATTTGAGATGGTTGCTTCCGATATTATTTGAAAGGCGTGTTTGAGGACTGTGCCCTTATGATCTCCCACAAATAACTGAACAAAAGAGAAAAATGAAAAGACAAACTTTCTAGTGATGGTACCATGAGAAAATACACCCCAACACTACCTTACAGAGTGTAAGGTAGTGTTGGGGCCCAATAAAATGCAGCTAGTTCACTCTGTAAAGTGGTAATGCTGGTGTCATGGTAAAATGCACACCGTACCCTCTGTAAAGTAGTAGTGCTGATGTCATGGTAAAATACACTCAGTAAACTCTGTAAAATGGTTGGTGTTTAACTCTTTAGCATTTAAACTGGCTATATCCAACCAGAATTCGCTCACCTCTTTCTGTTCAAACTGGCTGTAACTGGTCACGTATCCAGACGTTAAGGTATTGTTCTCAAAATAAATAATATCAAAATCTCACAGATTTGATATTATGCGAGATAATTATGAGGTAAAGCCTTTACCATGAAAATATAATAATAAATATAGAGTAATGTAAATGCTAAAGGGTTAAACAAAGATAAAATAGGGTGAAAAGGATCTATTTAGTTCTGCAAAGAACATAACAACCTCTCTAGTGCTGATGCCATGATAAAATGGACTCAATACATTCACAGAATTTAATAAAATACAGCAACTCCTCACTTAATGAACAGGTTCCAGACCCCTGACCTGGTCAGTAAACAAACTCCTCACTTAACAACCTGGTCATAGAATATCTTTAGATAATGTTTTAATTTCACCCGACAAGTGATAGAGTTTAAAAGTTATGAAACGTTACCCAGTGTCAGTTTTATATTAAATGATTGTCTGAATAAATAAATTCATAAAAGTCTAATAGAAACACTATCTTAGTAACTATTGTAAATCTTTTATTATTTTGCAAAACACTTACAAACATAAAAAAAAATTATTTTCAAACATAAAAAAGAATCTGCTGGATAAAGAACAGACAAAAATATGTTACATAAAAAAATGTTAAATATACATAACATAAATATGTGTAGACAAAATATTTACAGTTATACGTGTGTGTGATCGTTAAGTGAGGAGTAGCTGTAACTAACATTTTCATTATTGAGCTCATATTTGGAACATAACTTAACAAAGGTTCTTAAATAAAATTATGACAAAGTTTTAATATAAATATAAACACTTTAACTCTTTTCTTATCATATTTCCTAATGAAAGACACTACCTTATGAATTTCAAATAATTTTGAAAATAATCAAGAATTTGGAGGGATTTAGTAATATACATTCTCATTATTAAACTGTTGTTTGGAACATAATTTAACAAAGGTTCTTATATAAAATTATGATGGAAGGGTTTTTAGATAAATATAATAAACACTTTAATCTTTTCATTACCATATTTTTCATGAAAGACACTGCCTATGATTTTCAAATAATTTTGAAGATAATTAAGAATTTGGAGGGATTTAGTAATATGACTAACTTTCTCATTATTTATTTAAACAAAATTTCTTAAATAAAATTATGATGGAAGGTTTTAAAATAAATATGAACACTTTAAAATAAATGGGTTTTGTATCATAGAACCAGGGTGGTATCAGGTTTGGTATCAAAAGGGTTAAGAATTAGTGAGTGTTTTGTTCGGGGTAGATATCTTCAGCCTTCCTCCATGTTCGCTCTAATCCTGTGTGACGAATCTCTTTGTAATGGTCTCTGTAAGGGGTGAGCCAAAAGTTGAGCCATACTGTCATATAATTTGGTCAAATTCTTGGACACTTCAAATATATATGAGTGACCTTTGACATCAAGGGAACAAAGTTGGTCAAAGATTTGCTGAAATTGTCAAACAAAAGGTATATAAATAAAACATAAAAAATACCACCACTACACCAACATCACAACCACCACCACTACACCAACACCACAATCACACCATCACCACCTCCAATACATCAACATCACAACCACAACAATCACACCACCACTATACTACACTACAACACAACTGCAAATACCACCATCACTGATAGTGATGGTGTAGTGTAAAGGTGGTGGTTGTACTAGTAAGAGAAGAGAGAAGACAGTATAAAACTTACTTCACAACAGTTATCATCTGAGGGAGGTTCGTGAACATAGAAGACATCAAGGAACAGGTAAGGTGAAATAAGTAGTAACTTCTGCACCTGATAAAAGACAATAGTATGTATCGTCATCATCATTGTTGTTGTTTTAACATCCACTTTCCTGCTAACAATGGTTAGACAGGTCTACATAAACCAAGTCAGTAATGAAGTGGGGCTACTGATCTCCCAGACAGCCCAGGGATCTGTGTCTCACTTATGTACAGGCTCACGTTCTACCAAGTGCACAAGAGGGGTTGTCATGTCTTTAACACAACTGAGGATCCTTCCAACCATTTGTTTGGCAAGCTTTCTATGGCTGAATGCCCTTCCTATCACCAACCACTTTACAGCATGTGTTGGGGGTGTTTATCGTGTAGATCACCAAAGACCAGGGAGGCTGTCGTGTCTTTGATATCATTGAATGGTCCTCTCAACTCTTTGTTTGGCAAGCCTTCCATGACTGGATGCCTCACCCATTACCAGCCACTTCACAAGGGGGCAGCAGCTAGGAATGTGTGGAGGGAAAGGGCATGTGGTGTGCACAGGATGAGTTGAGAGAAAAAAACTGGATATAAGAAGAATCAGATGCAGTGTGCAGGAGAGAAAACTGCATTGGCATGGACACAGGATTCTTATGGATGATGATTGCTGGGTGAAAGATTCCCAAGAGTTCCAAGAAGGAAAGAGTAGAAGAGGAAATCTTGTGCAGGATGCTAAACCTTACAAAGGAGGTGACAGCATACACACCAAATGGTGAAATGCTGTTTTAAAGACCTTTACAACCCTAGCTCACATGGAAGGGCTGACTTATAAATGATGATGATGTATATACAAGTGTTTGTATGTATGGATTTTTAATCCTTACCTCGTCAGAGATCTCCAGTTTACTCTGGGAACGACCAAAGATCAGGATGATCCTTACAATATATGGGGGAGGCAAGCTTGGGTCCTCCATAATGGGAAGTTCACAGTTGCACAGGCTGTAATGAAGAAGACAAACAAACACATTAACATTATGAGTAATCATGAGAGAGAGATGTAAGTTTGTACAGATGAGATATTACTAGTTAAGACCAGTAATACCTTGGTGTGCAACAGAAAAGATTGTGCTACTATGGACATGTGATATACATGGCTGAAGAAGTGCTAAAACATCCCAGTGGAAGGAAACCGCAGTAGATGAAAACTAAGGAAGACCCAGGTGAAGGTAGTGAGAACTGATCTAAAATCACTGAAGCTCACTGAAGAGGTTACAAGGGAATGTGACGAGTAATTGTTTGCTGTACTGAAAGAGACCCATTCAAATTATGCAAGCATATACACATAGACAAAGACATAAATATATATATATATATATATATGACGACCTGAATAGAGGTGTTTTTTCTCAAAGAAATTTTTTTTCTTTCTGCCACCAGATGACAGATCGGGGTACCCTATCAAAGGCCTTCTCTAGGTCAACAAAAGCTAAGTATAGTGGCTTATTCTTCTCTAAGAACCTCTCTTGTAGTTGTCTCACTAAGAAGAGGGCATCTGTTGTACTTTTCCCAGGCACAAAACTAAACTGCATCTCATCTAGTTTGAGCCTTTCTCTAATTAGTTGCGCTAATATCCATTCTGCCACTTTCATAACCTGATCCATCTGTTTTATGCCCCTATAATTGCTCCTCTCCAGAGCATTTCCTTTACCTTTGTAGCAATTTATGAGAATACTGCTGCACCAGTCTTTGGGTATGACTCCGCCATATATAGCCTGATTGACAATGCATGCAACCAGTTTAGTGCCTATGTCCCCTGATGCCTTCAGCATCTCAGCAACTATACCCGACGGTCCAACAGCCTTACTATTTTTCATTTCCTTAATCACCTCTTGCACCCTATATTCATCAATCTCAATAGCTGGTCCCTCTGTCGGATCTACTGGGGATAATTTCTCTCTCTCCCATTCATTCTCCACATTCATCAGTCTCTCATAATGACATTTCCAGGCCTCCTTTTTCTGATCATTTGTGACACTAAGTACACCGGCATCATTCCGGACACATTTATCTCCAACAACATCCTGATTTGCACTTACACACTGCCTTGCAATGCGGAACACTGCACGTCTCTGATCTTCCCGTCGCAGAACATTGACAAACCTCCTACTCTCAGCCTCCCTGCATGCTAAGTACACCTGACGTCTAGCTTCTCTCTTAGCGGCTGTGTATCCTTCTCTATTCCCACCATTTTTCCAAGCGTTCCATGCTAGTCTTTTGTCTCTAATGGCCCTATCTACCGTGCTACCAGGTCACTCTCTGTCTGGTTGGAGCTCTGCTCCAGCCACAAGTTTCTTCAGTAGCCTGCAGTAAGTTGTCATGTAAGAAATTCCAGTTATCATCTATGTCATACGACTCTAAATCATCTTTTTCGTCACACACATCTTGAAGAGCTTTCCTAAATTTATATTTTAGTGAAAGGTCTTTTAGCTTCCAGACCTTTCTTTTCCACACCTTCCTGTATGTCTCATTCTGTTTTTTGCTTACTGAGATATCACTAACGACTAACCTATGTTGTGGGCTACATTCTTCCCCGGGGTATGCCTTGGTATTTGACACCATCTGTCTGTCTCACTGCCTAACTAGCAAGAAGTCAATCTGGCTTATGTGCTCACGTGATTTGTAGATTATTAGGTGGTTGGCAGGTTTCTTGAAATTAGTAAGTATATATATATATATATACACAAACATATATACACAAAATATATATATATATATACACACACACATTTATTTACAGGGAAAGGATGTGATTTGAATGAGTTGGATCAGTATCCTAGGAGTAAAGAAAAAACATTGTCAACAGTAATAGTTTTAAGATTAGCAGGTGAAGCAATGATGAACACGTTGGAGGGGGAGACTTCAAAAATTCTTTGTTGGAATCTATACTCACATAGTTTTTATGACAGATCCAATATCAAGATGGGAACATTTGTAAGTCTCATCTAGATTCTCCAACAGATTGGAAATTTCCCTGGGATCATTGGTAAAACCATGGTACTGAAATAGATGAAAAGAGAGGGCATGGTTGAACTGAAGGGAGATGGTGTCTGGTGGTAGTGTAGTATGTAGTGTGATGGTGGTGTGTGGTATGGTGTGGTATGGCATATGGTGTATGTGGGTAGAGTGGTGTGTTGTGAGATGGTGTATGTATGTGATGTAATGAGTGGCATAGTGTGATGTTGTGTGTATGTCATTCCATGACACTACATCACATCACACAATACACACTACATCAAACCACACCATATACTACACCATACCATACACTACGGCACACCAAACACTACACCACACCACAGCACAACATGCCACACTACACCACACCACACACTATACTACAGCACAACACACCACACATTACACCATAGCATAACACATACCACACCACATCAAACACCATACCACTGTAACAATAAACAGTGTGACATACCCAAGAAGCTGTGTCATGAAGTGTGACAAAAGCAAACCTATGGAGACTGTCCAACCTGTGTTTACTCTGGACAAACAGACCAATGGTCCTCTTGACCAGTTGAAGAGTGGAAAAACGATCCCTGAAATATAGAACAAGATTTTTTTTTTTAAATCATTACCAAACTTCAAACTACCAACACCACCAACATTATCATCATCATCCCCATTCCCTCCATCATCACTGCCACCAACACCATTATCGTCACCATCATTATAACCATCTTAATAGCCATTATTACCATCCCCATCATCACCACCACTATTATCATCACCATCACCACCGTCATCATCATACATCCAGTACACTCTGTAAAGTGGTAGTGATGGTACCGGTATAAAATACACCCAGTATTCTCCATAAATTGGTTGTCATTAGAAAAGGTACCCAGTAGAAGAAAACTTGTTGACCGGCCCAACCAGCGGCAACATGGAATGGAAAGTGGACGATTTTATTAAACTGTGCTGTTGTAATGTTATTGTAGTTAGCAGTTGGACTAGTACAGTGTGATTCAGATTAGAGAAGTATATGAAAGCATATAAAATATGTTTATGCTTAATAAATGTTCACAAGTCTCACTGAGGATATTTTAAGCTGTGATCATGTCACAACAACCTCAGTAAACAGAATAAATCTCACTGAAGACAAATAAAGATCCTGAAATACTAGTATCTGACATTCTCACAGGGTTGCTGAGGTAGATGTTATCACAGCTTAAAACACTCCAGCCAAACTTATTTATGTTTATTATCTAAAATCTAAGTCTAGAGCCTGTCTCAAGCCAGGAGGGTCATCAAACTACTGCTTATCCCGGTTTTGTGATGTGAAGCAACTGAGAGTACAAGACTCCCCACTGGACAGGACGCCAGTCCATTGTGAGGTTAAACCCCCAGCTATTGCTGGTACTCATTTTCAGATGAGTATACAGGAGCAACGTGAAATGAAGTGTTTTGCTCAAGAACACAACATACAACCCAGCCGAGGAATCAAACCCATGACATTATGATCGTAAGTCCAACACCCTTACCACTAGGTCAGGCGCCTACACATGTTTATTATACATAAACATATTGTATATGCTTTCATATACACCCCTCTTGTTATTGTAGTGTTATTAGAGAGCCACTATAGTGATACTGTAGTGTCATTAGAGTGTCACTGTATTGTTATTGTAGAGTTACTGTAGTGTGTTTTAAAATATCACTTACCCAGCTCTTGACAGAAATTTCATCCGTTCCATCTCTGAACTGAGGTCCAAACATAATACCTGGGTAGGAGGACGACAAGAATACAGTTTAGATATAACATGTGGGTAGCAGTATATGTAGTATATAGAACATGTAGTTAGCAGTATATATAGTGTATAAAACATCAAGGTAGCAGTATATATAGTATGTAGAACATGTGGGTCGAAGTATATATAGTGTGGATATAACATGTAGATAGCAGTATATATAGTGTGCAAAGCATGTAGGTAGCAGTGTATATATATAGTATGGATATAATATGAAGGTAGCAGTATATAGTGTGTAGAACATGTAGGCAGCAGTATATATAGTATGGATATAACATGTAGGTAGCATTATATTACCAGTAATGCACTGGGTAATTGCTGGCCTTGTGCCTAAAGTAGAAACAATTATATATAGTATGTAGAACATGTAGGTAGCAGTATATATAGTATGGATATAACATGTAGGTAGCATTATATATAGTGTGTATACAGTATGATATATCTTTTATGGTCATTGCTGGCAACTCGCCTTATCGACGTGTCAGGTGATGCTCGTTATGGTGTTTGGTTGTTTCAGTGCCTAAGCCTCCCATCACCCCGGTAATGCTGCGAGCGTGTTGGCGTGCCTCAAACATTTCCGTTGACCCTTGTGCTGTGGTGTGCGGCCGATTGTCGCACTTGATGGTGAATTAATGGTCGTTTCTGTATGTTTGTTTGTAAATTTTTCTTTTCTTTTCTTTTTCTCTCGTTTCAATCATATATTTTTGTGCATTATTTAATAGGGCGTTGGATTGGCAGTATCGGTAGAGGGTCGGAAACCATGCTTTCCAGCATAGTTACGTCCCTTTACGATCTGAGTTCAAATCCCGCCGAGGTTGACTTTGCCTTTCATCCTTACGGGGTCGATAAAATAAAGTACCAGTAATACACTGGATAATTGCTGGCCTTGTGCCAAAAAGTAGAAACAATTATTTATGAGGTTTCGGGCAATAATTAATTGTATTTGTATCAAAGTCTGTGTGCGCGTGCACATTGTTGTAGTTATTTTCGGACAGTTATGACCCTTTACAGTCTGAGTTCAAATAACCGCCGAGGTTAACTTTGCCTTTCATCCTTACGGGGTCGATAAAATAAAGCACCGGTAATGCACTGGGGTAATTGCTGGCCTTGTAGAAACAATTATTATCTGTCTTCGAGTCGTTCTCAAACAGTGATTGTCTTTCTGTAAATTCGTTTTAGTATTGTTATCGTGTATCGGTATAGTTTGTTTCGATTCTGCTGAATGAAAACAACCCCAATTGTGCAACTTCCATTTTTGTTCATAACCCATCGCTGCACCTTGCGTCAATATTTTTTTCTTTAGACTCTACTTAAACACTGACAATAAATGTCCGAATAAAAACAGACTTTACGTTTATCTAACTTATTGGGATGTCCCGATTTTACTAAGTGCATTGTAACGTCCATATATGTCAAGAATCAATGGTTTCTGATTTAGGCTCAAGGCCAACAAATTGAGGGGAGGGGAAAGTCGATTAAATCAACCTCAGTGCGTAACTGGTACTTTATTTTATAGACCCCGTAAGGATGAAAGGCAAAGCTCGCCTCGGTGGGATATGAACTCAGAACAAAGGTCCGTAACTCTATGCCACAAAACATGTTGTCCGATGCTCTACTAATTCTGCCAAACCACCGCCCTCAAATAAATAATAATTGTTTCTACTTTTAGCACAAGGTCAGCAATAACCCAGTACATTACTGGTACTTTATTTTATCGACCCCATAAGGATGAAAGGCAAAGTTAACCTCGGCGGGATTTGAACTCAAATAAATAATAATGTTTTCCAACAATTTTTTGGGAGGGGAAAGTCGATAAATCGATCACAGTATGTTACTTGTACTTTATTTTGTCGACCCCGTAAGGATGAAAGGCAAAGTTAACCTCAGTGCGATTTGAACTCAGAACGTAAAGGGCCGTAACTATATGTCACAAAGCATGTTGTCCGGCGTTCGACCAATACTGCAAACCCACAGAATAATAACACGGAATACTTACAAGTTTCTCAGGACAGTTAACACCAATACATATCTTCGGGATGGATACGTGTTCTGAGTCACTCTGATCGTATTGTGTCCGTCGAAGGTCAGCAGGAAAACTGGTAGTCATCAAGTTGTTATTAACAGCGGATGTTGGTCGACATGCGCCTCCTAGCTTTACACCACCACTGTCCACTTCACGTAGGCTATTGGCCATTAACGATGACGTTGATGGACTAGAATTAAGCGAAGTAGCAGACGTACAAGAAGCGGACATGACAGAAGAAGATGGACTGGAAAGAGCGGTGGATGATCCAGGCAACTCGATTATGTCGTACTCAGGAAGAACATTTGCCACAAACGATGCTTGCAGTTTCATTTCATTCTGATCGTTTCTCTCCGATTTCTTCATGTCTTGTTCTTCACTATCCATTGTGGAAGCTCTGACATTTCAGACAGGGAGGAAATATTGAGTTTATCTGTTTCTAGTTCTGGTATCGCTGACTAGAAATATCAAACCACCGATTTCTTGATAGAAAGTCACACCTGAAGAAAAAAACAAAATCACTGCTAATAAGGGAGATAATCAGTGTTGATAAAGGGAGATAATTAAGAAAACAGTATGCCACTCCCGATTTTTTAAAAACTCCTTTGCAAAAATATTTTATTCTTTTACTGGTTTAAGGCGTTAGACTATTGTTATGCTAGGACACCACCATGAAGGGATTTCAACCTGTGATATCGACTTAAATACATTTTTTCAAGGCTGGTACTATTTTATGGGTCCGTTTCTGTCAATCTGTTAAGTTACGTGGTATAATTACATACACATGTAGCGACGTGGTTAGTCAGTCTAGTCACTACTTCTGATCAGATCCGAGAATAGCCCTTAGAAGGACTCTTATCGCATACAGTCTGATCAGATCTGAAGATAGCCCTTAAAAGGACTGTTGTCGCATATAGCCCTTAAAATAACTGTTGAGGATGGACAGACGAAAGCACAAGTTGAAAGGACGAAGCAAGGCGAGATGTAAATTCGATCAGCTATTTATTTTCACATGAAACGACGATACAAGGTACAAGGCGTGTGTGAGTGGCAGAGACGCGGAACAACGATGCGCTGGCTGACTCTGCCAAAAGTCGACTGCTGAAGTGTTTGGAACCACTCTAGTTATACAGAAACAATCGTTTGATGTTTAGCCGATGTGTAGGCGTTTATTCTGATAGGTTTTAAGGATTCTTTTGTTTCACGTTGAGGTAGCTAGCTAACAGGTAGATGGCGCTGTATATTTCACATGTTATTTCCGGTGGCTGTACACACACATACTCATATACATACATTTTATATATATATATATATATATACACATACAGTGGTACCTTGACTTATGAGTGTCCCAACTAACGAGTTTTTCGAGATACGAGCCGTCACTCGGTCGGTATTTTGCTTTGAATTGCGAGCTAAGATTCGGGTTACGAGCCAGCTTCAGATACCCCACTGCTAGTTGGTGTAGTGAACGCCACAGTCAACGTCGTAACATCCGCCCAGCATCCCATGGGTCCGAAGAAATTGAGCACAAAGGACAGTGCTGAGAAGAAGCGGATGATGTGCATTGAATAAAGAAAGAAATTATCGAAAAACATGACCAAGGTGTGCGTGTAGTCGACTTGGCGAAGCAGTACGAGCGTAGAACTTCTACGATCTGCACCATACTGAAGCAGAAGGAGTCGATAAAGGCTATGACGCCAGCCAAGGGTGTTAAAATAATTTCTAAACAGCGTACATCTATGCATGAAAACATGGAAAAGCTGCTGAGTGTGGTTGACGGAGAAGCAGCTCGCAAGAGATACCGTGACGGAGGCTATAATCTGCGAGAAGGCACGAGCTATTTACGCTGATTTGCTGCAGCAGACCCCAGGCACTTCGACGGTCGAGGCATCGGGCGAGCCGTTTAAAGCCAGTCGGGGCTGGTTCGAGAATTTTAAAAAGAGGACCGGCATTCACTCCGTTTTCAGGCATGGTGAGGCAGCGAGCGGGGATATGAAGGCAGCTGAGGATTACCTGAAAACCTTTGCCGGAATTATAGCAGCCGAAGAATACATGCCCCAGCAAGTCTTCAACTGTGACGAGACAGGACTTTTTTGGAAGAAGATGCCAAGGAGGACTTATATAACGGCAGAGAAGAAACTGTGGCCTGAGGTTGTATCTAAAATAGACTTTGAAAGACTCGAACCCGAAGCGGCAGTGGTACAGAAGATTGTATCCCTCGGCAAGTCCATGGGCCTGGACATGGATGAAGGTGACATCAACGAGCTCATCGAAGAGCACTCCGAGGAACTGACAACGGAGGAGCTACAGACGCAGCAGCATACAGAGGTTTTGCAGGAAATAGGTGACACGGACGAGGTTATCTCTACAAGTGAGATAAAGGAAATATTGGGAATATGGGAGAAACTTTCAGACTTTATTCAAAAGAAACACCCAGAATAAGTTGCGACGGCGCTATTTAACGACACTTGCCTAACTCATTTCAGAAACATTCTGAAGGGGAGGATGAAACAAACTTCATTGGACAGGTTTTTATCGAAAATTCCTGCAGATAAAAGTGAGGAAAGCGTGGCGAAAAGGACAAAAATTTGCGAATAAGATTCCGTTATTCAGTTCAGCCTTTCTCCTCCATCTTCAAGTCGTCTGATCTCCAAGGTACATTATACTTAATAAAACCAGTTTATTGCAGTACATTCTATTGTATTGTTGTTGTTTTTTTTATACAATATTCGTTATTTCTAAGTACATTTTTCTTATTTTAAAGAGACGTAACAAAAAAAAAAAAAGTGCGGTGTTTTTTGGGGGGACCCGGAAAAGATTAATGGCATTTCAATGGGGAAAATTGATTTGACATACGATTAATTTGAGTTACGAGCTCTCTCGCGGAACGAATTAAACTCGTAAGTCCAGGTACCACTGTATATATACATATATGTGGTGCTATTAAGTTAGACATGGCCTGGGCCAAAACCTATCAAAGTTATATCCGATGATGTTGACGGACGCTAGAATGAGTACTCAATACCGAAGTAGAGTTTAAGAATATTCTTTATTGCTGAGTAGTGAGACTTGCTACTCTAGAGTTCCACTTGTCTACTCACAGGTGGAACTCCAGAGTAGCAAACTCACTTAGCTATAATAAAGAATATATATACACACACACACACGTGTGTGTGTGTGTAACAGACTTTTGCAGTTTTCGTCTCCCAAATTTCGCTCACAAGACATAGGTCAACCTGTTTTTATTGTTTTATTGGTGTTCTAAGTTATGGTGGTGGTGAAGTTAAGCTGTTGATTTCTACTTTGTTTTGACCTGGTCAAGATCAACCAAGAAATCTATAAATAGACTGTGGTTTGTCAAGTTATTTTGGCAGGAGTTGGGTGATACTATTTCTTGTACAACTATTTTTAAAACCGATCCATTCAAGAAAGACATTTTTTCCAGGTGACTAGCAATTGCCTCATTCAAATGATGGCACACAATCTGCAACTGAAGTCACCAAAGTAAAAAAATGCTTTTACATAAAATCACTGACAACAAAACCATGTTTAGACTCGGCAAGATGGAATAATGATAATAATAACAATGATAATTTCTTTATTAACCACAAAGGGTTCACATGAAGAAATCACTAAGGAAAGCATAGAACAAAACATTGAGTGTGGGGTGTAAACAGGAGAGAAAATGAAAATAAAAAAAAGTAAAAATAAAATTATTACAAAGAATATTCCTGTTGTGAGGAAACATCCGAGGACCATTCATGAAAAAAAGCCACAGTTACCTGATTGCTAAGGAGTGTGCCTTTTCCCAGATCTCCTGCTCTGATTTACAGGTGTACACTCAGGGCAGGTCCATTTACTTGGACCATGTTCGCCACTTTCATCCACCTTTCAACAAAATGGCTGGAAGGCAGCACTTCTTTTCAAGAAGAACTTGAAAAAATTAATAAGAGTTCGATCAAAGAGGAAGGAATTTTAGTTACATCCACTATACAACCTCTTTCACCGCGGCCACCAAATATATAAAAATTGCCTGTCCTTTCCAGTTAAATGAAGGCAACAGAGCAATCTTCATAATGGACGCAGCTGATAGACAGATTCGTTCTACATGTAACAGCAGTTGCTTAATATAAAATCCACAAAGCAGCAATGCTTGAACACTAAATGAATGTGTGCAAAATAGTTTTGTTCCCCCACACACATCTCAGACAGTCCTGGCTGATGGACTTCCATGCCTGTAGGGTTTATCTTTAACTGGCATTGCTCCTTTGTAACACTTGACAAGCTAGGGACTTCTGGAAGTTATCCATGGGCCCTGAACTAGAAGTCCTCTGGAGAAGATTGACTAGTTGATTTTTGTTGGTGCCCAAAGTCTTCCCAAGAACATTGTCGCTTTTACCCACCACTAACCCTCTATAGAATGCTATGGTTGAATTTCCACTGATTGTACTTCTCAATAGGTAGAGGGCTGTGAGTACTTGAAGACATTCCAGTTGCCAAGTGCTCTCTCTTAGTCTTTGCTCGACCAAAGATTGTAGATCTGTCAAGGAGACAAGCTGGAGAAACAGACATCTAGTAAATGGTAACCACACCTGTTCCCTGAAAGTTGCAGATGTATCCTCAGCACATGTGTGCACATTATCAACCACAGCTTGCCCAGTCCTCCATGCAGCGGGTGTTGACAGCAAATGAACTGCATAACCAACAGAATGGATTCTTTCCACAAATATTGAAAGAGCAGATGCTCTAATACTGTCTGACATGGACTGGGGCAAGGCACGGTGGTCAGGTGGTAGTAGATGACAGATTCTAAGAATGCATTCACCACCTTTGGCCAACCTTTCAGGGATAGTTTCCTCTTTCTTGGCCCATTTCTGGGTGAGAATCACCTTCCTGCTCATTACTTCATCCAGTTTAGCCGGTTCATAACATTCAATGATGCTGCTGGAGAGCATGAACCTACCTCTCCAGGTGCCAAGTTGCAGGCCCATCTAGTTTTCTTGGTTAATTTTCATTTTGTCATCACCTCGAACACCCTTAGAGGGTGCTGACCACTTCTTCAATGTGTTTGATGCTCGGTAACATTATGATGGGTGCAGGATGCCCCTTAACATCTTCAATTTCTGCAGTTGTGGCTCTAGAGTCAGTACATACAACAGAGATGAGATGGGGCATTACTGTTGACAGAGTGCAAGATATTGAGCATTTCTGATAGATGACTACAGAGTAAATGTAACTGTGACTAACTTTCAGATGTCACTGTACGTTGCAGTGATCCATCTGTTGAAAACAGATCTGAAACTAACTGCCATGAACCAATGGTCAACATTATTGAAAGCTTCTAAGTTTATCAGAGCCCAACCATGGCAGGTTCCAATAATGTAAAGTATAAATTTGAGGTTGTGAATAGATCTGTTCAGAATGACACATGTTTGTGCCTCCCTTGCCAGACCATCGACAACAATTACTAATCTCATTGCTAACACCTTGGTCAAAATTTTGAACCCTGCATTTATCAGAGATCTAAGTCTAAATTCTGTCTTAAGCCAGAAGGCTCGTTAGGCTGGTGCTGATCCTGGTTTCATGGTGTGAAATGAGTGTGTGTACAAAACTTCCTCCTGGACATGGCACCAATCCATCATAGGGTTAACCCTCCCAGCTATTCCTGGTATTCATTTTCAGCTAAGTATACTGGAGCAACGTGAAATGAAGTGTTTAGCTTGAGAACACAACACAACCCAGCCCAGGAATTTAACTCATGACATTATGCTCGTAAGTCCAAGACTCTGCTAGTCTTCATCATCATCATCATCGTTTAACGTCTAACTTCCACGCTAGCATGGGTTAGACAGTAATAGTCTCACTTGAGACAAGATTGATTGGGTGACCGTGTCTCGCTCGTAGAGAACTGTATCTGGCAAGTTTTCGACGGCTGGATGCCCTGCCTAACACCAACCATATTTACAGTGTGGACTGGGAGCCTTTTTACCTATTACACATCCAACAGAGCATATATGCTTCGTTCCTTTCCAATCTGTGCAGGTCCTCTGCATACAATGCCCATGTCTCACTGCCATGTAACATTGCTGTTCGTATGCAGGCATCATACAGCCTGCCTTTCATTTTTAGAGCGAACCCTTTAGCGGCTAATAGTGGTATAAGCTCTCTGAACTTTTTCCATCCCGTTCTGACTCTAGCTACTGTACTTTCAGAGCAACCTCTACAACTGCTGATTTTGTCACCCAGGTAACGGAAAGTGTCCACTATTTCTATAGAACCATCTGGGCAGTGGAAGGAGCTAGTATCCTGTGGGCAATTGCTACTTTTTGCACCTGAGCATCAGCCACATATAAAATCTACATTCTTAGACAGCTTGCCTGTGATCCCACTACATCTTTTATGTACCCATAGTTTGCATTTGAGGCATAGAATGAATTTCTACTTACTCCTTTCTTACACACTGAGCATGGCCATTTCCCAGAGGGCATCAGTGCCCTATTTTCCTTTCTACAAACTAGAACTTTAGTCTTAGACAAGTTAACTTTAAGGCCTTTTGATTCTAGGCCATGCTTCCATGTTTGGAATTTCTTCTCTAGTTCAGCCATAGATTCAGCTATGAGAGTTAAATCATCTGCATATAGAAGTTCCCATGGGCAGCCAGTCTTAAACCCCTCTGTTATCGCCTGAAGGGCAATAATAAACAGGAGGGGGCTAAGGATGGAGCCTTGATGAACAGCTACTTTTACGCTAAATTCTTCACTATATTCATTGTTAATTCTAACCTTGCTGACTGTTTCTTTATACATGGCTTGTATAGCTCTCACAAGCCATTCATTTACTCCTAGTTTTCTATGGGCCCATAAGATAATGGAGCGGGGGGGGGGGCACTCTGTCAAAGGCTTTCTCCAAGTCAACAAAAGCTAAGTAGAGGGGTTTACTTTTAGCTAGGTACTTCTATAGTTGCCATACAAGGAAAAGAGCATTTGTGGTACCTTTACCTAGCACAAACCCAAACTGCATTTCATCTAGATCAATTCGGTCTCTGATTAGTTGTGCAATAACTCTTTCTGTGACCTTCGACCTGATCAACTAACTTAATGCCTCTATAGTTTCTTCTATCTTGACTCTAGATAGTCTGCCCTAAATCGATCCAATAGAGTCTATAGCGAGATTACTGGTTGTATGAATGTAACAAAACGAGACAATGTTTGTGTATATAATATTTAATTAACGGTAGATAGAATACTTGACATGTCAAAGATAGATGTTAGAATGAAACAAAGTTAGTAGTTACCGTTTTGATTGCCAGGCAAACGCGGCTGGCAGAGGGCGCCTGGCTAAGGCCAGGCGCCTGTTGGCCAAATTAATGGCAGAGCCAAATGAGAAGACTCTTGACCTGGTGCCGAAAAGGCAAAGAGAGGGAGGAAGCTTAAAGTTGTTAGTTTTATAGGGCTCTGACCGGAAGTTGCAGAAAGGGTTCCACTTCCCGTCTAGATCCTAATCAAAACAAGGGAGACAACCGCTACATAACCTCCCGCCAGAATTTTAGTGTATAAAAATCGAAATGAAAATATGTAGCAAGTTGGCGAGAATGTTGTAACAGGCATGAAAATTACGACAAAAGAATGTTTGGAAAAATCAATGATAGATATCAAGGTAGCCAACCGCTCTTGGCCAGAGAACGACTGGACATCCATCTATCCATCACCCAAAGATACAATGTAATAAAGTAAAAGTAATAGAAGAGCTCAAAGTTCAAAATATAGTTCACAGGTGTGCAATCACATGACAGCTGGAAAGAAAGTGTGTTCCAGAGAATGAATGCAGGTGGTTTCTGTTCTGTGGTATATCGTGAAATTTCCAACCTCCGAATGGATTTTCTCACAGGAAGAGTGCTGCAAAAATAAATTCTCTGGCTTTGGTGAAGCTGTGTTGATGTATAGCTGTTGCTGTTATATTGCTGTTGCTGCTGCTGTTGTCTCGCTGAGTGTGAGTGAGCGTATTCGGTGTTTAAATTCACAGTAAAAAAATTTTTTTTTAGAAAAAAATGAGTTGCGCAAAGTGCTAGAAATAGCAGCCGAAGTTGATGGTCGATGTTGAGAATGCGTTGACCTGGAAGGGTCAAGAGGCCAGCGACCAGAGAAATAAGCATTCTTAATAAATGCGCGGTTATCAACGGTAAATTTACATTGTAAATTTATAAACCGGCAAATAGAAGAATATAGCTTAAGGCTGAAGAATCCCTGGTAATAAATGGCGTGCGGCTGTCTGTGAGTAGAGACATCTCAGTGAATCGAGAATTTATGCTGCCTACACGTGCCAATACAAGGTTGAAAAAAAAATATTTCTAACGCGCGAGAAAATGATAGTGCAATTTTGAAAGTGACAATGATGAAAAAGAAAGGCTTCAATCAGCATAATTATAGGTGTGAACCTTGGAAAAAAACAAAAAACTTGAACGATGAAGAAAACGAAGAACAAAAGGCAATGGTTCATCGAAAATAAATGTTCCTGTTGAAATGTTTTTTAAAGAATATCAAATTTCTTTTTTTTTTTTTGTGTTTTGAAAGAGTTCGTTGTAAGAAACGAGAAACATATATATATATATCGTGAAATGTTTTTTTTGTTTTGAAAGTGTTCGTTGTAAGAAACGCGAAACATATATATATATTGGTGAAATGCGACAGTTAATTGATGCGTGAGAGAAAAAGTATGTCTGTGCGAATTCCACATGTGCGTGTGTGCGTGTCCTTGAGTATTTTCATAGTTTGTCGCTAAATTTGCTGTGTATTCGTAATGTTACTCACAAAACCAGATGTGCTATTTTTTTCTTTTTTTGGGGGTGACCACTTATAGCGATGAACGGCTGCGTGTTCGTATCACGTCAGGGTCACCAATATAGCGAGATTAAAGTGTTCGTTGTAAGATTTTTTGGGGGTGACCACTTATAGCGATGAACGGCTGCGTGTTCGTATCACGTCGGGGTCACCAATATAGCGAGATTACTGATTGTATGAATGTAACAAAACGAGACAATGTTTGTGTATATAATATTTAATTAACGGTAGATAGAATACTTGACATGTCAAAGATAGATGTTAGAATGAAACAAAGTTAGTAGTTACCGTTTTGATTGCCAGGCAAACGCGGCTGGCAGAGGGCGCCTGGCTAAGGCCAGGCGCCTGTTGGCCAAATTAATGGCAGAGCCAAATGAGAAGACTCTTGACCTGGTGCCGAAAAGGCAAAGACAGGGAGGAAGCTTAAAGTTGTTAGTTTTATAGGGCTCTGACCGGAAGTTGCAGAAAGGGTTCCACTTCCCGTCTAGATCCTAATCAAAACAAGGGAGACAACCGCTACAAGTCTATTGGATCGATTTGGGGCAGACTATCTTTTTCCCATTTATTCTCCTCATTTAGTAGTCTCTCGTAGTGACACTTCCAAACTCCCTTCTTATCAGTATCAGTGAGGGCAAGTACACCATCATCATTACAGACATACTTCTCCCCAACAATATCATGGTTTTCCTTGACACATTGTCTTGTGATCCTGAACACCTCATATTTTTGGTTCCCATGTTGTAGAACATGCTTGAACCTTCTATCCTCTGCTTCTCCACTTGCAATGTACACTTGTCTCCTAGCCACCTGATAGTGTTCTCTACTTCCCCCATCCTGCCATACTTTCCATGCCTGATTTTTAGCGCACCTTACTGTTCCACCACCAAATTACTCTCTTCCTACCAATAGGTCTGCTCCAGCCACAGATTTCATCCGTCACCTTCAGCAGGTTAACTTTCAAGAATTCCCACTCTTCCTCTATATTGTACATCTCTAATTGCTCTTCCTAACTGTCAAAAGCATTAAGTAATATACTTATAAATTTGTTACTGGCTGTGGGGTCCTTCAACTTCCATATTCTTCTTCTCAGGGTAGTCCTTCTCTGTCGTTGAGTACGTCTAGTCCTGGCTATGAGGTCACTAACTATTAGGCTATGTTGGGAGGTGCATTCTTCACGGGGGAGGGACTTAGTGTTTACAACAGACACTCTGTCATGTCTTCTAGTAAGGATATAATCTACCTGGCTGGCGTGTTCCCCTGATCTATAGGTGATCAAGTGATTGTCTCGTTTTTTGAAGCTTGTGTTACAGATATGTTTCTTTATTAGCCACAGGGGCACAAAAGAAGGGGACAAATACAAAGCGGGAAGTTTACATACAATACAGATAGTTAGGTTATTAGCATTACAGAATTCTGAAGCCTTCCTCATTTCTAGTACCAAACCCACAGCCTCAATGGATTCCGTCATAGCCATCACAATGTTGTCCAACATGACCATTTAGGTTGCCAGCAATAATTATATAGTCACTGTTGGTTATTTGGGAGATAGTGAGCATTAGCGACTCATAGAACCTGTCTTTTATAACGTCAGGTAGGCCAGATTGGGGTGCACAAGCGGATATTATTGTCACAGTTGTTCTATTTAGAACTAGTCTTATTTTAATTATTCTGTCGTTCACTCTCATCATCATCATCATCATCACCGTTTTACGTCCGTTCTTCCACGCTAGCATGGGTTAGACGGGTTGTCCTGTTGTGGGCAGTGTCTGGTCGGCTGACCATGCCTTGCTCATACAGGAACTGATCTGGCTTGATTTCTACAGCTGGATGCCCTTGCTAACACCAACCTCATTTACAGTGAGTGCTGGGTGCTTTTTCGTGGCGCCTACACGTCCACTTTACAGTGTGGGCTGGGTGCTTTTTTGCCGTGGCACCTCCACGACCACCTTGCGGTGGGGGAGGGGGGGGGGGGGCATATTGTTTATATGCTTCAGCATGTACCCATGGGAGGTCGGGTACCCTGTATTACTGCGTGACGCCAGAAGTCACGGTCGTGTGTCATTGACTTTGAGAGGTGTAGTTGGGTAAGGTCGGCTTTTATCACCTCATCCCAAGTCATCTTGGGTCTCCCCACTCCGCGGTTTCCATTAACTTCTAGTGCTCTGCACCTTTTTATGCAGCTGTCATCCTTCATACGCATCACATGTCCATACCAGCGTAACCGCCTCTCCTGCACGCAGCATTTGATTCCTCTTATGCTCAGTCTCTCTCTCAATTCATTTATGCTTTGTCGTTCACGTATATTACTGTTACACATCCATCGGAGCATGCAGGCTTCGTTTCTCTCTAATCTACGTAAGTCTTCCACCTTCAGCGCCCAGGTCTCACTACCATGCAACATCGCTGTTCGGATACACGCATCATACAGTCTGCCTTTCATTCTGAGGGAGAAGCCTTTTGCAGCTAGCAGTGGTAGTAGTTCCCTAAACTTCTTCCATCCCGTTCTTACCCTAGTTATTGTACTTTCTGAGCACCCACCTCCGTTGCTAATTCGGTCACCTAGGTAGCAGAAGCTGTCTACTGTTTCTACAGGGCCCTCCCAGAGATTGGTGGTACTTGTTTCCTGTGGCTGTTTGCTTGCTGTTTCAGCACAGCTGCTGCATGTGAATCCTACATTCTTAATTAAGCTTCCTCAGATCCCGCTACATCTCTTGTGTACCCATTGTTTGCATTTGGGGCAAAGAATGGAGTTCCTACCTACACCTTTCCTACATACTGAGCAAGGCCATTTCCCTGAGGGGATCTGGGTTCTGTTTTCTCGTCTACTTATAAGGACCTTAGTCTTTGTCATGTTGACTTTGAGGCCCTTTCTCTCTAGTCCCTGCTTCCAGGTTTGGAATTTATTCTCTAGTTCTACCATAGATTCAGCTATGAGTGCGAGGTCATCAGCATACAGGAGTTCCCATGGGCATCCGGTCTTAAACTCCTCCGTTATTGCCTGCAGGACTATGATGAACAGGAGAGGGCTAAGAACAGAGCCCTGGTGGACCCCAACCTGTACGCTAAATTCCTCGCTATACTCATTGCCAATCCTAACTTTGCTGACTGCTCCCCTATACATGGCTTGTACCGCTTTCACAAGCCATTCATCTACTCCTAGTTTTCTAAGAGCCCACCAGATTACTGCACGTGGAACTCTGTCAAAGGCTTTCTCAAGGTCGACAAATGCCAAGTAGAGTGGCTTACTTTTAGCTAGGTACTTTTCCTGTAATTGCCTCACAAGGAAGAGGGCATCAGTGGTGCCTTTCCCTGGTACAAACCCAAATTGCATCTCGTCTATATTCACCCGGTCCCTAATCAGCTGTGCTATAACTCTTTCTGTTACTTTCATGACCTGGTCCATCAACTTTATACCTCTATAGTTTCCTCTATCTAGTGCATCGCCTTTACCTTTGTAGCAGTTGACAATGATGCTACTGCACCAATCTTTTGGTATGGCCCCCTCTAGTATTACCTGGTTAACGATACGTGTGGTTATAGTGTGACCTACAGACCCAGATGCCTTCAGCATCTCGGCAGCTATACCCGATGGACCGGTTGCCTTCCCTATCTTCATATCTCTGATTGCCTTACTTACTACGCTGCCGCTGACTTGTACTGCTGGTCCCTCTATAGGGTCTACGTGGGGTAGGGTCTCTTCTTCCCATGCATTCTCCTCATTTAGTAATCTATCATAATGACTCTTCCATGCATCTTTCTTCTCAGCACTTGTGAGGGCAAGCTCACCCTTATCATTCCGGATACACTTCTCTCCAATGACATCACAACTATCTCTGACACACTGCCTCGCAATCTTGAATACCTCCTGTTTCTGGTCCTCACGTTGTAAAACATGCTTGAATTTTCTATCCTCTGCTTCCCTCCTAGCTAAGTATACTTGTCGCCTAGCTTCCCTCTTGGTCTCTATGTAATGTACCCTGCTCCCCCCGTTCTTCCATTCTTTCCATGCCTGTCTCTTGGCCTTGACTGCTTCATCTACCTTATTGTTCCACCACCAAGTCACTCTCCTCCTGCTTGAGGTCTTACTCCAGCCACAAACCTCATCCGTCGCCTCTAGTAAGTTATTTTTTAGGAACTCCCAGTTCTCTTCTACGTTAAATGTCTCTATCTGTTCTTCTTTACTGTCGTAGGCGTTGAGTAAAATATCTTTAAATCTGTTACTGGTTGAGGGGACTTTCAGCTTCCAGATCTTTCTTCTCCAGGTTGGCCTCTGTTTCAGGGCTCGTCTAGTTCTGACCGTGAGGTCGCTGACAACTAAGCTATGTTGGGATGTACATTCCTCACTAGGGAAGGCTTTTGTGTTTACGACCGTCCATCTGTCACGTCCTCTGATGAGGATAAAATCTAACTGACTAGAGTGCTCCCCTGATCTATAGGTGATCAGGTGGTTGTCGGGTTTTTTAAAGTTTGTGTTACATATCGACATGTCATTGGCGTCGCAGAATTCTAGAAGTCTGAATCCTTCCTCATTCCTTGTGCCAACTCCATGGCCTCCATGTACTCTATTGAAGCCGTCGCAGTGTTTACCTACGTGTCCGTTAAAATCTCCTGCAATGATTAGGAAGTCCTTGTCGTCTGTTAGAGCAGTAGTGTGTATTAGGGACTCGTAAAACCTATCCTTAAGTTCGTCTGGCAGCCCCGATTGGGGTGCGTAAGCTGATATTATTGTGGTAATTGTCTTATTCAGGACTAGTCTGAGTTTAATGATTCTTGCATTTACCCTGTACACTGAGATTACTTTATCTACCCACTTGTCAGCTAATAGTATACCTAGTATATATACTTTATCTACCCACTTGTCAGCTAATAGTATACCTAGTATACCACTCTATTTACGGCAATTACTTTATCTACCCATTTTTCTGCTAACATAATTCCTACTCCACCCAACCCATTTTCATTTCCCATCCAGAAAAGTTTATAGCATCGTTTTTTACCCACAATGAATCTAGCAGACCCACCCCTCCACCTAGTCTCATGAACACAACAAACATCAATTTCGTTACGTTCAAGCATCTCTACAACCTCATTTGAGTGACCTTTCAATGTGCCTACGTTCATGGTACCAACTCTGAAGTTTTGGATTTTGCTGGGTGGGTGGAAGGGATGGGTTGGGGATGCAGCGAGGGTGATGGAATTATGTTGGTCATCCATGTCTCCACAAACAAACCTTGTCCAAGCTTGTGCCTCAGAGAGAAACTTTCTAGGTGAAAAACCATGGTCATTTGTGACAGATAGGGGCATTTAAACAGTGATGTACCAAGAGGCTAGCAATAAATAAAAAAAGACGGAATATTATCATAATTGACTTTATTCGTCCAAAGTGTAATAAACATAAAATCTCTGTTTGTAATGAAAGTCCACTTTTGCAGCATCTCAGAATTTGTGTAATAGTTAGTATTGGTAGTGGTAGTAGTTGTAGTGCTAATAGAGGCGGTAGTGGTGATAGTTGGGAGTAGTATGTAGTTGGTAAGGTGTTAGGAGTAGTATTAGTTGTAGTGGTGGTAGTTGTAATGGTGGTGGTGTGAGGATTAGTATCAGTTGTAGTGGTGATAGTGGTGGTAGTTGTAATGGTGGTGGTGTTGGTGCTGCTGATAGAGGAATTAGTTGTAATTGTAATAAAGTATAGAAGAGGTAATATTTGTCGTGGTGATAGTTGGTGAGGTGGTGTTGTTGCTGCTTCTGATAGTGGTAGTAGCTGTAATTGTAATAAGGTGGTAGTTATAATTGTGGTAGTGATGGTAGTAGTAGTGTTAGTGGTGGTAGTGGTTGCAACAGTAGTAGTTGTGGTAGTACAAGCTACTCGGCTGTGTTTATATATGTGTATCTTATAATGCCTGTGTATGTATATATCTTAGTCTTAGTTCCTCCAGTCCCTTGTGGAACATTGGGCGACGAGCTTCCTCCACTTGATCCTGTCACTGGCGGCCCTTCTAGCACCTCTCCAGGTAATTCCCATCTCCCGCAGGTTCTCCCTGAATGTGCTCCGCCATGTTTTTCGTGGTCTTCCCCGTTCTCTCCTGCCACCTTCTGGTACCCAATCCATGGCAATATGAGCAGGTCGATCTGCCAGCAAATGAAGGATGTGGCCCGCGAACCGCCGTCTCCTTTTCCGGACAATGTCCCTTAACCTCTCCAAATCCTGACCTCCTCATCACTTCCTCGTTGTTAACTTGGTCTCTCCATGAAATTTTCAATATGGTCCGAATGCAACGACGGTGGAATACATCAAGCTTGTTACATACACTTTCCGTACTCTTCCATGTCTCACAGGCATATATCGCTGTTGGTACTACAATGGACATGTTAAACACGGAGTTTGATGGTGTTGCCGATGGAACACCTGGACCATACCGGATGGAGTCGCTGGAAGACCGCCGCTGCTTTTTCCAGCCTTGTGTGCACATCCACCTCAGCATCCCCATCGTCAGAGATAAGGATACCTTCTTTATCCAACTACAGGATGTCCTAGAGGAAACACCCAGGTCAGACATTAGGCTGGTGATTGGTGACTTCAATGCCAAGCTAGATGGAGACAGGAGAGAAATGCATTCAGCCATTGGCCCCCACGGGAATACATTCTTCACACATAGGCGGATTCACAAGATGAGATGGACTTCCTCTGATGGCAACATCAGGAATGAGATTGATTATATCTGCATTGGCACGAGGTGGCGTTCCTCTCTCTTGGATGTTCGCACCTACCGAGGGGCAGACGTCGGATCTGACCATCATCTTGTGGTTGGAAAAAATCCGCTTGAGGTTGAAGAACAAAGCAAATAAGACCGTGAGGCCATATGCTGTCGCAAGCCTGCAAGACCAAGGCACGTCAGAGGGATTCTACCTGGAGATCAGCAATAAGTTCCAAGAACTACAGCAGGCACAGAACCGTGAAGACCAGTGGCACATGTTTGCTCAGGCAGTCACAAGGCGAGTGCTGATGTAGTTATTGGTAGAGAAGGGGGACCAACCGGGAACAGTGGATCAGCAGTACTTCATGGAATCTCCTTGATGAGAGGAAGGATGTTAAGAACAAAAGAGATCAAACCAAGACTCGACTGCAATGGAAGAAAGTGGACAAAGAGTACAGACGTCTTGACAAGGAAGTAAAGAAGAGCTGTCGAAAAGACAAGCGCCAGTGGTTTGAAGATCGGGCTGCAGAGGCACAGGTGGCAGCAGATCGAAATGATTCCAAGACGCTGTACCAGATCGTCAGAGAGCTAACTGGAGGATGAAGTGGAAGCAGTTTGCCAATCAAGAGCAAAGATGGTCGGATGCTTGCAGCCAGTGAAGAGCAGGCCCAGAGGTGGAACGAACACTTTCGTGAGGTCCTCAATCAGCCATCCCCCAACACAGTCTTCAAGCTTGACTGGGAGGAAGCGAGCTACCGGCTGGATGTACGACTAGACGACATCACAAGAGCTGAGGTGGCCAAGGCCATCCACTGCCAAAAGAATAACAAAGCGGCAGGGCTGGATAAGATTCCTGCAGAGCTTCTGAAGCACGGCAAGGATGTAATAGAGGAGCAGCTCACCCATATATGCAATGTGATTTGACAAGAGGAGGAGGTGCCGGAGGACTGGGGAAATGGAGTGATTGTACCACTACCGAAGAAGGGCTGTCTCAGCGACTGCAACAACTAGAGAGGGATCACGTTGCTATCAGTGCCAGGGAAGGTATTCTGCACAGTCATCCTGAACCGGCTGAGAGCAGAAGTAGATCGTCATCTTCGAGACGAACAGGCTGGCTTCCGCAGTGGAAGGTCTTGTTCAGAGCAGATCTTCACTCTCCGAAATATCATTGAACAATGTCGGGAGTTCCACAAGTCCCTTGTTGTCAACTACATTGACTTCAGGAAAGCTTTCGACAGTGTTCATCGGGAGTCATTGTGGAAGATTGTAAGACTCTACGGTGTCCCAGAGAAATATATTAACATCTTCAGGTCGCTGTACCGACATTCCAGGTGCTGCGTTAGGACAAAGGACGGAAACACGGAAATGTTTGACATCTTTACGGGTGTTCGACAAGGCTGCATCCTTTCGCCTTTCCTTTTCCTCATTCTCATCGATTTCATCATGAAGAAGACAATGAGTGACCCTCGTTTTGGCATCAGTTGGGATGGAAGGAGATTAAGCAACCTGGACTTTGCCGATGACATCGCAGTGATAGGCCATTCCCGAGAAGACCTGCAAGAGATGACAAACGTTCTAAATGACAATGCAGAGAAAGTTGGCCTGCGCATCAGTTGTGAAAAAACCAAGACCACGTCGACAGGTGACCCTCCAAATCCTCCCATCATGGTTGGTCAGCGTAACATTGAATGTATGTATATATATATATACACACACATGGCTTTGTTTATACATGTCTTTGCCTGTGTGTATGTGTATATAGGTATACACATACATATATTCAAAATAGGGGCCACACAGGACCAAGTCAGTGTAAAAACAGCAGAAAAACGTTTTTCCATTGTTTTGGTCTGATGCTGAATTTGTATTTTAAAAACAGTCAGTGCGAGCTCTTTTTGAAACCATATATGTACACACACACACACACACACACACACACACACACACATATATATATAAATTAAGAGTGAATAACCAATTTAGACTTATAACATGATTTTACTCTGCATACGGTTCAATGTATAACAGCCAACCATACCTCAATATATTGGGCAGGACATATATTGGTAAACTCCAATATAACCTAACACACACACATTATATATATATATATTTTTTTTTTTTTTCAATGTAAAGCATCAAGATAAAATTATTATTTTTGCCAGGCATTGTTTTTGCAATCACCATATATATAATAATTTGTCCATAGATGAATCGTTGTATATGTTGTCAGTGAAAAGGGCAGAACCAAAATATAAATTAAAATTTTTTTTATTTATCTTTTTTTGCACTATCAGAACCTCCATAGTTCAAAACAAAAAAACCTGGATACTGTTTTGAAAAAAATAAATAAAAACAGAAAATAAGGAACAGCGTGATTCACAATAGAGGTGTACATATGAAAGCATATACAATATTTTTATGTATAATAAACATATATGCATCATGCTATGGGTGTTTTAAAAATGCCACAGCTACCTTAGTATCCATGTAAGAATTCTAGACACTAGTGATTCAGGATTTTTATCCATCATCAAGTCAGGTAAATATCCACTCAGTTCTGGAGCCAGCTGGATTATCCAGAATTGATGGGAACAGACCCGACAGCCTTACTCTTTGTCCCTGGATTTGAGGCAGATGTCTCATTTGGGAAGCCACAGTAAATGTGAGAGTCACTGCTTCTGTTGCTGAAAGAATAAAATCCTAAAAACTATCAAATTACTATTTTTTCCAGCCTGTAGCGTTCAAGACGTTCGGTGGAGCTGGGCCGCTGACAGCATTCTTGTCCTCGTTGGTGGCTCACCTTACTGAGGTGTCGATGACCGAGATTGCCTGGTTGTTTCAGTGTCGTAGCCTTGCCATCATCCGCGGTAATGCTGAGAGCGTGTTGTCTTGCCTAAAAATTTTCCGTTAACCCTTGTGGTGTGGTGTGCGGTTGATTGTCACATATGGTGGTAAATTGATGGTTGTTTTTGTTTATTTGTTTTCTTTCCTTTTCTTTCTCTCTCGCTTTGATCATATATTTTTGTGCATTATATTTGTGAGTTTCCTAGCAATAATTAATTGTATTTATTATATGTGTTTAAAAAAAAATGTTTATTCACTTGGTACTGAGACAAGAATAAGCCAGTCAAGTCTGCTCTATATGCAAATAAGTATCTCCAGCAGATATTTTATATGCAAAATGTATATATAAACTGTAGCTTCTTGTCTCATTACCGAGTGAGTAGACATCATTGATGATGGATTAAAATAAACCTGAAACACTTAGTGTCTGGTTCTCCCACATGGCTACTAGGGTAGCAGTGACATGATCATGGCTTAAAACAGCCAAAGTGAGACATGTGTGTATTATAATGTGGTGTAGTGGTGTGTGCATGTGGGTATGCATATGCATGCACATTTATATATATATATATAAAACCATCATCATCACAATTTAAAATCTATTTTTCCCTGCTAGACAAAAGTCTAAAATTTTCAAATTTTTCCAGTGTTAACAATGTTTTTATATTAATTCAATCATAATATTTTTATGCATTTATCTTTGTTTTTGTTGAAAGACACCCGTAATTATTCCTGTCGATTCTTTGTTGTGATATTGTCCCACATCTAGCTTACCAACAGAGTAGCTTTCCAATTTGCTGCGCAAACTGTCATTATAAATGCCATCTCACCTTAATGTGTGAAATAACACACCAACATGGTAGCTGAGAAGATACACATGCAGTTTTCTATGCATCTTAAATAACTGTTTTTCTGTGTGCATTTTTGCTAATACTATGTACATATATATATATTACACACACACACACATATATATATATATATATATATATACACACACACATATATATATATACACACACACGCGCACATATATATATATGTTATATATATATATATATATACATACATATACACACACATACACGTTATATATATATACATACGTATACACATGCATACACACGCACATATACATACAT
>OZ024742.1:288482937-288590700 GCA_964016885.1 Eledone cirrhosa
GGCACTGAGTCTATGTGGATCACCCCAGGGCATTGAGGTACAAATAGGACACACCTGTAATATAAACAAATAAAACATCTGTGAGATAAATATACACATGGACAAAAAATAAAACACTTATAATATATATATATATATGTATATATGCATACACACAGCTAAGTTCCGTTATACCAAACACCAGTATAACAAAATTTTCAATCCCTGGCCACATGCTCGAAGTATTCTGGCCGATTTTGTAATGAATTTTTTGTGACAACAAATTTTTTTATACCCCATGAATTTTGCTATAAGGGAGTTCCACTGTATGTATCATCATCATCATTTTACGTCCACTTTTCCCTGCTTGCAAGGGTGAGACAGGAACTAATTCTGGCTTGATTTCTACAGCTGGATCCCCTTCCTAACACCAACCTCATTTACAGTGAGTGCTGGGTGCTTTTTTTGCCGTGGCACCTCGACGACCACTCTACAGTGGAATGATAGGGACTGGCGTAGGGACTGGCGTCCCTATCATCTCATTTCTACAGCTGAGTAAACTGGAGCAATGTGAAATAAAGTGTCTTGCTCAAGGAAACAACACATCACCCGGTCTGAGAATTGAATTCACAACCTTTATATATATATACTTAGGGTAAACATTGATGCAATTCAATTCAAGCACTCAAAGTACTTATTCCACATAGTAGTGACGGCGTAAATATCGAATAAGGAAGAGCGAAGTAGTTTCAGATGTTCAAGTCCTTTAATAATAATGCTGTGATATATATTTCAATGGTGAAAGTGGCCACACTGTTCTGTGCGCCAGTCTCGCGACATCGTCAGACAGCTTGTTACATAATAAGGTTATGTTTCCGAGGCAATCCAAATTGAATCGACATGGGAACGGACGAAGTATGTGCTTTTGGGTTCTTCATCGTTCTCCTATGAGTACCAATTCACCCCCACTGGTCTGCGCAGGTCCAGGGGGAAGATGACCATTAGCTACCGCAGATTTAAACGAAATTCGCTTGGTCAGTTCCCTCTCTCAGCCAGACAATGATCCATTCAAGCCGGCACCATAGTTTATTGCTACCCATCTCATCTGTGACAGTCAGCCGAAAGCCAGTGGGGATGGGAGAGTGTTAGTATTTACAGGTCTCTATACTACCTCTCATTAATAACTGACCATCAACCCCTAAGAGTATATATTTTTAATTCTATGTATCATAGTTTCATATTGGAAGTTATAAGTGAAATTAAAACTAAAAATTACAATTTAAAATCGAAAATCCTAAATCAAGTATCAGAAATTATAAATTAAAAAATTAACAAATAGAAATTAAACAATTAAAGATTTTTCAAGTGAGAATCCGGATTGAGGTGAGTAGAAAAAATATATAGATTGAAGTGAGTAAATAATATGCAGATAGATGTTTAAGTAAGAAGTTCTGAAAGGGGTCCTAATGTTACAGTTACCCTATTTACATACTGAACGATGGTGCCGTACAGTAGAACTGAGGGTAAATTACAGTATTACGGGTAGTAGTCAATTGGGTACATAGTCGTAATTTCCATCACATGGAACAAAACCAACAAAGACAGATATAATACACAAAAGAAAAGAACCAATGAATGAATGAGTAAATGAGTGAATGAATGAATGAATGAGTGAATGCAAAAACACAGAGTACATATATGCAAAATGATCCATATTATTGTCAATTTGTCCATGTATAGGTTGAATTGAGGGGGCTTCTGTTCAAATGCGATTTGGTGCAGAAAAATAGGGGTTTATCTTTGTTTCCGCGTATTTATCCTGCCGAAAGTTATTATTATGTCCGTCCAGTGTCCGGGGTTTCCATCCCATGGTAGAGGGAATTTCCAGGGGTAGCTCATGGTTGGTTCCTCTCTTCTCCACCATATCGGTTACATCATAGAGCGCTCAACTAATTGGAGCTAAATTCTTAGGGTAAATATTGATGCAATTCAAATCAAGCACTCAACGTACTTATTCCATATAGGAGTGACGGAGTAAATATCGAATAAGGAAGCGCGAAGTAGTTTCAGATGTTCAAGTCCTTTAATAATAATGCTGTGATATATATTTCGCTCTTCCTTATTCGATATTTACTCCGTCACTCCTATGTGGAATAAGTACGTTGAGTGCTTGATTTGAATTGCATCAATATTTACCCTAAGAATTTAGCTCCAATTAGTTGAGCGCTCTATGATGTAACCGATATGGTGGAGAAGAGAGGAACCAACCATGAGCTACCCCTGGAAATTCCCTCCACCATGGGATGGAAACCCCGGACACTGGACGGACATAATAATAACTTTCGGCAGGATAAATACGCGGAAACAAAGATAAACCCCTATTTTTCTGCACCAAATCGCATTTGAACAGAAGCCCCCTCAATTCAACCTATACATGAACAAATTGACAATAATATGGATCATTTTGCATATATGTACTCTGTGTTTTTGCATTCATTCATTCACTCATTTACTCATTCATTCATTCATTGGTTCTTTTCTTTTGTGTACTATATATGTCTTTGTTGGTTTTGTTCCATGTGATGGAAATTACGACTATGTACCCAATTGACTACTACCCGTAATACTGTAATTTACCCTCAGTTCTACTGTACGGCACCATCGTTCAGTATGTAAATAGGGTAACTGTAACATTAGGACCCCTTTCAGAACTTCTTACTTAAACATCTATCTGCATATTATTTACTCACTTCAATCTATATATTTTTTCTACTCACCTCAATCCGGATTCTCACTTGAAAAATCTTTAATTGTTTAATTTCTATTTGTTAATTTTTTAATTTATAATTTCTGATACTTGATTTAGGATTTTCGATTTTAAATTGTAATTTTTAGTTCTAATTTCACTTATAACTTCCAATATGAAACTATGATACATAGAATTAAAAATATATACTCTTAGGGGTTGATGGTCAGTTATTAGTGAGAGGTAGTTTAGAGACCTGTAAATACTAACACTCTCCCATCCCCACTGGCTTTCGGCTGACTGCCACAGATGGGATCGGTAGCAATAAACTATGGTGCCGGCTTGAATGGATCATTGTCTGGCTGAGAGAGGGAACTGACCAAGCGAATTTCATTTAAATCTGCGGTAGCTAATGGTCATCTTCCCCCTGGACCTGCGCCTGCGCAGACCAGTGGGGGTGAATTGATACTCACAGGGGAACGGATGAAGAACCCAAAAGCACATACTTCGTCCATTCCCATGTCAATTCAATTTGGATTGCCTCGGAAACATAACCTTATTATGTAACAAGCTGTCTGACGATGTCGCGAGACTGGCGCACAGAACAGTGTGGTCACTTTCGCCATTGAAATATATATCACAGCATTATTATTAAAGGACTTGAACATCTGAAACTACTTCGCTTTTCCTTATTCTATATATATATATATATATATATATATATATGTCATTATCACTAACATATAGTGCTTGTTTTCCCTGCTAGCAAGGTAGGTGTGTGTGTGTGTGTGCGCGCGTGGTGAAACTGTTCCCATGATACTGATCTGTATGACCTCAAACTCTCAATAGTCACATTAATGAGATGACTCTCACTGGTCACATCTATATAACATCTGACCTTCTATGGTCATATCAATATTTGTAAATACCCTCACCCCACATTTTACATCTACATAACCCAATGTATCATGGGTACTGCCATGACATCTGAGACTTTACAATATATGACTGGTATGACTGATACTACTGGTAAGACTGGTATTACTAGTACTACTGGTGTCACAATACAGACAGTAAAGAAAGAAAGCTGTGCTTAAACTTACCACTTTGGCGCTGCTATTGGAATGATGCGTAAGACAGTGTTGCACAAAAGATGGACAGTCTAGATTACGGACACCACAGTAAGGACACTGGAACGTTGACCTGTTGGGAACATTACTGGGACATGGTTGTGAGGTAGGGGCTACTGGTTTGAACTGAGGCATCTTTTGGTCCATTTTACTGCACTGCATTGAGTGCTGTTTCAATTTGGAGAGACTCATCTGAAGATAGAGGCAGAGAGGTTCAGAACAGAGAACAACAACAAACATCAAATCAACAGTCCACCAATATTACCTAATACTACCATCCACCATCATCACGTATCCAGAGAGAAACCTTTTGTGGTCAGCAATCACAATTTCAGAGCACCCTCTCCACAGGTGATTAGGTCACCTAGATAACAAAAGGGGTCAAGAACGTCTAGGGAGCCTCCATGGTGACTGAGGGAATATCTTTCCTGTATACTCTTAGTGCCTACTTCTGTGCATCTGCTGCAATTTTGCATCTGACTCCTCCACAAATTCAGCTTTAAGGACTAGATCTTCAGCATACACGAGTTCCCATGTAGCACCAGTTTTAAACTCCTCAGTTATGGCCTGAAGGGAGATGATGAACAGATATAAAATGAGGACTCAACAGCAGCATTTCTAGTCATTGCCAACTTTCCCCTTGCTGATTGCCTCTCTATACATGCTTGCATAGCCCTCAAAAGCCATTCATCTAAACCTAGCTTTCTTAGTGCCAACCAGATTATAGAGCGAGGCACCCTGTCAAAGGCCTTCTCCAGATGTACAAAAAACAGGTACAGGGGTTTACTCTAAAGTAAGTACTTTTCCACAAGGAAATTGGCATCTGCTTGGGATAAAGTCAAACTGCATCTCATCTAGCTTGATTCTGTCCCTAATTAGTTGTGTTACAATCCTTTCGGTAACTTAGTTACTTCTCTCAGAGCATCTCCTTTACTATTGTAGCTGTTCACAATGATACTGATATCCCAGTCATATTGGTAAGAGTGTTGGACTTACGATGATAATGTTGTGGGTTCGATTCCTGGCTCGAGACAAACTTTAGACTTTATATATACTGTATATATATACATCCTCTTCTTGCTATATCAAGCGTTAACCTAAAATATCCTTTCCATATACTGTACCAATTGTGTTGTTATTTCTGTTTACCTTTTACATATATATATATATATATATATATGTAATTCAATGATATTAAATAAATGGAAACTATATTTATAAAACCATATTTATTCTATTATATATATTTCAAGGGTACCAAAAAGCTTTGGTACACTTTCATCAGTTTGAATTTCAGTTTGCCAAGGAAACATACCCTATCAGTTTGAATTTTCCTTGGAAAATTCAAACTGATAAGGTATGTTTCCTTGGCTATGTCAAAATTTATAAAACACACTTTGTATTTTATCTGATGAAAGCGTACCAAAGTTTTTTGGTACCCTTGAAATATATATAATAGAATAAATATGGTTTTATAAATATAGTTTCCATTTATTTAATATCATTGAATATTTACTCAAGAAATCTGTCGAGTGCTCTGAATCAGTTATAAACATTTATATTTGTTGAATTTCCAACAAATTAAATATCCCTTCTACTTATATATATATATATATGTAGATATATAAAAAAAGAGAGAATATACAAACAAAAGTTTGAAATACAATTATGAACACTTACTTTTTTAACACACCACTGACATGTTCCCTCAGTATTTGATATTCTTGCTTGAATGTCTGTTGCAGTGTGCACAGAATGTGGGCTAAATACTGTCCGACATACTGGACATTTTGGTTCCGCTAGAGACATGGACAATGCAATACAGTCCTTGCAGAACCTACAAGAGATTCAACATAAAAAAACACCAGATTGAGGAGAGATTTTTCAATAATCTATTTTAAACATGATCATCATCATTGCACATCTATAATAAGATAACTGAGATAGTCTAACTAAGGTAGATAAGATAACTGAGGTAGTCTAGAGTATATGATAGGATAATTAAGATAACATTGGTCCTGGGTAATATAATGGCTACAGTTATTTCTGTATGTGTACCACAAGCTGGGCTTGGAGAGGAACAGAAGGACCACTTCTATGAGGTTCTGCAGATTACTTTGATGACAAATAACACTGATAACATCATACTGGCTGGTGATTTTAATGAACATGTTTTGCAGCACCAGGATGGATTCTAAAGTGTGTATGGTGGCTTTATCTTGGAGTAAGACATGAAGGATCAAAACTCCTGGAATTACATGATGCAAATGACTTGGCAATTTGTATATCAAACTTCAAGAAAACATTCATCCACTTAGTTAACTACCAATCAGGTAAACACATAAGCCAGATTGACTTTATTCTTATGAGAAAACAATAGGCGAATGGTGGTAAATGCTAAAACTTTCCCTAAAGAATACACCACCCAACATAGAACAAGACATACACACACAGAAACCTAAAAGTCTGAAGGAGAATAAAGAAACTTAAAGAGCCAACATACAACCATGGATTTAGTGATATACTAAATGAAGTCCTTGACTAGAAGGATGGGGAATTAGAGTGTTATAATACAAAGAACAATTGGAAACTCCTGCGAGGCACTCCTACTGAGGGCAACACACATGGTCTGTGACTGGGGAAAGCTACCAACCAGAGAGATGGTGACATGGTGGTGGAGCAGTACTGTAGATAGAACTATATAAACTAAGAGACAGATTTGCAAAAGTCTGGAAGGCTTAGGAGAGACACCTAGGAGAAAAGCTAGACATTAAGTCTATTTAGCTAGAAGGGAGGCAGAGAGTAAGAGGTTTGCTAATTTTTTGCAACATTAAGATCAGGAGCATGAGATGTTCTAGATTGCAATTGACTCAACTGAGAGACTAGCCATCAAAGTTAATAAAGTGATTAAAGATATGAAGACATTAAGGGTATGGGGAGGACATTAGTGGGGCAAAGAAAGGCGAATTAAAGAAGGGACTGGGTTCAAATGGGGAAATTAGGAGTATGCTGGAAAGCAGGAACCTAGAATATTCCATTTAGCTGCTTCTTCAGGTATAAGGTGGAAGGTGTGTGTGAGGAATGTTGGAACCATATTGGCTGGTGGTAAGGGCATCTTCTCCATTCTTGTTTCATCCCAGTTGCATGAGAAGGCAAGTGCTCTGCAGTATGGCATATCATCAGACATCTTGATTCTGGGCTATTAGCTCAAGTTTTCCTAAGTCTTGCCCTTCTATAGCTTCTATTGACTTCAAGTGCTTGGTATTTCTTTATGCAGCTATCATCCTCCATACTCATCACATGTCCATACCAATGCAGCCTCCTTTCCTGCTCACTGTATCTGATCCATCTTACAGTTTTTCTCCCAGCTCATTGATGCTTCAGTGTTCATGGACATTACTATTACACATCCATCAGAGCATGTCTGCCTCATTTCTTTCTAATCTTTGTAATTCCTTCACACAAAACCCCCAAGTCCCTCTTTCACTCTGAGCAAGGACGAAAATGCTCTCTTCTTTACTGATAGTAACTTACTTATCTCTTTGTCATTCTTATTAAACCTCTCTCTTGTGATGCTAAACTCCACCAGTTGCAGACTGTGCATTAACATGTGATATCTCTCTTCACAAAGTCCGATCACCAGCAGCAGAGTTCAAAGAGCAAGGATCAAGCTCTGTCCATAACATGACATTGTCAAGCCATCGTTTTGGCTGCCAGCCTCTGCTTCTCTTACCAGCCAACCTTCCTTCCAGGCATAACCTACTCACACCACGAGTTGATCTTTTTATATGGCCGTATAGTTTGAGTACTCTTGACTTGATAATTAATGTAATTGGTCCTAGTATTTGTGTTTTACAAACCAACGACATCAGCAGATATTATACATTGATTCCATAAAACATTTCCAGTTATTTTCACATTCCCTTTCATCAAGGTGCTGCACAAGTTGGGCTTTGATCTTAGAGTTTTTCAGAAGGTAACATACTTTAGGGAAATGGCTCTGCTCAGTGTGTAGGAAAGGGGTGGGTAGAAATTCCATCCTATGTCCCAAATGCAAACTATAGGTACACAAGAGATGTAGTGAGATCTTAAGCAGGCTAGCAAAGAACATAGGTTTTTACATGTGGTTGATGCAAAAAAGCAGTAAGCAGCAAGTGCTCACAGGAAACAAGCTCTATCAAATTCTTAGAGGGGTCCATAGAAGCAGTCACCTGGGTCACCAAATTAGAAGTGGAGGTGAGTGTTCTGCAAAGTACAGTAGCCAGAATGAGAAAGTTTGGTGAGCTACAACTGCTACTAGCTTCAAAAGGTTTTCCCAGACATGTGATGCGTATGGAGAACGACAGATGTATAACAAGTTGCAGGGTGTTTGAAGTTGTATGTAAGTATGGAAGACAAAGACCTAGGTGAGCATAAGATGAAGTGATAAAAGCTGACCTTGCACAATTAAACCTTTCAAAGGTGATAACACAGGATGTACTGCAAAAGACCCACCTTCCTATGTGCACAGGATAAAGCAAACATCTAGAGGTCACTAGTATGCACCATATATCTCCCCCTTCCATACACCTTCCGCGTCTTAACACTCCACCCTTCATCACTAAGTAGCCCTCCCCCATTTTCCACATCTAATCACCTCGCTTGTCCAACCCATTCATACAAGCATGGAAAGCTGGAAACGCTACCCAACAATGCCGTTGAAATGGCTAAAAGCTCCCAGTCTACCCTGTAAGGCCCCTAGTCCACGATGTAAAGTGGTCTTGTTGGTTGACAAGTCAAAAAGCACCCAGTCCACCCTGTAAAGTGGTCGTGTTGTAAAAAGTACCCAGTTCAAGCCGTCAGTTGGTCGTTTTCGTGCCTCGATAAAAAGCACCCAGTACACTCTAAATGTGGTTGGCGTGAGGAAGAGCATCCAGTCGAAGAAACCAAGCCAGAGACAGTTCTGTAAGAGCAAGACACAATCACCTGATCTGACTTGTCTCACAACGGGACAACTCGTCTAACCCATGCTAATGTGGAAAAAAAAATGGACGTTACGCGATGATGATAATAATAATAATATATATATATATATATATATAGTATCGAGTACTCAGGTGGATTATGGTCTACCTGGTTTTTTACCACACCCTGATATATATATATATATACACACACACTACATAAACACCTATACATATATATGTGCATGTATGCATACATACATTCTTACACATAAATACGTATCTATATATTATAAATAAAACTAAAGCTATACCAATGACTCAAGTAAAGGGAATTGTATACACAAAATGTTTAAACATACTCGCTTCACTAGAAACAAGCTCTGAGCAACACACACATATATATATATATATATATATATATATATATATATATATATATATGTGTGTGTGTATGTGTATATATACATATTAAGTATGTATGCATTATATATTTATTATGTAGAGTGAATGTAGCTGTGTACATTGCACAGTCTAGCATAACGGGGGGGGGGGGTATGTATATATATATATATATAGGAAAAAGTATGACCCCGACGGCAGAGCTCAAGCCGTTTCGACGGCTATTTCTAGAAGTCTAGAAATAGCCGTCGAAACGGCTTGAGCTCTGCCGTCGGGGTCATATCTTTTCCTATTACCCACTCTACTACCCTAAGTATTGAGTACTCTGGTGCGTTATGGTCCATCTGGCTCCTTACCACAATTCCTTCGTTATATATATATATATGTGTGTGTGTAAAACTACATAATGTATAACAGCTGTGTAGGAACTGTCGAATGTACAGCGACCGTGTTTATAAACAGCGTAGATTTTTCTAGTACAGAATATAGTATAGAATACAAACACATTATACTAAATACACACATTATATTAAATATATATATAAAGAACTGCGTGATTAAAATATGTATATCAATGCACGTGTGCCCAAATATACGGATGTATAGTGAAAATGAGAATAAGTGCGTGTTTGATTTGTTTCAGTTCGTGTATATTATATATATATATATATAATATATATTATATATATATATATATATATATAAATATATATAAGCGTGAACCTAATGACTTTGTATTTTTGCATCCATGTGTTTGTTTTGTTTCATTTATCAACTATATATATATATGTGTGTGTATATGTATATCGTGGGTGTGTTTATATATATATATATATATATATAAATATAGTGGGTGTGTTTATATATACATATATACACACATAAATATGTGTTTATATATGTGTGTGTTCATCTATGCATATATATTTAAAAAATGAGGATATATATATGTATACGTACACATGTTTACACGGTACACGTAATGGCTTCTCAAATATATCCAAACAGACGGAACAACAAAGATCGTCTACCTCTTCCATGGAGAACAGAGACACAATTATACAACAGTAAAGCTTCTCTCTCCAGACAGACTTGCTGCTTGCTGCTCGATTGCTTCCTTGGCAGATTGCTTCACAACTCCACTATTCACATTTACTACGGCTGGTCTTCATGTCGATATATATATACACACACATAAATACATATACGTGTGTCTATCTGTGTGAGTATGTCTATCTCTGTGTGTATATATTTATATACATGTGTGTGTGTAGAGAGAGAGAGAAACAGACAGAGAGGAGAGAGAGGTACACAGACACGCATATATATATATATATATATATATATATATATCTTATATATAAAATTAAATGCTTTAAAAACTTTCATTTGTCGTCTTAATTATATGTGATATATATATATATATATATATATATATATATATATATATATATATATATATATATATATATATATATATATATTATATATTACACATAATTAAGACGACAAAAGTTTTTAAAGCATTTAATTTTTTGTGTATGATACAACTATATAGTTATATAAGTGTATATATATATAAACATATATATATATATTTGTTTATATATACAGTTTGGATCTAGCTATCGAGACGGCCGGAGCTCAGCCGTCGGGGTCCTGAATCTTTTCATATTACCCTCTCTACTACCCCAAGTATCAAGTACTCTGGAGGGTTATCGTCCACCTTGTTTTTTACCACCCCCTATCTGATATGTTTATATATATATATATATGCTATATATATATATTATATACATATGACCAACAACCTCTGTAGTGATGGTGCCACGAAAACCCTCCCTTTCCCTCGGTACACCCCAGAAGGGTGGTTGACGACAGGAAGGGCACCTCACTGTAGAAACCTTACGTAAAAGTGTTGAGAGTGCCCTTCAGTTGTATCAAAGACAACAACCTCTCTAATGTTAGTGATCTATATGATAAACGCATCCAGTGCATGCTGTAAAGTGGTTGGTGATAGGAAGAGCATCCAGCCATAGAAAGCGTGCCAAACAAAGGGTTGGGAGGACCCTTTAGTTGTGGCAAGGACATGGAAGCCTCCCTAGTATTGGTGATCTACACAATAAAAGCACCCAGTACATGTAACTTAGTTGGGGTTAGGAAGGGCATCCAGCAGTAGAAAGCTTGCCAGACAGTTTGTGTCAAAAACACAACTTCTCTGCACTCGACATGACTATATATAAGCAATAGCCACGCCACTTCATGGAGCTCCTTCCTCAAATGGGCTGCTATCAATCTGATTTTACGAAGGAGGTCAGCTGTCTGGGGTTTGAGGATGCCTGAGGTCTCAACAGCAACCGGTGCAAAGAGGAAGTAGCCAGACAATCCCTGGTATTTGCTTGTCTTCCTGTCCTCTGCATTGCAAGCCGTGGTACCGGGGTTTGAGGCCGAAGTGACTAAGTTAGAGGTGGAGAATGTGTCACAGCATATTGCAGCCCAGATGAGGGATTTACCTCCTTTGAAAGGGAAGAAAGTAATTCCGTTGGGCCACTTGCTGTCACCACAGTTGAGGCCTGCTGGCTCCAGTTGTGATGGGAAGCCAGGTGCTTCGAGACTCCTTCTCATTATGTTGTTGAGAGCAACATGTTGGGGGAACTGGCTTGAACTCTGGCAGCATGATAATGGGTGCAGGCCAAACTCATCGATGACAGGTCCACAATGGAATCTATGTGGTTCACACATGTGGAGGCCGAGGCATTGAGCCACTCTTATGTGCGTGCACTCATCTTCAAGAAGGGTACTGGTTGATGAGGAGGGAACCAAATTGAGCCATGTTTGGCTGCAAGGCTGAAAAGAGGCGGTGTTTGTCCAATCCAGACTCAATCAACCTGAAGGTAGACCTGCACTCGATGTTGGACAAAATGTAACAGGGACGTTATGTTTTGTCTAAAGATAAAAACTCAACAACTAAAAAGAAAGCTTATAAAACTTGTAAGCAACAGGCAGTCCTCACTTAGAAAGATGAAGAATACCTGGAGGGTATCAAAGCAGCTGAACTACAAGAAGATGCTGATAAAAAAGGGCTTTTTATAATGGTCTGAAGGCAGTGTGTGGTCCCAGGGAAAGCAGGTCAAATCCAGTTCTATCTTCTGATGAAACAATCCTATACACAAACAAAGCTGAGATACTCTCTAGATGGAAGGAACACCTTGAATGTTAGTGTTCAAATATGGTAATACCATAAAATGCACCCATATAATACCATATAATACCCTAAAATGCACCAATCCCACACTATTAAATGGTAGTGCTGGTGCCATGAAAAAAGTACCTAATCTATTCTGTCAGGTGTTACTCGTGGTGCCATAAGAAAATGAACCTGGCACATGCCTATAATTGGTTGGCATTAGGAATGGCATTTATGGCTCAGTCAACTTCTAATTGTCTTTGTTCCCCAGGCCATAACTGAGGAGTTTAAAATGGCTACTCCATGGGAAAAAAAGAAAGAAAAAGAAAAACAACACAGAAGCGGTTAGGGTTAAGGTTTTCAGGAAGAAAGTAATCAGAGGGAAAAAAGAAAAAGAAAAAAAAAAGTGTTAATGATTTAAACTAATGTAAATGAAATTATTGATCAGAGATTTAATAATATAAACATCACAATGTAGATAATTATAATATAATTATAGTTAAGTAAGTTGGGTCAGTAGCACCTCAAACGGAAAATCGAACCACACATCTCTTGTATGTTAGACAAGTGCATTTAACAGTAATACTTAAATATACTAAAAAGAGGGCAATATGTGGGCTGTATCTTTTGGCATATTGGTTATAGGTATTCGCCGGACGTACAAGAGATTTGTAGTTCGATTTCCTGCAGGCATTTCTGTCGACTTTTTTTTCCGTTTACAGGGATACTTTACTCGACTTATTGTGGTGACTATAATTTCAAATTTCCCCAAAGCTTCATAAATCACAAAGAAAAAGAAAAAAAGATTAAATAATTGAAATAAGCAGAAAGAAGGAGAGAGTAGCAAATTTTACATCCCTAGTTTAGGCGGTATATCTCGCATCGCCGTAGAGAACAACCAGCAACACCTGCCATATGAACTAATCTACTTCACAGGGTCTCTTTTCTCAGGTGGGATGTACTCCTCCAAACCTTGCGGTAGAAAACAGCTGTTCAAAAACCGAGGACGCGAGAGATCTCGGCGGCGGCGACTAGTACGAAAAAGAAGCGGTCGATCAAGTCTCGATATTTGTGGCTATTTTCGTTTCCTCTGCGTTACGGGTAGCAGTGCTCGGCTTTGTGGCCGAAGAGACAAGGTTGGAGATGCAGAAAGTGTCGGCGCAGATTAGAGATTTTGGAGAAGAGCGGGTGTAATCCGAACTCGTCGACCATTGTTCCACAACAGCATTTGTATGGTTCACACGCGGAGACCAATGCGCTAGGTCAATCCGATGCCAAAAGGATACCAGTTGATGAGGAGGGCACCAAATTGAATCACGCAATTGGCTGCGAAGCAGGCGAGACAATGTTGATCCAGGGTTGACTAGTATTTGATGCCGTCCCAGTTGCATCGGTAACCTGCATACTAGGGGACGGTGAAGCCACCTTCAACCCAATCGGCCAGAGCTGATTCGAGTTCCTGGTTCACGTCCTGTTCTAACGTCTTGGAGAGACCACAAGGGTCAACGGAAAATGTTTAGGCTAGCCAACACGGTCTCAGCATTACCACGGGTGATAGCGTGGCTAAGGCGCTGAAACAACTATGCACTTTCACGGGCATCACCTGACACCTTGGTAAGGCGAGCCACCAACAATGACAAACATATCAAATTCCACAGGCTGGAAAAAATGGTTATTTGATAGTTCCCGGTATTTAAGGATTTTATTCTGTTTAGTATCGGAAGCAGTGACCCTCACATTTACAGCGACATCCATGATGTGGGAGGGAGCAAAAGAGTCTCTGACTGTGGCGTCCCAGATAAGATACCTACCTCTTACTCCGGGACAATGGCTAAGGCCATCTGGTCTCTTCCCTTCAATTCTGGATAATTTAGTCAGCTCCAAACCTGGGTGGGTTGGGGAGATATTTACACGAGCTAGGACACGCTTAATGATCAGGTTTAGCTCGGTGTGACTGGCGAATTGACCAGCATTCAGGCAGCAGGACAAACCATGGAGGCTTTGTTTTATGATCGTTTCAGAATGTTGATTGATCATGACAAACCGACATAGTGACTAGTCTGTAGAAGTTATGTAACTCCATATTATTAGTCATGATACTATAGATCCATCTCACCGTCTTCGTCAGAAACAACGAACCAGAATCTTGATTTGGAAGAAATATATTAATTGGATATTAGGACAAAGAGGAAAAAAATACAATATATATATATATATATACACACATTATTTACATTTATATATACACAATATTTACTCCACTAATTTGTTGAGTGCTTTATATCAGTTATAAAATTTTTAAGCTTGTTGAATCCCAACAAATTAAATATAACCTAATTCATTTTTATCTTATTTTTTTATATATTATGTACTTCAATTATACTATGTATAATATATTTCTCTCTCTATATATATATATATCTATATATATATATATATATATGATGCATATCTACCTGTATGTGTATCTATGTCTATGTGTATGTATGTGCGAGTTGTGTGTATATATATATATATGCATACAATTCAAATGCACTAGATTATAAGGGTTTCCTTAAGGTTCGTGATAAACAAACTTATATAATAACAGTCACAACTACATAACAGGTGGATTTACTAAATATAAAATTTATAATATAAGGTTTGTATTATAACATAAGGTTGCTATAATCTTAAATTTCCTTTGTTATCTTGACATTTATAACATTTAATATAGGTAAATAACTTAATTTCCTTCACGCTGTTTCGCTATTACATAGAAATGTTTTTCTCCGGGTTTTTTCTCTGTTTTTTTTTTCTCTGGTTTCTCAGAAAAATATATAAGTTTAAGAAAATTCCTATATCTTACACATAAAAAGTCCTTTATCTATGTGTATGGTATGTGTAGGTATATATATATATATATATATTTATATGTATGTGTATGTATATATATGAATATATTCTGTTAATAATATATGGGTTTTAATAATATATAGATTTTTAATAATATATAGATCTCAACTTTTAATGTATAGATCTCAATAATTTGATGGATAATTTCATTGATAAACTAAACATTTAATCATATTTAAACACTGGTTAAAATTCATTTTCCATTCACGAGTATTTTCCATTCACGCTTATTTACTTATTTACTTTACTCATCCAAAAATATTTATTTTTTTACTTCATTTAAAAGTTATGCTAATACAACAACCTATCACTTAGGGCTTTCTCTTTCTCTTTTCTCTTGTCTTTTTTCTTCTCTTTCTCTTTTTCTCGTTTTCTTATTTTCCTCTTAAAGCTGCTTTTTTCTTTTTTTTTTCTTTTTTCTTTTTTTTCTTTTTTCTTTTTTCTTTTTTCTTTTTTCTCTTTCCCTCTCTCCATACCCCAACGGCTTATTTTAAATCTACTGTGATTTAAAAATATCCGACACTAATTTGCATAATAGTATAAATAAATTTATAACCCCACTATCCGGGAGCTTCCAACAGAAATGGTCAAATTCTTTAAGGGTATGTCAATATTTATTTATAAAACTGATCTATATTATATTTTATCTGATGAAAGCACACCATAATTTAACTTGGTGTCCTTGAAATATGTATAATGAAATAAATATGGTTTTATAAATATAGTTTCCATTTGTTAATATATCGTATATATATATATATTATTCAAAATATTAATAAATGAAGACGTTCACATGATCAAAATGTTTTATTATATATATTTCGGAGGTACTGTGTTGTAAAACTATTCATTGAGTAATCAATGAACCATATTAATCTTTGGTTATATATATATAAACGTTTTTATATGTATAATAAAGCCAAAACAATGCAGGTTTGGACATAGAATAAAGAATGCAAATGCAAAAGATATTGTTGACAATTAGTCTTTTACCTTAGATTTATTTAAATGTCCTAAATTTTCGAGATAATATCTCTTCTTCAGGGGGAATAAAGTTGTCAAACCAGTGTTCTAAATAGCTTGCCAAGTCATGCTGACAGGAAATGGTACCATTTCCTGTCAGCATGACTTGGCAAGCTATTTAGAACACTGGTTTGACAACTTTATTCCCCCTGAAGAAGAGATATTATCTCGAAAATTTAGGACATTTAAATAAATCTAAGGTAAAAGACTAATTGTCAACAATATCTTTTGCATTTGCATTCTTTATTCTATGTCCATACCTGCATTGTTTTGGCTTTATTATACATATACAAACGTTTATACCTCATTACACAATGCTTCAAGTGAAATATATATATATATATATATATATATATATATATATATATATATATATATATATATATATATATATAATATTAACAATTATACATATTTCAGAGGTACTGAGTTAAGTTCAACAGTACGTCCTCATCAGATAAAATAAGATGATGCATGACATACCCTGACATAGTAGATGGTTAAGATTCAGTCACGGTAGTCACTACCATGATTGAATCTTAACCATCTACTATGTCAGGGTATGTCATGCATCATCTTATTTTATCTGAGGACGTACTGTTGAACTTAACTCAGTACCTCTGAAATATGTATAATAAAATATACTTAATCTCAAGAATATCTATTTTGTTAATATTTTGAATTAACATTAATAACTCTGGAAAACCAAACTGTTGAGTGCTTCCAATCTATTGTAAAACTCATTCTTTGATTTTATTCATTGAACCGTGTTTAACTTTTAAATATATATATATATATATATATATATATATATATATATATATATATATATATATATATATATATATATATATATATATATATATATATATATATATATATATATATATATATATATATATATATATATATATATATATATATATATTAATAAATGTAGACATTCACTTAATCAAAATATATTTTATTATATATATTTCGGTGGATTGGCAGTATCGGTAGAGGGTCGGACGCCATGCTTTGACGCATGGAGTTACGGCCCTTGCCATTCTGAGTTCAAATCCCGCCGAGGTTAACTTTGCCTTTCATCCTTACGGGGTCGATAAAATAAAGTACCAGTAATGCACTGGGTAATTGCTGGCCTTGTGCCAAAAGTAGAAACAATTATATATATTTCGGAGGTACTGTGCTGTTTTTTCAGTACACGTCCTCATCAGATAAAATACATAAATTGATGTATGACATACCTCAACTGTGCTGATAGTTCAATTCCAGACTGCGAAGACTGAATCCAGAAATAGCCGTCGAAACGGCTTGAGCTCTGCCGTCGGGATCATACTTGTTCCTATTACCCACTCTACTACCCTAAGTATTGAGTACTTTGGTTCGTTATGGTCCATCTGGTTCCTTACCACAATTCCTTCGTTTATATATATATATATATATATATATATATAAATTAGAAATTAGAAATTATAAGCTTTCACAGTATTTTAGACTAAAGAAATTTCTAGCCTGATAGTGGGGTTTATAACCCTCGGAGAAATGGAAAAAGATGAGTGTTGCCGTACATGGGAGTGTTGCCTCCCATGTACGGCAACACTCATCTTTTTCCATTTCTCCGAGGATTATAAACCCCGCTATCAGGCTAGAAATTTCTTTAGTCTAAAATACGGTGAAAAAGCTTATAATTTCTAATTTCTAATTTTCAAACTCGCGCACCGTTTCAAAAACATACTTACATGTTTACATTTATAATTATATATATATATATATATATATATATATATATATATATATATATATATATATATATATATATATAGGAGGAGGTTATCAAGACTTAAATACATTACAAATCGATTGCAATTCTTTCAGAATGAAAATATAAACAGAGCATATAAATAAATTTACAGTGGAATAACATAACAAATATCTTTTAAATATATACATAAATAACATTAAAAATGCTTCGATAACATTATAAATAGCTCGCGATTCATTCAGAAAGATATATTCTTTTAATGTTACAATATTAAAGAAAACGTAAAGGAAGGGGTGTACAACCGAGCCAACGCCAGAGCAAAAGACAGCAACGTCGCGAGTAATGGGCAACCTCTCTAATGATTTTTGAGGCAAGCCAGCACACTCGCAGCTTTGGTTCGGGTGATGGCGAGGCTGATGCGCTGATACAGCCAAGCGCCCTCGCGAGATTCGCCAGTTACCTCTATTAGGCGAGCCGCCAGTGAAGAGAGGAACCTCGCAGTCAGCGGCCCGACTCCCCCCAAACGTCTCGAAAACCACAGGCTGAAAAATGTAGCTGGCCGACAGATCAGAGTATTTGAGGGTCTTATTCCGCTCAGCTGCAGAAGCGGTGGCTCTCGTCCTAACCGCAGCATCCAGGATGTGGGAAAGAGCAAAAGAGTCACTAACAGTGACGTCCCAGACAAGGCACCTGCCTCTCGACAGGGGCACAGAGTAAGGCCGTCGGGTCTTTTGCCGTCACTTCTGGACAACCCAGATAGATACCAGTATATGTATATACATACATATTATATATACACACATACATACAAATACACACACACACATATATATATATAGGTTTTCGATTTAGGTACAAGGCCAGCAATTTTGGAGGAGAGGAAAGTCGATTAAATCGACTCCAGTGCATGATTAGTACTTTATTTCATCGACCCCATAAGGATGAAAGACAAAGCTAACCTCGGCAGGATTTGAACTCAGAACGTAAAGAAACGTAACTATATGCCGCAAAGCATATTGTCTGACGCTCTACTGATACTACCAATCCATCGCCCACAAACACATATGTGTGTGTTGTATGTATGTGTTCAGCTGACATCCGAAAGAGGGCAGCACCAGTCAGCTTTATTTAAATATTGTTAAAGTATGTTTTTATATTGTTTGGGGATTTTAATCATTGTTTAAGTGCCAGAAGTATTGATACTCACTTTACCAGAATCTCTCCTAGATACGAATACATCAGGTAAAATAATTTTACGTCTAATAATAATAACCAAAATAATTTCGAATAAGTTATTGTCCCGCCAAAACTTCCAAGTTTCTTTTAATAATAATATATGTATGTATATATACATAGACATATATATATTATATTCTTTTACATTTTAGTCAGTTGATTGCGGTACGCTGAAGCACCGCCTTTGAATTAGTCAATCGCTTTGACCCAGAACTTATTTTATCGATCTTTTTGTTCTGTCTAACCGTCATGTTATGGGGCATAAACATGGATACACGCACACACAAATATATATGTATATACGACGACCGGCTTTAGCAGTCACCCTCTAGCAACCTCCACCCGAGTCCACATATACACACTCACGCGTTTTTACGTCCGTTTTTTTACGCTTGCATGGGTTGGACGCGTCCTCAGCACAGCACCTCTCCACTCACCGCGTTTCTTCATTTCCTCTGTGAGTCTCAGTGATTTGAAGTCAGCTCTCACAACCTCTGCCCAGGTCTTCTTTGGTCTACCTCTACGGCGGCTTCCATCCACTGACATTTCCTGGCACTTCACTCATCGATCATCATCCATGCGCATTACATGTCCGTACCAACGCAGTCAGTCTTCTCTCTTGCACACCACCTCGGATTCCTCTTAAACCCAGATTTTCTCTCATTTCATCCAAACTTTGCTTTTATCTCACATTTACATTGTACATCCAATGAATCATGGCTACTTCCTTTCTCTCCAGTCCTCTGCAGCCACTGCCCAAATTTCACTATCATGCAGTCCCGCACTTCGCACACAGACGTCATGCAGTCATCCTTTTGTTGTCAACAGTGAAAGTAGCTCTCTAAACAAATATCACTGCTGATAGTGTGTCACACCCACTACCAATTTTTTTCAGTTGTGTTCTACCAGAATATTTCTTGTCTCTGCACCTGGATCACAATTCATGAGCTGATATCTATCGAAGCTCCTCACCATTTTCTGAATACTCTGCCTAGTGACACTGAATTCTACTATCCTGGTTAGGAACAGGATCCTATGCACTCCAATATGGTGCTTACTATGCTGTTTCCTTAGCTCCAGGTCACCCAGCTGCCATTCTACCACCACCACCCCTCTCCAAATCCTTTGGCATTTCCAACTAAGTTTTCTTCACCCTAGTTAGAACATCTGCCTTATTCCACTCCAAGGACACAAAACTATTTACAATTTCAGGTCCAACTTGGCAGCTCGCTCACCCAGAATTCCCAAACATTGTTTAATTATCATATCTGCTGCCCTTTTCATTCACAGGCTCCTCTCATCATTGAATACTGATCTCAACCATCCAAGTACAGTGGTTGAATCCCTTTGAATCTCAATAGTGAGCAGCTCCCATTACAAGACCAGATTCACTCCCTTTAGCATGTGGTTGCTGTTGTTCTTTCTAAGCTAGGCTGCATCCTCTATCTCAGCACCCTCTATTTCCAGAACAACCTTTATTGCTATACTGCTAGCATCACACCATATGATTCTGTTTTTCAATTTGGGCATGTACTAGATATCTCTTACTGGATCCTCTACCTTATCTCCCACATCAGAGCTACCATCCTCTGTCACCCCAGCTTACTCTGTCTCTTGTCATAGCTACATGCTGTTTGGAGCCACCCTGCAGTTGTATAGTGGCCCACCAGTCTCCCACAGATCTGGAATAGTTCTCATCTGTTCAATCCAGCACTCAATTCCAGGATCTCATTCTCTCTCCAAAATACCAATACACTTGTTTTGTCTCTTTCTAGCTTGAGCCCCCTCCCCCTGTAACTCCTCCTTCCATTGCTTCTGGTGATTTTGTTATCAATTTGAACCTCCTTAGGTGGTCTATAAGGATGGCGTGTATGTAGGAATTGGTAGCTCCTTTCATCTTGTCCACCTTTCCTAGGACAGCTTTGAGAACTGTCGACATGATCCTCGGCACTGAGTTTAGCACAGAAGACTGATTGTATCTGTGCCCATTGCTATATCAACCTCATCCACCACATGGTCGATCACAAATGTTCCCTGTGTCACATTTAGCTTTGATGACTGCTTCAATATGAAGTCTGAAATGTTGACATGCTTGAATCAGATGATCTTTATCTTTTTGGACACTGTACTAGTTACAGCTAACTTCAGAGATTTTATAGTGTTATAGGAGTGTTGATTGACTTCCCTCTCGACTATGCCCCATACATAGTAATCAAATGGATTCAGGTCTGGAGGGCTTGGAAGCCATCTGGCTGGGGTGATATGATTGTTCAGATTGTAACTCATCCATTCTAGGGTCGTTTTGGTCTTATGAGACAGCACAGTCTTGTTGGTAGGTGTATGGACTTCCTTTGTTCATGGTCTCTATCCAAGGCTTCAAAGCCCTCCTTATAGTCATCAACAATGACCCTTAAGCCCTGAGGAAAGAAGTGAGGAAGTATGACATCTTCCTTGTTGATCATGACTCCTAGAATTTTTTCAGTTGCCAAAAACTTTGTGTACATGATGACATGCAATAAAAAATACAACTATTAATAATAATAATTGATCCTACTTTTGGCACAAGGCCAGCAATTACCCAGTGTATTACTGGTACTTTATTTTATCGACCCCGTAAGGATGAAAGGCAAAGTCAACCTCAGCAGGATTTGAACTCAGAATGGCAAGCGCCATAACTCTTTGCTGCAAAGCATGGCGTCCGACCCTCTACCGATACTGCCAATCCATCGCCCTACTATTAATAATAATAATGATTTCTGATATAGGCACAAGGCCAGCAATTTTGAGGGAGGGTAAAGTCGATTAAATTGACCCAAGTGTGTGTGTGACTGGTACTTTATTTTATCGAGCCCGTAAGGATGAAAGGCAAAGCTAACATAGGCAGGATTTCAACTCAGAATGTAAAGGCCCGCAACTCTATTCCGCAAAGTAGAGTGTCCGACGTTCTACTGATTCTGCCAATCTACCACTCTCATAATAATAATAATTGTTTCTACTTTTGGCACAAGGCCAGCAATTATCCCAGTGTATTACTGGTTATTTTATTTTATCAACCCTGTAAGGATGAAAGGTAAAGTTAACCTAGTAACCCTAACCTCATAATAATAATAATGTATGTATATTTCTTTGTGTTTGCCAGATGAAACAGAAATGAGTGTCTCACAGTGGAAAGAGAACAAGGTAAGTGAAATATTATCCCTCACAGTGTCTTACTGTTTTATATTATCCCACACAATGTCTGACTGTTTGTGATATATTATCCCTTACTGTTTATCTCAATCATGGTTGTCTAGTTAGCACTTATGCTTTGCAACTATGGAAAGGCTACCAAGAGAGAATACAAACAGTGTTCATGGTGAAAATATTTTCCAGAAAATACACTCCAGCATGAAGCCATTCCCACAACAGGTCTGCTGGTTGAAGCCATTCCCACAACAGGTCTGCTGGTTGAAGCCATTCCCACAACAAGTCTGCTAGTTGAAGCAGTTTCTAACTTCAAAGAGCCAAAGATTAGATGTGTTCCTCATTGTTGTGTAAACTAGGAGAAAGATGACGTTGGACCTCTGATGATTCTGAGCACGAGTGATCCAGTTGTTTGACCAACAGAACATCCTGCTCATCAAATTAACATGCAAGTGGGTGACCATTCTACAGGCATGTGGACTCTTATCATAGTTTTCAGGGAGATTCAGAATGTTGAGGCTGATCTTTTGAATTATAGGTACTACTCGTGTTTGTAACACAAAATAAAGTGTTTTTCTCTCATGCTGCCAGAAATTGAACTCACAAACTTTATGATTGTGAGCCAAACACCCATCTGTGGCAGGGTGAACATGTATTTTATATCAAGTTGAGTTGACTTGAGATTTTAAAGAAATGTTCAATGTTACTTTATTGTAGATTATTCAAGATGTTTGTGAAGATCTCTGGGCTGACATTTTAAACGTAAGGACCTTTTGTTTTTCTTTTGTTTATTTTCTCCAAACATTTCTATTTCAAAACTGATGTGGAAGCCCTTCACATACATGCATCTCTCTCTCTCAGCTCAGTTCCTCTATCATTAAAAATAATTAGCCTTCAATCTTGTCTGTTCTTATGAAGAATTCTGTGTGTTTATATATGTATGTATACATTAAGGCATTATGTATGTGTGTAACTCAAAAGACCTTCCCACCACTACAAACACTGTGACACTAAAAGTAAATCTGGTGGAGAGGTCTCTATACCCTACAGTAGACAAGACAGCCTCCAGTTTCACAGTGGAGCATTCTTGGTATACCCCCGCCTCACACCCGTAAAGTAGTTGGGGAATAGATTAAGGTACGTAGAATACAAAGGATTTTCTGGAGCTGTCAAGTACCTGACAACCACTCTACTATTGGTGCCATGATAAAATGCAATAAGAACATTGTGAAAAGTGTTAGTGTTAGTATCAAAATAAAATGTAACTTGGTACATTCTGTAAGGTAGTTGGTGTAAGGAAGGACATCCAACCATAGAAACCATGCCAAAAACAATATATGAGCAAGATATATCCCTGACCGTTGTAGTCTCAAAACATGATGTGCATCTGTGTATATCATCATCATCATCATCATCACCGTTTAATATCTTATTTTCCATGCTTGCATGGGTTAGATGGAGCGTCCACATTATGAGGCAAATCTGGCCAGTTGGCCATGTCATACCATGCTCAAATGGAACTGTATTTAGGCCGGGTTTTTTACTATTGGAAGCCCTTCCTCACACCAACCACGGTTACAGTGTGTGTATATGTATATATATGTACATGTATGAAATGATTAGAATACAACGAGTAACAACATAGGGTAAGGAGGACTCTCTAGTCAAGTCAATGATTTGACAATCTCTCTAGTTTTTTTGCCATGATAAAATGCACCCAATACGCTCTGTTAAGTGGTAGTACTTGTGTCATAAGACGCACCTAGTACATTCTGTATAGTAGTTGATATTAGGAAGGGAATCTAACTGTAGAACCCATGCCATAACTGGAACATATCTGAGACGTACCCCCTGCCCCATCTAGGAGGACAATAGCTCTGATTAAGTACATTCCACAGACACATGTACACTCAACATAGTATTCATCATAACACATTGTGTGAAAAGTCTGACCCTTAATTACAGCTATAGCACATTTTTGCCAGCTGAGTGGACTGGAGCAACATGAGATAAAGTATCTTGCTCAAGGACACAATGCATCACTGAGTATAGAACTTATGATCATAAAGTCATGAACTGCCCTAACCACTAAGCTATCTACTTTCACATGAAGTAATATGGTATGGACCCGTAACTTCTGGGGGGGGGGGAGGGGTTGTAGGGGTGCCATATTGACATACAGTGTCTCTAGGGCATTTTGTTAAAACTTGGCAGTCTATCTCCTTTCCAGGTCTGTATACAGTAGATTTCTTCCAGAGAAGGATAGAGAGAGTGAGAGAAAGGAAGTGGGAAAGAGATATAGAGGAAGAATTGACCCTAGTACTTGACCATGGTACTTTTTTTATCGACTATTAACGGATGAAAGGCAAAGTTGACCTCGGTGAGATTTGAAATCAAAAAGCAGAGAGCCAAAATGAATGCTACAAAGCATTTTATCCAACGTTCTAATGACTTCCAATTTGCATGTGTATGTATCTCCTCCTGTGTCTATATATGTGTGTATGTCTCCTGATGTAATATATCTAATAGTAAAATAATTGAAGTACTAAACCTGCCAGGGATTGAAACCTTGTCTCTCCCACTGTCTCTTTTGTTTCATACTATATTACAGGCTTATAAAGCTGGGGCACAGAAGACTTTGCCTAAACAATCCATTTCAAATATGACAGAGAAATATCTACAGGCTGCTGTTGATATTGACAGTGAAATTTCAGAAGGTACTGTTGTTGTTGGTGGTGATGGTATTGTTACTGTTATTGCAGTTGTGACTGTTTTTGTTGTTGCTTGTGTTGTTATTGCAGTTGTTACTGTTCTTGTTGTTGATAGTGTTGTTGTTATTGTTGCTGTTGTCATTGATTGTAGCAGTCTTATCTTCTTTCCTACTTAGCAAAACTTTAGTCTTCGCTAAATTTACTTTGATTCCAGATTTTGTTTTTATGCCTGAAAATTCTCAAATTCTTCTGCAGTTTCTTCTATAAGGGCCATAATACCATGAGTTGCCACGGACAACTTTAATTACTCTGTGAGGGCTTGGAGAACTATAATAAATAGAATGGGGGCTGGGAACTGAACCATGGACTTCAACCCACACACTAAATTTATCAGTGTCAATAATAATCATCACCTTGCTGACTGCATATTTGTACCCCGCTTGCCTGGTCCTCACAAACCATTCACCTATCCCTAACTTTGTAAGCAGATTAAAAAGCATAGGATTCTGTCAAAAGTCTTTTCCAGGTCAATGAATGCTAGTTAGCTAAATGCTTCTCTTGCAGTTGTCTCACTAGGACAATGGCAACAGTAATGCTTCGTCAATACAAAGCCAAGCTGCATCCTATCGAAATAAATTTTGTCTCTAATTAGTTATGCAATAATTATTTCTGTGACTTTCATAACCTCATCCAATAACTTGATGTCTCTGTAATTCGCTCTCTAATGTGTCACCTCAACCTATGTAGCAATTGATAATGATGCCATTATGCCAGTCATTGGGTATGACACCTTCTTGCATTAGCTGTATCCTGCTTCACCAGAGAATTTAATCATCTCAATGCCAATCCCTGAAGGACTGGCTGCTTTCTCTGTCTTCATATCCTTATCAACTTTGATGGCTGATCTCTCAGTTGAGTCAACTTGGGGTGGACCCTCATTCTCCCATGCATTCTTGCTATTCAACAACCTCATGTAGTAACACTTCCATGTAATGGTAAGTGTACTGCTGTCATTGCATACACATTTCTCCCTCACAACATCTTGGTTCTCTCTTGTACATCATCATCATCATCATATGTGCATCTTCCACGCTAGCATGAGTTAGACGGTTTTGTTCCATTTGATGTGGGATTGGTCGGCAGACCATGCCTCTGGCAGGTTTTCTACGGCTAGATACCCTTCCTAACACCAACCACATTTACAGTGTGGACTGGGAGCCTTTTTACTGTGTCTCCTACATGACCACTTTACAGTGTGGACTGGGTGCTTTTTGTTGTGTCACCGACACAGTGGATGGGGTAGGGTGTGTGGGATGGGGTGTATATTGGGTTAAGAGGTGCCTACTGACTAGGTTTGTATGCAAGGGAAGGCGAGTCTTCTGTACAACTACATGGTGCTAAAGATCTCGATACAGTGACATTGTTTTAGAGAGGTGTAGGTGAATAAGGTAAGTTTTTATCACCTCATCCCAGGTTTTTCTTGGTCTACCCACTCTATAGCTTCCATCAATTTTCATTGTTCTGCACTTTTTTATACAATTGTCATCCTTCATACGCATCACATGGCCATACCAATGCAATCTCCTCTCCAGAACACAACATTTGATACCTCTTATGCTTAGTCTCTCTCTCTCAATTCGTTTATGCTTCACCGTTAACGCACATTACTATTACACATCCATCGGAACATGCAAGCTTCATTTCTTTCTAATCTATGCAAGTCTTCAGCACACAACGCCCAGGTCTCACTACCATGTGATATCGCCGTTTGTATACAAACATCATACAATCTGCCTTTCACTTTTAGAGAAAAACCCCTTGTGGCCAACGGCGGTATTAGCTCTCTGCACTTTTTCCATCCCATTCTAACTCTGGCTACTACACTTTCAGAGCACCCTCTTCCACTGCTAATTTTGTCACCCAGGTAACGGAAAGTGTCTACTATTTCTATAGAACACTGTCTTGCAATCTCGAACACCTCATGCCCCTGGTCCTCGTGTTGCAAAACATTAGCAAACCTCTTACTCTTTGCCTCCCTTCTAGCTAAATAGACTTAATGTTTAGCTTTTCTCCTAGGTGCCTCTCCTAAGAACCTCCAGGCTTTTGCAAAGTTTATATCGTCCTATTTACAGTACTGTTCCACCACAATGTCAATCTCTCTCTCTCTCTCTCTCTCTCTCATAACATCACTTTACGTCCACTATTCCTTGCTTGTAAGGGTTGGACGGGTCCTATTCAGCACAGCATCTCTCCACTTGTCACGGTCCTTTGTCATTTCCTCGGTGGGTTTCAGCGAATTGAGGTCTGTTCTCACCACCTCCGCCCATGTTTTTCGTGGTCTACCTCTACTGGGATTTCTTGGCACTTCTTTACCCAGCGGTCATCCTCCATGCGCATCACATGTCCATACCATCTCAGCCTTCTCTCCTGCATACTACAACTTATCCCTCTTATACCCAGTTTATTTCTCAACTCGTCTATGCTTGGTCGTTCACGCACATTGACATTGTACATCCAACGGAGCATACTTGCTTCATTTCTCTGCAGTTGCTGCCCATGTCTCACTACCATAAAGCATCGCGCATCTCACACAGGCTATATATAAATAAATATATATATGTCCTCTAATGTCTATATGTGTATGTCTTCCAGTGTCCATATATGTGTATATCCTCTGATGTCTATATATCTGTGTATCTCCTCCGATGTCTACATATATATATGTATGTCCCTCAGTGTGTGTATCTATATATACATCCTCCAGTGTATATGTATGTCCTCTGATGTCTATATTTCAGGGTTACCTGTAGATGTTGACCTCCAACAGAAGTATGTTGTTCAACAACTAAAAAGCAGCATCAATGACCAAAAGAAGTTGCTCTACCTGATGGATTTGATGGAAGCCACACTGACCAGTCAGCTACAAGAGTGAGTGATTGGTTATAATCTGTCACATGACTGCTCAAGGTGGTGGTGGAGTGGGCTATGTCTTCATCTCTCACCACATCACACTACACTATACCTCCACTGCACTACACCACACTACATCATTCTACACCACATCACACTACACTACACCACCAATACACTACACACCACACCACCACAGTACACCACATCAGTTTATATTTCAATATTTCTCTGCAGGGAAAAGGATGATCTTCACAAACTAAAATCTATAACAAAAGCTCTGACAGAATCTTCATCTAAACGAGCTGAGGCTGGTGGAATTAACGAAAATAGGTATGTATATGTGTAGTAGCCAAGTTTTCTCCAGTGCTTTATATCGCCAATCCTCATGGTCCTTTATCTTCTCTGGTGTAAGATTCAGCTTCCTAAGGTTAGTTTTCACTACTTTATCCCATGTATTCCTAGGTCTGTCTCTTCCTTGAGTCCCATCCACTGAAATTTCTCTACACTTCTTTATCTTCTATATGCATCATATGTCCATATCAATATAATCTTGCACACTGTATCTAATTCCTCATATATGAAGTGTTTATCTCAGTTCATTTTTGCTGTCATTCATCAATGAATGACCCTTCAAGACAATAACTTTGATCTGAAGGAAGAGTGGTGAAGATCATGGAATGAGTCCAAATTTGCCAACCAAGACCCCATCCAGGACCCCACATCTAAACCAGTCAAGTTTGACCTTCATAGAATGTAATGGGTGTCCCTTAATCAGATCCACACAACACACCAGGACAGCCCATCATCTTCATCAATGGAAAATAAAAGACAACCCAGCATGTAACTCTGGGGACCCTGACTTGACAATGCTGCATACATGTTTTTCGGGATTGTCCCCTCAGATATATTCCCAGCAGCCTGGAGGCAATCCATAATACTATAAATGATGACCTAGTCTGGCTCACCAATCTCGATCTGTCTCTCTAACCATTGTGCATATGTTATACGACAAGATTCATGCACACTAACATTATACAGATGACCCTGTCAAAGGCATTCTCCAGATCTACCATTGCTAGGCAGTTTTGTCTTATAAGGAAGAAAACATCAGTAGTACCTTTACATAGAATAAAGCTGAACTGCATCACATCTAGTTTGATTCTGTTTCTAATTAATTGTGCTATACCTCTTTGAATAATTTTCATGTTTACCACCACTACTACTTTCACCTTCTCTCTCCTCCCACCAACACCAGATATGTTCAAGAAATCAAGAAACAATCTGAAAAGATGAAAGAAGAACGACTATGGTTGTCTAAATGTTTGGTAAGTGTTTTGCAAAATTTTCTGTTCTGTCCTGTTGAGGTCATTGACCTGGCCAATTGACATAAGCAATATGTTTCAATGAATGGCACTTGACGTCACCTTCTTGCTTCTCATAGATACTACAGCAAACATCAAAACACAACGCTTAAAAGTATTGACTTAGGCTTCTTAAAACAAATAATTTTCTACATTATGTACTATACACAATGCTTCAAGCAAATTACAACATTCTATTATTATTTTTTTTTAGTTTAACTCTTAATATCCTGTACCACATGAGACCACATTAGCAAGACATTCTTGAAAAGTACAAAACAAAACTATGACTGCATCATCATCATCATCATCATCATCACCGTTTTACGTCCGTTCTTCCACGCTAGCATGGGTTAGACGGGTTGTCCTGTTGTGGGCAGTGTCTGGTCGGCTGACCATGCCTTGCTCATACAGGAACTGATCTGGCTTGATTTCTACAGCTGGATGCCCTTCCTAACACCAACCTCATTTACAGTGAGTGCTGGGTGCTTTTTCGTGGCGCCTACACGTCCACTTTACAGTGTGGGCTGGGTGCTTTTTTGCCGTGGCACCTCCACGACCACTTTGCGGTGGGGGCATATTGTTTATATGCTTCAGCATGTACCCATGGGAGCTCGGGTACCCTGTATTACTGCGTGACGCCAGAAGTCACGGTCGTGTGTCATTGTCTTTGAGAGGTGTAATTGGGTAAGGTCGGCTTTTATCACCTCATCCCAAGTCATCTTGGGTCTCCCCACTCCGCGGTTTCCATCAACTTCTAGTGCTCTGCACCTTTTTATGCAGCTGTCATCCTTCATACACATCACATGTCCATACCAGCGTAACCGCCTCTCCTGCACGCAGCATTTGATTCCTCTTATGCTCAGTCTCTCTCTCAATTCCTTTATGCTTTGTCGTTCACGTATATTACTGTTACACATCCATCGGAGCATGCAGGCTTCGTTTCTCTCTAATCTACGTAAGTCTTCCACCTTCAGCGCCCAGGTCTCACTACCATGCAACATCGCTGTTCGGATACACGCATCATACAGTCTGCCTTTCATTCTGAGGGAGAAGCCTTTTGCAGCTAGCAGTGGTAGTAGTTCCCTAAACTTCTTCCATCCCGTTCTTACCCTAGTTATTGTACTTTCTGAGCACCCACCTCCGTTGCTAATTCGGTCACCTAGGTAGCAGAAGCTGTCTACTGTTTCTACAGGGCCCTCCCAGAGATTGGTGGTACTTGTTTCCTGTGGCTGTTTGCTTGCTGTTTCAGCACAGCTGCTGCATGTGAATCCTACATTCTTAATTAAGCTTCCTGAGATCCCGCTACATCTCTTGTGTACCCATTGTTTGCATTTGGGGCAGAGAATGGAGTTCCTACCTACACCTTTCCTACATACTGAGCAAGGCCATTTCCCTGAGGGGATCTGGGTTCTGTTTTCTCGTTTACTTACAAGGACCTTAGTCTTTGTCATGTTGACTTTGAGGCCCTTTCTCTCTAGTCCCTGCTTCCAGGTTTGGAATTTATTCTCTAGTTCTACCATAGATTCAGCTATGAGTGCGAGGTCATCAGCATACAGGAGTTCCCATGGGCATCCGGTCTTAAACTCCTCCGTTATTGCCTGCAGGACTATGATGAACAGGAGAGGGCTAAGAACAGAGCCCTGGTGGACCCCAACCTGCATCACCTTAAATATTAGTCTACTCTAATACTGCAAGTTTCACAACAATCTGTTGATGAAAGTCAAAGAAAATTTGATCTTTTTCTATAGTTTTTCTCTTTTATTCCTTTCTTCTAGGTAGATTTTATCCACAAATATTTTCCTAAACTACGACAGACGACACTGGTAAGTTGTTACTGCATTTTTCTTTCACTTAATAAAGTTTAGAATCCATAGAATAATGGTTGTAGAAATACACTGCAGCTAGTGGGTTGGGTAGATAGATTGACGTTATTAAAGCCAAATTCCTAAAGTTTGGCTTTTTTTTTTCACATGGCTGGCTTTGTAAAATCAATTTGGCTTTTGATACTATCCCAACCTAGGTCTATGAAAAATAAAAGGTTTATTTAAATTTAAACTTTCTATTGTAATTTTATATAAGAACTGTATGTTAAGTTACTATCTTAGTAAAAAAAAAAAAAAGATCTGTATGAGCAAGACATCTGGGGAAGATGTTGAGATGCTTGAAAGGAGGTGAGTTGATATGTGCAGCATTGAAAAGGTGAGATGGAGAGGAGCTCAGCCATACTCCTCACATGTAAACAGTATATATACAAGCTCTTCTAGGTAAGAACTGATGATGGAATAGCGTAGGCATATTGCTCACCGAGAGGTGGATAGATAAGGTAATTTGGGTACTTAATGTAAATAACAAAATTGTCAAACTCAGAATAGTCATACTCTATTAAAACTGACATATCTTATCAAAACATTAAAGATCTTCTATACATCATCTTTTTCCTATAGTTCTCCACAGCGAGTGACAGAGATCAATACTCACTAATGAAGATAATCATGGTAAGACATTGTTTATTGCTAGATCAGACTGTATTGGGGAATATTGGTGGTAGACACATCAGTATGGCAGTACCAAGACCCCTACCTTCCATGAAGCGATAGTACTTCAATGAACAACACAGGTCCATTAGTGGCCAAAGAATTATGACTGCTCTTGCTATACTACACCTTCTGAGTGAAGAAACTACAGTAGTGGCCATATTTTATTGTCATAGGCACATGATACTGTGCCATCTGTATGTGGCTCTCAGAAATCCATGTTCTGATTCTGCTGGATTGGATAGATGGTAAATAAATATGGGAAGAAAAATTTGCTATATATCAGTTTTTTTTTTTTTGTGACAAATACTTTTGTTTCATGAGAACCATTCTCTAGATGTTTGAAGCTGCTTAACTAACAACAAACAAAACAAAGCAAGATGACCAGAGACTACACACACTTTTCTAACCACTAAGCCATGCACCGAAACACACACATACAAACATACATGGACACATATATACATATATATACATATATACATACATAAACTTACCTTTATTAATGAAATTTGTTTTGTATCTATTTTGCTGTGTAAATGTAACTTTGCTTTTGTTTCTAGGCTTTGCTTGACCGCAGTTTAAACCATACCCACGACACTTATATAACAACCACAGCTCGTTTCTCACATCGTTATCTCGAACTACTCAAGGAATGTCGCATTATAGAAGCTCATCCCAAAAATGAAGCAAAAGTCCGGCTCATTCCTCACCTTCTTCCATAAATAATCTAGTGGATAGTCATGCCAAAATATTAATTCAACTTTGGCCTCCCAATCACTGAGCCAGTCACGCAGGCACACAGCCCCCTCTTCCCTTCACTATTGGTGGACAGTCATAAAAGATAGATAATCAACTCTGACCACTCAATCACTGGGTCAGTTACACAGCCCTTCCCCTGTCAAAGTTGACCACAAGAAGAACAGGAAATAAAGAATAGCATTTGATTAGTTGAAAGTATTAAGTTTGCTATACAAAACTATTCTTTGTTCAGGGCCAATATATCAGCTCTTTCATGTTTCAAGTACTCTCATGTCCCAAATAATAGAGGTGGGGGTGGAAAATCGGTAATTTGTTTAGGTTGTCTCCGTTATTTTTTTTTTAAACCCAGAATTAGTCGTTTAGTTTACATATTGAGACTCCCGACCCATCCTACTTATTTTATAATGTATGGGATTTTTAGTAATGTACTTTTTTTGTCATGTATAATGTTAATTAATGTATAAAGAAAGTTGTCACAGGAATGCTACCACTTAAAATAAAATTTTGCCTGAGATTAGCAAAATTTGATAAGTGGTAGGTTGGAAAAAATCTGAAAAATTAATAAGCATAGGGGAGGTGAGGGCGATTATTCAAGACCCAAAAGTATACAAATTTAGGATCACTAGATTGTGATCTAAAGGTTAATGTTTTCTTAACATAGCCTCAAAATAAAGAGGTCGCTATTGGGAAAGTATAAAATGATTATAATGTGTCATGTAATGAACAAGTTCTTTTCTTCCTTTTTAAAATGATTGTTCTGTAATTTCATTTGAGAAATAAAAATTATTGTTTCATAACATTTTGTCTGGTCTTCTCTCTATAGTCACCATCATCATATGTCCACTCCATATTGATATACAGAGTGACCACAAAGATACACCAGCTATGTTGTTGGGAATTGAACGCCATCTTGAATTATATTGCCATCTGGCAGATTGAGTCAATTCTGCAAATGAGGAAAGAAACTTTGTTAGTTTATGTAACTGTAGACACTAATATTGTAAGAATACTTATTTAAGTTTTGATATTATAAGTATTTGAAATCAAGGAGTGTTTTTGTGGTCACCCTGTAGTTTTTATGGGAGCATGGTCCATGACAAAATAGTTCAGATCCTAGGTTTTGTTAGTATGTGCCATATTCCATAAAATTTCCAGATGAAATTTCATTGCTGTTCATTCAACATTTCAACATGGAGCAATTTCTACAGTCTGAATATCTCCAATTCCATCTCAATCATTGTCTACCTCTTCTAAATTCAAATGTTAGTTCTACACATTTGAAAGTATTCTTTCTCGACTTCATGGTGGTTTCAACGGATTCAACCCACAAACCATTCAAATTCTGTCAACTGTCATCATCATCATTGTTTAACGTCTATTCCATGCTAGCACAGGTCCCATTTGAGGCAAGTCAGGTAAAGTTACTGTCTTGCTCATACAGAACTGTTTCTGGCTTGGTTTCTTTAAAAAAATTGTAATATCAATTCATTTGCTTTGATAACCCATGCTAGCGTGGAAAATGGACGTTAAACGAAGATGATGATGATGATGAGGTCTTTTAAATGTCGACCTTTTAGTTCAAGTTAACCGAGCTTTGCATCAATATCAACCACTTCAAGATGAACATCATCAGGGATATGTTTTCTAAAATCAAAAATAAAGGTAGCTCTGTGGAAATTATGGGGATATTTGAAGTGATGAGTGGATGTATGCTATGTGCTCAAGAGGTGAGATATAAGAAATCCTCAGTCAAACTTCACTACACCTCGTCTGACTACCTACATGACATAGGATACACAACAACAACACCCCCACCACCCCCGGCAGTATGGATATGAGCTCTTTTGGGTAGGAAATGATGATAGGGTTGGTGTAGTAGCGGAAAAGTGACTAGATAAGGTAGAGTAAATAAGAGAACTATTAAGCTCAGTATAATCATATGCAATAGAATGACAATGGTTATGTGCTACAATCATATGAACTCTTCCCACAATATAAGTTCTCAGTGGCATCAGAATAAGAATTATATGGAGGCCAAAGACAGGATTCCACAATTATTTACTAGAAGTCTGCTTATCTTCAGCTCTATGTGGCTGAGGAACTGTGGAGCTATCAGCTAGTGAGATACAAGTGCCAGGCATACTGTCTAACTAAATTGAGATTTGGGTTAAACTCAGCACCAAATATCATCGCAATGACTCTCAAGGTGATTTGAGGAAAAGTGGAAAAAATGAAAAGGACCATCAATTTCTGCATCAACGGCATCTTAGTGTACGAGATAGTGGTGCCAGTAGCAAGATTATAGGCCCTATAAGGAGATTTGGTTTGACCAAATCAATGGAAGGAGAAACTATTAGAATAAAGGAAGGTGAACTGGTGTTCCAGAGAGGGAATGAGATCCCTGAACTGAGCAACAGTATGAACAAGTGAGAACTTTTCTCAATGTGTAGGCAACTAGTGGGCCATTACTCAATTGCTGGATGGCTTCAAACTGAGTAGCCATATAAGTTGATGGACTGAGCTCAAGAGAGAATGGTTGCCATTATGCAAGAAATATTAAGGAGAGTAATGGTGGATAAACTTGAAAGAGGAAGTTAGCATGTTCTCAAATTGGAGAAGGGATTTTATGGTGTGACACTAGCAGTATAGCAATAGGGGTTCTGGAATTAGGGGATGTGGAGGTAGAAGATGCAGCCTTGCTTAGGAAGAAGGGTAGCTGCCTCCACATTAACATAGCAAAGCTAGATGCTACACTAAAGTGAATCTAGCCCTGAAAGGGGGGCTGTGCACTATTGAGATTCAAACTGATTCAGCCACTATGTGTGGAATCAATGATTATTGATGAGTATGAATGAAAAGGGGTAGGTGGTGTAATAAAGCACTGTCTGAGAATTTGAGAACTAGCTGCCAAATTCTAACCAGGGTGAAGAAAAGCTAGCTGGAAGTGCTAGAGGACGGAGATAATGTGTCGGTTGAGTGACCTGGAACTAAGGAGACTACATAGTAGGCACCATATCTGAGTAGAGATGATCCTGTTACTAGCCAGGAAAGTTGATTCTGGTGTCACTAGGTTCAGAAAGTGGTTGGGAGCTGCAACAGGTGTGAGTCAATCAACCCTGCACCATGCATTCATGAAATAGGGAAGATTTGAGCAGGAGACAACTGGAATAGGTTGGCAGTAGATAGTATGGAGGGAAATAAGAATGGAGACAGCATGAGTGCTGAATGAAATATTCTTGAAGTGTGGCCCCATGGACAAGCTACAGATGGACAACAGTGCTGCATTTTATTCAGAGTTGTTGAAAGAGATGCTTGATAAGTGGAATATATATTGCTTCTTCAGTGCTGTGTAAAAGCTGAGGGGAAATGAGATTGTGGAGAGACATTATGCAATAAAGGACACGGCTGAGAAGGGCCATATCTCCCAGACTGAGGTAGTGTTTTGGTACAATATGTCACTCCGATCAGGATAGGCCAAGGAGTTGGTGTCACAAAAAGCAGTATTAAGATATGAATGTTGACATCCAAGTACCGTACTATAGCAATTTGAAGAAGGGGAGAGCCTGCATCCATTCAGATTGGGGACTAAGTCTGGATAAATCGCCATGCTGCATGTCACAACGAGAGAGGGGAGCAGTGACAGTTGTGAATTACCCAAACAACAGTTCAGTTGATGGAATGCTGCACCACATTCAGTGTCATCAGCTTAACTGATAACAAAGAAGGAGAGGGTGCAAGCAGATTTCTGACTCTATGAAGGCCACGGAGGGAGCGATGACAGTCTAACCAAACTTCGACGTAGAGTGAGGGTGTTTGAAGTGATCTGAGGGTCGTGTGGAGGGCGGAGGGAGCACGAGTTGCGCACCGGAAGTGACAGACGCTGTGACGTCACGTGAACAGAAAGGGGAAAATGAGGGTCCCCATTCCTCGAGTATTTGAATTTGACGGAGTGTGTGTCTAGGGTGTTGTGTGAAATTTAAATTCAAAGTCTGGAGTGACTAAGGTTCTTGGATTATACAGCTAGACGAGAAAGACGACTATTGAGGACCGGCAAAGTAAGCGATTTAGCATTTTCCACCGCAGGTTCTTGCATAAAATTTTGATGTAAGGTTTTAGATAAATGTAAACATTTTGTATGATAGAACCAGGGGAGGAGGTGATTCAGGTGGTTTCGTACGAAGAGAGTTAAAGGAAATTTGACTGCTATTTCTAGGTAATCAAATGACCGAGCTCAATATATGTGGCGACGGCGGAGGTGACGAGAGGCGGTAGTCTGTCATAGTAGAGTTACGTCCCTTGATATTTTGAGTTCAAATCTTGACTTTTTCGTCTTTCACAAACTCCTGCTGTGGTTATCGATAAACAAAGGTATTCTATCGACTATACACATACACACCACATATACTCACATACACACACACATATATATATATTTATGTGTATTTTTTAACTGTATTTGATATTTAGGTACTTGTAGATACAAGAACGTACACGTCTCTCTTACATATATATATATATGCCTATAAATATGTGTATGTATATATATATATATATGTGTATGTATATATATATATTTATGTGTGTGTGTGTGTATTCAACCTTACGTAGATATATATTTATGTGTGTATCATCTTTGTAGCTGTGCCTGTCGGTCAGTGTTTGTGTTATGTAGGTTCGCGTAGATATCCAAACATTCCTATATACCAGTCATTCTGATGTATATATATATTTTTCGACTTTCTTTCAATGTAATATATGGTATCAGTATAAACACACGCACACATATATATGTTGTGTATATAAACACACTCACATCTATATGAGTATTTTTTAAATCTTGTCATATGATTTCTATAAAGTGTGTATCGAGATCTTGTGATGTTCATGGTATTCTGAAAAATAATTTGTACATTTCTATTTTGGAATCAAATCCTGTTACGTATGTAATATCTGTGTGCGTGCGTATGTATATATATATATATATATATATGTGTGTGTGTGTGTGTGTGGATTCCCAATGTATATCGGGAAGTGACGACTGTTAAAAAAAGGTACTCAATACATTAGTAGAGTATAGGCATATATATTTTATTACAGAAATGAATTCGTAGGAAATCGGCAGGAAAGTCCTTACGAATGAAACAATTCTAGTCCTGTAGAAGTCATTCATATAATAAAATAAATATACCTATACTCTCTCTCCCTCTCCATCTTTTATATACGTATAGGAAGTAGTATGTGTATATATATATATATATATATTGTTAGTGTTCAAGTATTTTAGTACGGAATTTACATGTCAGACTAAGTATATATATATGTATATATCATTATTTAACGTCCACTTTCACTGCAAACAACTGTTGGACGGGTCTTCGCAGACCGAGTCAGTACTAAGCGGGGTCACTGACCTCCCAGACAAGCTGGGGTTTCGCATCTCGCTTACGTATGGTTCCAAGTTCTACCAAGTGCATTTTTTTCGTGGCAACAAACAACACCACAAGTGAGGATGTCATGTCATTGACACTTTTCCTTCCAATCCTTTGTTCGACTAGCTTTCCACGGCTGCATGCCCTTCCTATCACCAATCACTTTACAGCGTATACTGGTTGCTTTAATCGTGTAGATCACCAACACTAAGGAGGTTGTCATGTCCTTTACCACAACTAAAGGGTCCTTCCAACTCTGGCAAGCTTTCTAAGGTTGGATGTCCTTCCTATCACCAGTCACTTTACTGTGTGTACTGGATGCGTTTATCTTGTAGATCTCTGTACAGAAGAGGATGTTGTGCCATTGATACAACTGAGGAGTTTTCTCAACCCTTTTAGATATGGTTTCTACGGTGAGTTGCCCTTCCTGTTGCCTATCACCTTACATGGTGTACTGGCTGCATTTTCATGGCACCATCACTAGAGAGGTTTGTCATAGTCCCAATTGAAAAGCCTTCTCTGCTCTGTGGGGTTTGTGGGAGGCAAGAGGGGAAGGAAGATGGGTATGAAGTTATGGTGTATAGCATGTGTAGTAATGTGACAGGGTAATGAGTATGGGGAAGGGGTGACTGATAGTATATGGGAAGAGGGGATGTCGTGGTGGGGTGTTTGGTCAATAGTACGCGTGATGGATGAGTAACTAAGTGGTGGTAGTGGAGGGTGTGCACAGGGTAGAAGCAGTAAGTACTTAGGTGCGATAGTGAGGGTATCTAAAGAGGAGGGAGTAGCTAAGGAGTGGTATTGGAGAGGGGAGATATGGATGGGGTGCAGTTGTGAGGATAGCTGCTCATGAGTGCTAGTAGAACAAGCCATTTGTTACACCTAGCTCCCTAAGTGCCCACCAGATTATAGAGTGTGAGACCTTGTCAAAGGCTTTCTCCATATCTACAAAAGCCAGATACAATGACTTACTCTTAGCTAAGTACCTCTCTTGTAGTTGTCTCACCAGAAAGAGGGCATCAGTAGTATCCCTACCTAGCATAAATCCTAACTACATCTCATCTAACTTGATTCTGTCCTTAATTAGTTGTATTATAACCCTTTCAGCAACTTTCATGACCTGGTCATCAACTTGATGCTTCTGTAGTTACTTCTCTCTAGTTCATCTCTTCTGCCTTTGTAACAATTTACAATGATACTGCTGCATCAGTCATTGTGAATGACACCTTGTACTATATGATTAACTATACGTCAGGCTAGCTCATATCCTACTGTGCCAGGTGCTTTTAGCACCTCAGCAACTATACCAGATGTTCCAGCTGCCTCTCCCTACCTTCATGTATTTAATTACTCTACCACACTACTGTCAACTTTTAGAGCTGGTCCCTCAGTTAGGTCTGCATCCATTTATTCCCTTCATTTAACAGTCTCACATAGTAAGTCTTCCATGCATCTTTCTTTTTAACATCAGACAGGGGGTGGGCTTCACTTTTATTTCAAATACACTTTTCCCCAACCAGATCATGATTTTCTTTAGCTTACTGTTTTGCAATCCAGAATACTTCATTCCTCTGATCTTCATGACACAGAACATGTGCAATCTTCTTCTTTTTTGCCTCTCCCCTTGCTATACCTGGGGCCTCTCTTCTAACTATTTGGTATTGCTCCCTGTCTGTTCCTTTCCTCCTGTTTCTCCAGGCTTTTCTTTGTGTTTGTATGTCAATTTGGGTTGTGTGCCTGCCTAATTGGTAGGTAATGAGGTAGCTGGTTGGCTGGTTTTCTGAAGTTTATGTTGCAGATGGTTAAGTTGAGGGCATCACAATACCCCAGAAACCTTGATCCATCCTCATTTCTTGTACCTTACCCATATTCTCCAAGTACTCCAGGGAACCTATTACAGTGTTTCCCAACTTAGTCATTAAAGTTGCTAGCCATGATAATGATGTCACCATCATGTAATTGAGGTTCTCTCTTTAATTGTCAAACACTGTCGCCTCTGATCACTCGCCATGTTTTCTTTCTGTTTCACAGTGCTTATACTGGTGGATAGGTTTTTGTATTATGGCAGATCGCCAGTCAGCTTGGTCCTCTGTGATCTCCTTCATGAAGTTTAGTTTCTTGAGTCCATTCTTCACAACTTCATCCCATGTCTTCCTTGGTCTCCCCTGTTCATAGGTTCATCCACATCAAGCACTAGACACCTTGCTCTCCTTATGCATCACATGTTGAACACTACATTCAGTTCTTCTTTTCCTCAGTTCTTCTCTCAACTTGCTTGAGCTCTGTCACTACCATTACACATCCAGTATAGCATGCATATCTCATTTCTTTTTACCTTCCTCAATAAATATATTTTTAATATTTATTAGGTTTCCAATGCGGCGATCCGTAGCCCCCAGCCAAACTGGGGCGGCCAAAAGAACAAGGTTTATGGCACCTTTTAAGGTATGTTCAATAGTTAAGATTTTCTTTAAGTTCAAATTATGTGAAAATTTAAATATCTTTAAATTAGAAAACAAAATTGATTGTGTGGAGATATCAAAGTGTTTTAGTGGCTGTATGGAGTGAATCTCGACACACACCATAACTGAATTGTTAAGAAGTTCTCTTTGAAAATTATACCATCCTGGTTATATCCCACCATGTGTTATATCAAGCAAGTGTCATTTACCATAGCCTTGGTTTAACCCTTTAGTATTACACTATATATACTATTGTATTTTCACGGTAAACAATATCGAATCTATGAGATTTTGATATTATTTATTTTGAGAACAATACATAACATCAGCATGAGTGGCGGGTTACATCCAGTTTGAACAGAATGAGGTGAGAGAATTCTGGTTGGATACGGCTGGTTTAAATGCTAAAGGGTTAACCTAAGCTTTATGAATCAAACTGGTTAAACAGAAACTGTTTGGAAGCCTGTCAAATAGTTTGCACTTGTAATTCAAAGGACCAACTTTGACACACATTGTGTTATGCTGATTCTCCCTGAGAATTATGTTAAAGGGGTACATGTGTCACTGGAATACTCAGCCTCTTACACTGTTAAATAGCTGGACTGTATCTGTAATTCAAAGAGCAAGCCTTGTCACAAAGTGTATCACACTGAATCTTCTTAAGAACTAGTTTAAGAGGAGCATGTGTTTGTGGAATATGCAGCCACCACTGTTGTTAAATCCTCTCTTACAATATCTCATCCTCTAACCTCTGTTGCTATCTCCTCTCATACAATATCTATAACTTTTGTTGCTAACTCCTCTTATACAATACCTCTAAACTCTGCTGCTATCACCTCTCATACAATACCTTTAATCTCTGTTGCTATCACCTCTCATACAATATCTCTGTCTAACCACTGTTGCTAACTCTTCTCTTACAATATCTCTAACCTCTGTTGCTAACTCTTCTCTTACAATATCTCTAACCTCTGTTGCTAAATTCCTTTCATACAAGATCTCTAATCTGTGTTGCTAACTCCTCTCATACCATATCTCTAATCTTTATTGCTAACTCCTCTCATACAATATTTCTGTCTAACTTCTGTTGCTATTTCCTCTCATACAATATCTTTAACTTCTGTTGCTAATTCCTCTCATACAATATCTCTAATCTGTGAAGCTATCCCTTCTCTTACAATATCTCTGAAGTCTGTTGCTATCACCTCTCATACAATATCTCTGTCTAACTTTTGTTGCTATCTCTTCTTATTCAATATTTTATGCCCATTAACCAAGAAATAACTGAATTTTATTTTTTTAATACATTTCAGGTAGATAACGAAGAGCGAAAGAATGTACCTGTATTTAACAGGTAATTATACTTATATTCTGTTTACCTGTGTTAACTAACTCCACATAATATTACCTGTATAGTTAACTAACTCCACATAATGTTAACTGTGTATTTAACTAACTCCACATAACATTACCTGTGTAGTTACTTAACTCCACATAACATTACTTGTGTAGATAATTAATTTCACATAACATTACCTGTGTAGTTAATTAACTCCATGTAATATTTCCTGTGTAGTTAATTAACTACACGTAATATTACCTGTGTATTTAACTAACTCCACATAACATTACCTGTGTATTTAACTAACTTCACATAAAAAGAAAAAGAAAGGTGCTGATCATCAGATTACACCAAGGAAACTATGTTTCTATTGGTCATTTCATTGCTGATACTTCTGTTTTGTCACAACTCCTGGCAGAAGATAGGAGCTAATCATCAAATTTTACCAAGAAAACAATATTTTATCATCATCACCACTATTTAACATCCTTTTTTCCATGCTTGTTGGGTTGGACAAGTTGTCACGCATTAAATCAGTATTTCGCTGGAGCTACACTCCTTTCAAATGGGCCAGGGTTGTCTTGCTTACAAACGTTCTGGTTTTGGCATGGCTTCAATAGCTGAATACACTTCCTATCACCAACCATTTTACAGAGTGTACTGTGTGCATTTTATCATGACCTCAGCATTAGGGAGTCTGCCATGTCCTTGACATCAGTGAAGAGTTCTCTCAACCCTTTGTTTAGCATGGTTTCCATAGCTGGATGTCCTTTCTATCACCAACCACTTTGTAGAGTGCACCAAGTTCATCACTAGAGAGGTTGTTATGTCATTGACACAACTGTTGTTATTTCATTCTTTCAGAGGTTTGAATGTCCCAGCAAATTCTGATACAGAACAGAATAGAGATTTCAAAAATGATGAGAATTCTTCCCAAAACAGTTCTTCACCAGCTTCTCTTCCACGTCCATTTATTTGTAATAAAGGAAACCCTTCCCTTACATCAAGTCAGCTGACAGGGAAACCACATATGTCAGTCTACCATTCACCGTTGGCACTGGCATCAGAAAACAAACAAGGTATTTATAATTTTACTTTATATTGTAGAGTGGTCGACACTGTAAAGTGGTCGTGTAGGTGACATGGCAAAAACACCCAGTCCACACTGTAAAGTGGCCATGTAGGTGACACTACAAAAAAGCCCAGTTCATACTGTAAAGTGGTCATGTAGGTAACATGACAAAAAACGTCCAGTCCAACTGCAGAACTTTTCTAGTGGTGGTTGTTTACGCAATAAACACACTCAGTACACTCAGTTAGGTACACATCATGTTTAAAAAGAAGAAGAATTAAGCTTAGCTTAGCTTCAACATTGGAAATCAGAAAATGGAAGGTTTACAGTTTAGTTTGGTACACAGAGTACAGATAGAAATGGATGCAGTGGGAGAGAGATAGTTGGAAGTGGGATTGATTGAAAGAGAGGCAATTAGGAAGATTGTTGTTTATGGATGTTGTTGCTGTCACCAATTAGTTTACTGAGTGGACTGGGTGCAGTTTATTGTACATTAACACTAGAGGTGTTTACAGCTTGGACTGAATGAAGTTTATTGTGCCACCCTATACTAAATATGTTTACAGAGTGTACTGGGTGCAGTTTATTTTGTCACCAACACTAGAGACTTTTACAGTGTACTGGGTGCAGTTTATTGTGCCACTGACACTAGAGATTTTTACAGAGTGTACTGGTGCAGTTTATTGTGTCACCAACACTAGATACTTACAGAGTGTACTGGGTGCAGCAGGTTGAAATGCCCTCTCTATCCTTCCTTAGTTTATTGAATGGCCTTCATGTGATGAACCTTGATATCTATATTTGATATGGGCTGTATTTCGTTTGTTGTAGATAATGAAAGTAATGTCCAGAATGGTGCCAGTAGTACAACATCTCCTACTCTGGAGAATTACTATTCTGTCGTTTGGAGCAAACTCTCAAAGAAGAAGGTGAATATTCCTGTTTTTTTTTTTATTTAAAAAAAGATTTTAAAAAATTCAGTGTTTGCTGTGTCTGAAATAATTAAGTTAATTTTTGAGCTGTGAAAGCAAACTGTTCTGATAGATATAAATAAAACTACCATATTTCTTGAGTATAGTACAACTCCTGTTTCTGAAGCTTAAAATAAAAAGAAGAAAAACAGGAATAAACTACATCCTTGTGTATAATATGACCATGGGGTACAGCTATGTTCTATGTCTTTGACCCTGGAGTACACCTATGTCTTTGACCTTGGAGTATAGCTATTTCCTGTCTTTGACCTTGGAGTACAGCTATGTCCTATGTGTTTGACCCTGGAGTACACCTATTTCTTTGACCTTGGAGTATAGCTATGTCTTTGACCTTGGGATACAGCTATGTCCTATGTCTTTAACCTTGGAGTACAGCTATGTCCTATGTCTTTGTAAATGTTTTGTTAACTTGTATTGTATTATCTATCAAAATCTCAATCTCACATATTTCACTACAATATTCAGTTTCTTATTCAAAAGTGAAAAAGTTTATATTTCAACAATAGTTAGGGGTTAGTTGTAACAATAATGTTTTGGAAACAGTAACCCCTGGTCTTAGGACATGAGGGTAGCATTATCTGTGGGGAGAGAGGGGGGCCACAGTAACCCCTGGTGTTAGAACTGGAGGAAACTAAACTACTGTCATAGTTTTGCACATTATTTATCAAAATTAGTCTGCAAAATAAAAGATATGCCCTAATTAGAGACTAGGAAGATGTTTTGTTGTGTCATTATTGATTTCTCTCTGTTGCAGCATAAAAAATGGGAAGGTGATGCTGTGCTGGTGACTCATGGACGGAAAGCTACCCTTTATGATATGGAAGGGAAAGAGTAAGTTTCTTATCATTATAAGGTGGTGTGGGGGTTAAATAGATGAACTATGTAAAATGTCGGCGGTGATGATGACAATGATATGCTGCTATGGACATGTAATGTGTATGGATGTCAAGAATGGGATAAAAATGTGGAAGGATGTCATAGAAGATATGGTGGGAGTTGATCACAGGATGCTGCTGAACTTCACAGTGGAGATGACAGATGATTGCAACAAGTAGCAAGGTACTGTTTCAGAATGGACCCACTCCACCTTTGCAAACATGGAAAAATTGACATAAAAATGATGAGGATGATTATGATGATGGTAAGATGTTATTGACACTGATGGTGATGATGAAGAGGAGTAAGTTGTGGTCAGTTCAATTGTTATCACCCACTTCCTCCAAATTTGTAGCTTTGTTTCATGTCATGAAATCAGTGTCTTCGTCATCACCATCATCATTACCATTTTCATCATCACTACCATCATTACCACTATCATCATCATCATCACCACCATCACTATTAAATAGACTGGACATAATCTGGGTTTTTCTTTTACCCAATTGGTTCCCATGTCACATAACTTATTTTGCTTATTACCGTAAGAAAGGCATGAATGCCACACAATCTCATTTCACCACATATTTATGGAAGAAATCATCATTTCTATGTGTGAAACTGAATGCCTCATTTATCTGTTTCTAGGATTGGTAAGATGTCTGGCTATAAAGAATCCATGTTGAGTTCCTTACAGGAAGATCACACATTCACACTTGCTGCTAAAGAAATATTGGTAAGAATTATGTTTTTATATATTTGTCTATATATAAGTGTTTGTGTATAGAACAATGAAAACATAACAGAAGTCAGAGGTAGGTGGTTAATAACTACCTACCTCTGACTTCTGTCTTGTTTTCATTACACGAACACTTATATATTACTCTGTAACCTTGTTGGATTCTTCTTTGAGGAAACCTTGAGCATTGGTCACCTACTACAAAAACTACTGGTCACACCGCCTAATCTCTCTGTAACCATCTTTCCAAAGACATTGAATTCTAACAATGCTATCAGCCCCGCCACAACCAGGTGGAATATGATATATTTGTTTATAGGAAATATTATTATTTCTTTATCTAGGGGTGGTGAATTGGCATTATCGGTAGAGAGTCTGACGCAATGCTTTGTAGCAAAGAGTTACGGCCCTTTATGATCTGAGTTCAAATCCCGCCAAGGTTAACTTTGCCTTTCATCCTTATGGGGTCGATAAAATAAAGGACCAGTAATACACTGGGATAATTGCTGACCTTGTGCCAAAAATAGAAACAATTATTATTTCTTTATCGTTGTTTTAATATTTTTATTTTTATATTGAAAGCATAATTTCTCTGGCCCATGTAGTTGTCATGTAGTTATCCAAGAAACCATATGAGACCACTACTGGGTCAGACATGTCACAAGGTTCACATAAAACATGTGGATCTGTGCAGTTGTCGAGGTTATCCAAGAGATCAGATGAGACCACTTGGAAGACCTCTGCTGGGTCAGATATGTTACAAGGTTCACATAAAACATGTAGACCTGAGCAATGGTCAAGAGGTTATCCAAGAGATCATAAAAGATCACACAGAAGACCTCCAAGATGATGGGAAGATGACAGTTAAATGATTCAGGTTAAAATGGAAAAGAAGAGTATAATCAAAGAAAGAATGGAAACCTGTTTTGACCAGTGATGTATCAGGACATCTGATATCTGGTTGATCCATTATGACCAGTGATAGTCTGATCACTCAATTTTGACCAATGATGTATCAGGACATCTGATAGCCTAGTCAATCCAAAGAGCCTAAAATTTTGCCTTTAATTGTTTTGGGGTTGATAAAATGAAGTACCAGTCCATGGTGGTGTATTGGTAGAATTGTTAGTGTCAGATGAGATGCCTTGCAGAATTTGTTCTAGTTCTTGATGTTCTGAGTTCAAAACCCATTGTTATCTACCTAGACTTAATCTCTCACCCAGTTTAACACCACCATCTACCCTTGGGTGTATTTAGTAGAGTTTACTTTGTTTCAAGTAGTTGGCCAGGTTTCTAGCTCAAGAATATCTTCCTTCCTCTTTTCTAACAATCTTATAGACTCTGAAAGGGTCATGGGAAATGCCTTTCCACCTCTGACTAAACAGTAATAATAAAAGTCATGGGTAGAGGGGCAGTAGTCATGATGATTCCACATCCTTCTACCTGACTGATATAGATTTCTATGGATGATATTCAGTTTGAACATCTGGAGTTCAAAATCTGTAGGGATGGCAGCATGTCTGGGCCACCAGGCTGAAATAAATACTAGAGTGGATAGGTTGATTACGTGATAAACAAAAAACTCTTAATGGTAGAGCTCCAGCATGGCAACAGTCCTTTAACTGAAACCAATAAATGAATAAAAATATAATGGTGAAGTATTTGCAGCTTATTGATATTTTTTTACTTTGAAACTTGCTTTTTTCCCTCTTTTTTTATTTTTCTTCCTCTCTGTCCAGGTAATGTCTCGCCTTCCAGCAGAAAGTTTTAAAACAGGAAAATGTTTCCTACCAGGGGGAGCAGTGCCATCTTCTGCACCACCAAAACCAAAAGGTTTGTATTGCCATCATCAAAATCAACATTTTTTGCACATATGTATTTTTTATTTATTGTTTGTGAATCAAAGCTGAACTTGATTGTTCAGTCTGTGAATCAAAGTTGAACTTCATTGTTCAATAACATTCTGGTCCTAGCTATCTGCTTTATATTAATTTTTAACATTCTGTATCACATGAAATCACATTGACAAGAAATTCTTAAAAAGTACAAAGCATCACTATGACTGCACCAGTTTAAAAAGTTAAAATCCTTAAATCTAATACTATAAATGTTCAGTAGAATCTGTTCTCTAAAGATTCTATAAACATTTGGAGTAACAAACCACCTGAAACACATGTGTATATCATGACTCATGCACTGTTCATTTTCCTGACGTTTGTACATTACCCTATGTACTATACATACACTTTTTGATGAGTTGTAGTGCACCTGAGCACTGTACACAATATTTCATTATTATTATTATTATTATTTTAAACCACATTAGCAAGACATTCTTAAAAAGTACAAAGCAGCACTATGACTGCATCACATTAAATATTTTCATAAAAACAATAACAATAAAATTTTATTAAAAATTTATAAAAAGACTACTTTTCTCACAAACTCCCTAAATTCTCTCGTGGAACCCATTTTTTGAAAACATTAGGCTAAATCATTTAAAACCACTTTATTTTTAGGGTTGGTTGGGCAAAGCAGGTACATTACAAGTTAGAAATACAGGCATTAAAAAATCTGTTCTCTATTCCAGATGTCTCCAGACCTTAGTTATACAGTCTGTTCTTTATTCCAGATGCTGTTTCCAGACCATTTGTCACTCCTCAGTTAAACAGTACTACAAGCAATAATTCCTCTAAAAGTCAAGTGAGTTCTGTCTCATTCTATTATCTATGTAGAGTTTTGTATACAGTTGCCTACACACACATGTACATACTCAAACACACCACACTCTCACACACAAATGCACATGTCATGGGTTTTGACAGGTTGTCATAGTCTGAAACCAGACAGGTCAGGGAACCATGTCTCACATGTTCAAATTTTTCCATGGTTTCTACAGCTGGATGCCCTTCATAATCCCAAATACTTTACAGAATTTATTGGGTACATTTTATGGTATCAGCAATACCACTTTACAGAGTGTACTAGGTGCATTTTATCATAACATCAGCACTAAAAAGGTTGTTGTACTTTTGATGTGATTGAAGGGCCCTCTCTATCCTTATTTGATAGAATTTCTATGGCCAGATGCACTTCCTAATGTTTACTAAGTGCATTTTATCATGACACCAACACTAGAGAGGTTGTAATGTCTTAGAGACAGCCAAAGAGTCCTCTCTACCTTTACTTGACATGTTAAAATTTCAGTCATATATTTATGCTATAATCTACTTATGTGATCATTTTGCACTTCTTTCTCTGTTCTAGAAACCTGCTGCTGATCAAGTGGAGAGTTTTACTCCAAGACATGATCCTTTAGCTTTTAGTGCTCTTGTTATGCCAAGACCCAGCCAAGACCATCAGGTTTCTATAGTTTTATTAATTATATTCATACAGATCACATGGTGGTCATGGTTATGACTCAAGAAACGAAGAAGGAGTGAGGCTTCTTGAATTTTGTGATGCAAGTGAATTAACCATTTGCAACACTAACTTCAGGAAACCTGCCAATCACCTAATAACCTACCAATCAGGCGAGCACATAAGCCAAATTGACTTCTTGCTAATTAGGCAACGAGACAGACAGATGGTTACAAATACTAAGGCATACCCTGGGGAAGAATGTACCCCCCCCCCCCCCAAACATAGGTTAGTCATTTCAATATAATGGCATTTCAATAAGCAAGAGACAAAATGAGACGCACAGGAAGGTATGGAAAAGGAAAGTCTGGAAGCTAAAGAACCTTTCACTTAAATCTAAATTTAGGAAAGCCCTTCAAGATGTGTGTGATGAGAAAGAAGATGAATTAGAATTGTATGATATAGAAGATAACTGGAAGTTCTTACATGACAACCTACTGCAAGCAATTGAAGAGACTTGTGGCTGGAGCAAAGCCCCAACCAGACAGAGGGTGACTTAGGGTAGATTAGAGCCTTTAAAGACAAAAGACAAGCATGGAAGGATTGGAAAAATAGGGGGAGTAGAGACCGATACTCAGCCGCTAAAAGAGAGGCTAGATGTCAGGTATACTTAGCACACGGGGAAGCTGAGAGTAGGATGTTTGCCAATGTTCTGCAACGAGAGGATCAGAGATGTGAGGTGTTCCGCATTGCAAGGCAGTGTGTCAGTGTAAATCAGGATGTTGTTGGAGATAAGTGTATCCGAAATGATGCTGGTGCACTTAGCATCACTGATGCTCAGAAAAAGAAGGAGGCCTGGAAATGTCATGATGAGAGACTGATGAATGGGAGAGAGAGAAACTACCCCCAACAGAGGAACCAGCTATTGAGGTTGACGACTATAAGGTCAAAGAGGCAATTAAGGAAATGAAAAGTGGTAAGGCCGCTGGACTGTCAGGGATAGTTCTGAGATGCTGAAAGCATCAGGAGAAGTAGGGACTAAACTGGTTGCACGCATAGTCAATCAAGTTATATATTGCGAAGTCATGCCTCAAAACTGGTGCAACAGTATTCTTGTAAATTGCTACAAAGGTAAAGGGGATGCTCTGGAGAGGAGCAATTATAGGGGCATAATACTGATGGATCAGGTTATGTAAGTGACAGAAAGAGTATTCGCACAGCTAATTAGAGAAAGAGGCAAATTAGATGAGTTGCAGTTTGGTTTTGTGTCTGGGAAAAGTACAACAGATGGCCTCTTCTTAATGAGACAATTACAAGAGAGGTTCTTAGAGAAGAATAAGCCATTATATTAGCTTTTGTTGACCTTGAGAAGGCCTTTGATAGGGGACCCCAATCTGTCATCTGGTGGTCCCTAAGGAAACTAGGTGTAGAGGAATGGCTTGTGAGGACAGTACAGGGGTGCTGTCAGTAAAGTGAGAGTAGGAATGGAGTTTAGTGAAGAATACCAGATACAAGTAGGAGATCATCAGGGTTCGGTCCTCAGCCCACTCTTATTCATTATAGTTCTCCAAGCCAGCAGAATCAGTCGAGGAGCTAGAGAATAGATTCTGGCTATGGAAACAGCAGTTGGAATCAAGAGGACTGAGAGTGAACCTAGTAAAGACTAAAGTGTTGATAAGTAGGAAAGAGGACAAGACTCTGATTCCATCAGGGAAACGGTCATATTCAATATGCAGAAAAGGAGTTGGCATAATCTCTATAGAATGTACACAATGCAGATCTTGGGTACACGAGGTGTAGTGGGATAGCAGGAAAACTAACAGGAAGGGAAAATTTCATATGTAGTAGATGTTCAGGGAAAATTGATAGTAGAAGTGGCAGTGATAGACACATTTTTCAAATGCAGGTAGGATCTATAGAGGTGGTTGATAGCTTCCGATATCTTGGTGATCAGATTAGCAAGGTTGGAGGATGCTCCGAGGCCATAGTATCTAGAATAAGAACAGGATGGAAGAAGTTTAATGAGCTGCTTCCTCTGTTGACAATGAAGGGTTTCATCCTACGAACAAAAGATTGGTTATATGATACCTGTGTGAGATGCGCGATGCTGCATGGTAGTCAGACATGGGCAGCGACAGCTGGAGAGAAATGAAACAAGCATGCTCCAATGGATGTGCAATGTTAATGTATGTGAACGACCAAGCATAGATGAGTTGAGAGGGAAACTGTATATAAGAGGAATAAACTGTAGCGTGTAGGAGAAAAGACTGTTGGTATGGCCATGTGATGCACATGGAAGATGACCGTTGGGGGAAGAAGTGCCAAGAAATCCCGGTTGAAGGAAGACGCAGTAGAGGAAGACCATAAAAAACATGGGCGGAGGTGGTGAGAGCTGATCTCAGATCGCTGAAGCTCACTGAGGAGATGATGAGGGACCGTGATAAATGGAGAGATGCTGTGCTGAAGAGGACCCGTCCCACTCTTGCAAGCAGGGAATAGCAGAAGTAAAATGATGATTATGATGATCACTATAAAACTATCAATTCTATATCTGTTTTTTTTCATCATTGTTGTTTTTGTATATCTGTTTGTCAATGCTTACATCAGTTGGACAGGTCTTCTCCAGCACAGCATCTCACCACTTGTTCTATATCATCTTTGTGAGGTTTAACCACCTAAGATCAGCACTAACTATTTCTCTCCATATCCTCCTTGGTCTTCTTCCACATCATCCTTCCACTTGTCTCTTTTCTTCATCATTTTCTCTGTGAGGTTCAGCACCCTGAGATCACCTTTCACCATTTCTGCTCAAGTCTTTCTTGGGCTTCCTTTTCTACATCTTTTCATTTGAAACTCTTGGTACTTTTTTCCCCCAATGATCAACATTACCCTCTGAGGCATTTTTGCTCATTGCTGTCTTTGACAGCATTTAGCTGTTTTAACGGCTGTTCTAGCGATGAGTTTTCTCATTTTTATATGTATTATATTATTCATGTATATATATATATGTGCACACATATATTGTTTCTCTTCTCTTTGACAGTGGCATCACAACAAGAATTCTCTGGTTATAGTTGATGTTGTCGTTGATCCATATATCTCACGTCATTTACGACCTCACCAGCGAGAAGGAATCATATTTCTCTATGAATGTGTGATGGGGATGAGAGACTTCAATGGAAATGGAGCCATCTTGGCGTCAGTTAACTTTTTTTCACATCTACTCTCAATATATTCACTGTAATTAAGCTGTTTAAACTAGTGTTGATACCATGATAAAATATACCCAGTAAACTCTGTAAGATGGTAGTGTTGGTTCCATGATAAAATATACCCAGTACACTCTATGAAGTGGTAGTGTTGATACCATGATAAAACATACCCAGTACACTCTGTAAGATGGTAGTGTTGGTGCCACAATAAAATATACCCAGCACACTCTGTAAGGTGGTGGTATTGGTGCCATGATAAAATACACACAGTAAACTATAAAGTGGTAGTGTTGATGCCTTGATAAAACATACCCAGTACACTATGTAAGATGATAGTGTTGGTGTCATGATAAAATTTATCCAGCATGCTTTGTAAGATGGTAGTGCTGGTTTCACTATAAATGCACCCAAGTTAGACAGGCTGTCACATTCTGAAGCTAGACATGTCAGATGCCATTGTGCTCTGGCTTCTGCAGCTGGGTTCTGTTTCTAACACCAACCACTTTACAGTGTATATTGGGTGCATTTTATCTTGATACCAACCTGACAAGGTTGACTGGGTACTTTTTATCATGGCATTAGCACTAGTACTTTACAGAATGGGCTGGGTACATTTTATCATTGCACTAGCACTCATCACTGGCTTAGATAGGGTGTTGTTAGAAGACCAGCAGTCACCCTGCATGCCAGTTTCCTCTCTCTATGGCACCAATGTTATACAAAGGAAAGACAAATTGCTGATACATCTTGCTGACACCGCAACTCATATACACACTATATATAAACTTTATACAATGCATATGATGCTATCCAAGGAAAAAGCAAAAACTGATACAGCTTGACATCAGTATCATTGCAACTCATATATGTCTAATATATACACTATATATGATGTTGTTCAAGGGATAGGCAACGGCTGAAACTGCTTGCCATCAGAGATGTCAAACTCAGAACACAGATGGCTACAATCCTCCTGCAGCCATTGCAGCTTTCATAAACAGTTGTGATCTCATGGTTGGGTGATTAGCTCTGATCATTGATGAGGTTTGGATCCTTAGGTGGAATTTGAACTAAGAATGTACAGTACTGGAATAGATACCACAAGGCATATACTCTAACAATTCCTTTACTCAATCACCATGAGCTGGTACTGATGAAAGCGAGGTTAACCTCAACAGGATATGAACTCAGAACATAGAGAACCAGATGAAATACCAATACTGTATTTAAGCAACATTCAAACGACTTTATTCTAGGGATCAATGTAACCTGATTAAAACATATTTCTGCTAATTATATATTTTCTATTGTAATGATTCATTTGTGATACCTATCTGTGTTTCTTGTTACAGTGATGACATGGGACTAGGAAAGACTTTGCAATGTATTGGATTGTTGTGGTGAGTTTCAAATTCTGGAGATTATATCTTTATTTAATTGATATTTCTCTCTTGTGAAGGCGCGTGACTTACAATCGTAAGGTTGTAATTTTAATTCCTGGTGGCGCATTGTGTCCTTGAACAAGACACTTTATTTCACATTGTTCCAGTCCAATCAGCTGGCAAAAATGAGTTGTACCTGTAGTTCGAAGGTCCAGCCTTGTCACACTGAATCTCCCTGAGAGCTACATAAAGGATACGCGTGTCTGTGGAATGCTCAGCCACTTGTACGTTAATTTCACAAGCAGGCTGTTCTGTTGATCGGATCATCTGGAATACTTGTCGTAACCAACGATGTGACTCCATTTCTCACTTTCTTTTTAATATATATTCCTTTTCCTGTTGTAATGTAATGTTTTCTGTTGTTGTGCAGGACATTGTATAAGCAGGGTCCATATGGCGGTAAACCAGTTTTACACAGAATCCTGATTGTCACACCAAGTAGCTTAGTAAAGGTACACTTTTCATTTTCTCCTGTTAATCTTTACTTTTGGGTTACTTCAAAGTCATGCTGGGTGTCACAGTAAAATGCACCCAGTACACCCTGTAAAGTTGTAGTGCTGGAACTATGAAAAAACACATCCAGTTTGGTCGAGGACATTAGGGTGTCCAACTGTAGCGACCATTTCAAAATATGAAATGTATGAACAAGTTAAAGTTGTCCTAAACCTTCTCATCTCAGACCATGTCAACCCATCTAACCCTTGCCAGCAGGGAAAGTAGATATAAGAGGATGAGGATGGACCAATATATTTTCACAGCCAACTGGTACATGTGACTAGAATGAAGCAGGTGGGGCTGGGTTCATATTTTACCTGAATTATCAACTTAGTGGTTTATCTTTTTGGGTACAACTTATGAGACCCTAAATATTAGGCTCCTGGGGATCAGGTCAACAGCATGCCATCCTTTTGAGTACAATGTACCACACATCTTTAATACCTCACCCTCAACACCACGCATCCTCTATATCACACCCCCTAAATATCACACTACACCACATCTCATCACACTACCACTACACTATACCATGCTATATCACATTACACCACAACATACTACACCACACTACACTACATTACACCACACTACACCACATTGCACCACATTACACAACACAATATTACACTACACCATACACCACACTACACTATGCTATCACACCACATCACATCACCACACTTCACTATAACACACCATACCACACCACTCCACACCACACCACCACCACACCACACCATACCACACCACAACAACACCACACCACACACACCATCCTACCATACCACACCACACCATACCACATGACTGTTGTAATATATTCTATGTCTACAAACATTTAAAAAATCTGTTTATTTTCATCAGAATTGGTTCCAAGAATTCAAGAAATGGCTGGGAAGTGAACGACTGTCGGTGTTTACTATGGATGCTGATAAGAAAATAGATGTGAGTGTATTTCTCTTGGATTTTGTAAGATGGTGGATGGTGATGGTCTGTTATAGTACCAAGTGTATGATAATGTGGGTTACTATACTAGCTACTGTACCAACATACACACACACACATACACTATAGTAGGTGGTGTACCAACAGTCACAGACACACACACACTATAGTAGGTGGTGTACCAACAGTCACAGATACACACACACACACTATAGTAGGTGGTGTACCAACAGTCACACACACACACACACTAGTAGGTGGTGTACCAACAGGCACACACACACACTAGAGTAGGTGGTGTACCAATAGTCACACATACTACAGCAGGTGGTGTACTAACACACAGACGCACTACAGTAGGTGGTGTACTAACACACAGACGCACTACAGTAGGTGGTGTACCAACAGTCACAGACACACACACACACACTATAGTAGGTGGTGTACCAACAGTCACAGACACACACATACGCTATAGTAGGTGGTGTACCAAGGGTCACAGATACACACACACACACTATAGTAGGTGGTGTACCAACAGTCACAGACACACACACACACGCTATAGTAGGTGGTGTACCAACAGTCACAGACACACACACACTAGTAGGTGGTGTACCAACAGGCACACACACACACACTAGAGTAGGTGGTGTACCAACAGTCACAGACACACGCACACACTACAGTAGGTGGTGTACCAACAGTCACAGACACACACACACACACTATAGTAGGTGGTGTACCAACAGTCACAGACACACACACACACACACACTATAGTAGGTGGTGTACCAACAGTCACAGACACACACATACACTATAGTAGGTGGTGTACCAACAGACACACACACACACACTATAGTAGGTGGTGTACCAACAGTCACAGACACACACACACACTATAGTAGGTGGTGTACCAACAGTCACAGACACACACACACTATAGTAGGTGGTGTACCAACAGTCACAGACACACACATACACTATAGTAGGTGGTGTACCAACAGTCACAGACACACACATACACTATAGTAGGTGGTGTACCAACAGTCACAGATACACACACACACACTATAGTAGGTGGTGTACCAACAGTCACAGACACACACACACACTATAGTAGGTGGTGTACCAACAGTCACAGTCACACACACACACACTATAGTAGGTGGTGTACCAACAGTCACAGACACACACACACACTATAGTAGGTGGTGTACCAACAGTCACAGATACACACACACACACTATAGTAGGTGGTGTACCAACAGTCACAGATACACACACACACACTATAGTAGGTGGTGTACCAACAGTCACAGATACACACAGACACACTATAGTAGGTGGTGTACCAACAGTCACAGATACACACACACACACTATAGTAGGTGGTGTACCAACAGTCACAGATACACACACACACACTATAGTAGGTGGTGTACCAACAGTCACAGACACACACACACACACTATAGTAGGTGGTGTACCAACACTCACAGACACACACACACACTATAGTAGGTGGTGTACCAACAGTCACAGACACACACACACACTATAGTAGGTGGTGTACCAACAGTCACAGATACACACACACACACTATAGTAGGTGGTGTACCAACAGTCACAGACACACACACACACACTATAGTAGGTGGTGTACCAACAGTCACAGACACACACACACACTATAGTAGGTGGTGTACCAACAGTCACAGACACACACATACACTATAGTAAGTGGTGTACCAACAGTCACAGACACACACACACACTATAGTAGGTGGTGTACCAACAGTCACAGACACACACATAAACTATAATAGGTGGTGTACCAACAGTCACAGACACACACACACACTATAGTAGGTGGTGTACCAACAGTCACAGACACACACATACACTATAGTAAGTGGTGTACCAACAGTCACAGATACACACACACACACTATAGTAGGTGGTGTACCAACAGTCACAGACACACACACACACACTATAGTAGGTGGTGTACCAACAGTCACAGACACACATACACTATAGTAAGTGGTGTACCAACAGTCACAGATACACACACACACACTATAGTAGGTGGTGTACCAACAGTCACAGACACACACATACACTATAGTAGGTGGTGTACCAACAGTCACAGACACACACATACACTATAGTAGGTGGTGTACCAACAGTCACAGATACACACACACACACTATAGTAGGTGGTGTACCAACAGTCACAGATACACACACACACTATAGTAAGTGGTGTACCAACAGTCACAGACACACACATACACTACAGTAGGTGGTGTACCAACAGTCACAGATACACACACACACACTATAGTAGGTGGTGTACCAACAGTCACAGATACACACACACACACTATAGTAGGTGGTGTACCAACAGTCACAGACACACACACACACACACACACTATAGTAGGTGGTGTACCAACAGTCACAGACACACACACACACTATAGTAGGTGGTGTACCAACAGTCACACATACACACACACACACTATAGTAGGTGGTGTACCAACAGTCACAGACACACACACACACTATAGTAGGTGGTGTACCAACAGTCACAGACACACACACACACTATAGTAGGTGGTGTACCAACAGTCACAGACACACACACACACTATAGTAGGTGGTGTACCAACAGTCACAGATACACACACACACACTATAGTAGGTGGTGTACCAACAGTCACAGACACACACACTAGAGTAGGTGGTGTACCAACAGTCACAGACACACGCACACACTACAGTAGGTGGTGTACCAACAGTCACAGACACACACACACACACTATAGTAGGTGGTGTACCAACAGTCACAGACACACACACACACACACACTATAGTAGGTGGTGTACCAACAGTCACAGACACACACATACACTATAGTAGGTGGTGTACCAACAGTCACAGACACACACACACACACACTATAGTAGGTGGTGTACCAACAGTCACAGACACACACACACACTATAGTAGGTGGTGTACCAACAGTCACAGACACACACACACTATAGTAGGTGGTGTACCAACAGTCACAGACACACACATACACTATAGTAGGTGGTGTACCAACAGTCACAGACACACACATACACTATAGTAGGTGGTGTACCAACAGTCACAGATACACACACACACACTATAGTAGGTGGTGTACCAACAGTCACAGACACACACACACACTATAGTAGGTGGTGTACCAACAGTCACAGTCACACACACACACACTATAGTAGGTGGTGTACCAACAGTCACAGACACACACACACACTATAGTAGGTGGTGTACCAACAGTCACAGATACACACACACACACTATAGTAGGTGGTGTACCAACAGTCACAGATACACACACACACACTATAGTAGGTGGTGTACCAACAGTCACAGATACACACACACACACACACTATAGTAGGTGGTGTACCAACAGTCACAGATACACACACACACACACTATAGTAGGTGGTGTACCAACAGTCACAGATACACACACACACACACACTATAGTAGGTGGTGTACCAACAGTCACAGACACACACACACACACTATAGTAGGTGGTGTACCAACACTCACAGACACACACACACACACTATAGTAGGTGGTGTACCAACAGTCACAGACACACACACACACTATAGTAGGTGGTGTACCAACAGTCACAGACACACACACACACTATAGTAGGTGGTGTACCAACAGTCACAGACACACACATACACTATAGTAGGTGGTGTACCAACAGTCACAGACACACACATACACTATAGTAGGTGGTGTACCAACAGTCACAGATACACACACACACACTATAGTAGGTGGTGTACCAACAGTCACAGACACACACACACACTATAGTAGGTGGTGTACCAACAGTCACAGTCACACACACACACACTATAGTAGGTGGTGTACCAACAGTCACAGACACACACACACACTATAGTAGGTGGTGTACCAACAGTCACAGATACACACACACACACTATAGTAGGTGGTGTACCAACAGTCACAGATACACACACACACACTATAGTAGGTGGTGTACCAACAGTCACAGATACACACAGACACACTATAGTAGGTGGTGTACCAACAGTCACAGATACACACACACACACTATAGTAGGTGGTGTACCAACAGTCACAGATACACACACACACACTATAGTAGGTGGTGTACCAACAGTCACAGACACACACACACACACTATAGTAGGTGGTGTACCAACACTCACAGACACACACACACACTATAGTAGGTGGTGTACCAACAGTCACAGACACACACACACACTATAGTAGGTGGTGTACCAACAGTCACAGATACACACACACACACTATAGTAGGTGGTGTACCAACAGTCACAGACACACACACACACACTATAGTAGGTGGTGTACCAACAGTCACAGACACACACACACACTATAGTAGGTGGTGTACCAACAGTCACAGACACACACATACACTATAGTAAGTGGTGTACCAACAGTCACAGACACACACACACACTATAGTAGGTGGTGTACCAACAGTCACAGACACACACATAAACTATAATAGGTGGTGTACCAACAGTCACAGACACACACACACACTATAGTAGGTGGTGTACCAACAGTCACAGACACACACATACACTATAGTAAGTGGTGTACCAACAGTCACAGATACACACACACACACTATAGTAGGTGGTGTACCAACAGTCACAGACACACACACACACACTATAGTAGGTGGTGTACCAACAGTCACAGACACACATACACTATAGTAAGTGGTGTACCAACAGTCACAGATACACACACACACACTATAGTAGGTGGTGTACCAACAGTCACAGACACACACATACACTATAGTAGGTGGTGTACCAACAGTCACAGACACACACATACACTATAGTAGGTGGTGTACCAACAGTCACAGATACACACACACACACTATAGTAGGTGGTGTACCAACAGTCACAGATACACACACACACTATAGTAAGTGGTGTACCAACAGTCACAGACACACACATACACTACAGTAGGTGGTGTACCAACAGTCACAGATACACACACACACACTATAGTAGGTGGTGTACCAACAGTCACAGACACACACACACACACACACACTATAGTAGGTGGTGTACCAACAGTCACAGACACACACACACACTATAGTAGGTGGTGTACCAACAGTCACACATACACACACACACACTATAGTAGGTGGTGTACCAACAGTCACAGACACACACACACACTATAGTAGGTGGTGTACCAACAGTCACAGACACACACACACACTATAGTAGGTGGTGTACCAACAGTCACAGACACACACACACACTATAGTAGGTGGTGTACCAACAGTCACAGATACACACACACACACTATAGTAGGTGGTGTACCAACAGTCACAGACACACACACTAGAGTAGGTGGTGTACCAACAGTCACAGACACACGCACACACTACAGTAGGTGGTGTACCAACAGTCACAGACACACACACACACACTATAGTAGGTGGTGTACCAACAGTCACAGACACACACACACACACACACTATAGTAGGTGGTGTACCAACAGTCACAGACACACACATACACTATAGTAGGTGGTGTACCAACAGTCACAGACACACACACACACACTATAGTAGGTGGTGTACCAACAGTCACAGACACACACACACAGTATAGTAGGTGGTGTACCAACAGTCACAGACACACACACACTATAGTAGGTGGTGTACCAACAGTCACAGACACACACATACACTATAGTAGGTGGTGTACCAACAGTCACAGATACACACACACACACTATAGTAGGTGGTGTACCAACAGTCACAGACACACACACACACTATAGTAGGTGGTGTACCAACAGTCACAGTCACACACACACACACTATAGTAGGTGGTGTACCAACAGTCACAGACACACACACACACTATAGTAGGTGGTGTACCAACAGTCACAGATACACACACACACACTATAGTAGGTGGTGTACCAACAGTCACAGATACACACACACACACTATAGTAGGTGGTGTACCAACAGTCACAGATACACACACACACACACACTATAGTAGGTGGTGTACCAACAGTCACAGATACACACACACACACTATAGTAGGTGGTGTACCAACAGTCACAGATACACACACACACACTATAGTAGGTGGTGTACCAACAGTCACAGACACACACACACACACTATAGTAGGTGGTGTACCAACACTCACAGACACACACACACACACTATAGTAGGTGGTGTACCAACAGTCACAGACACACACACACACTATAGTAGGTGGTGTACCAACAGTCACAGACACACACACACACTATAGTAGGTGGTGTACCAACAGTCACAGACACACATACACACTATAGTAGGTGGTGTACCAACAGTCACAGACACACACACACACTATAGTAGGTGGTGTACCAACAGTCACAGATACACACACACACACTATAGTAGGTGGTGTACCAACAGTCACAGACACACACACACACACTATAGTAGGTGGTGTACCAACAGTCACAGACACACACACACACTATAGTAGGTGGTGTACCAACAGTCACAGACACACACATACACTATAGTAAGTGGTGTACCAACAGTCACAGACACACACACACACTATAGTAGGTGGTGTACCAACAGTCACAGACACACACATAAACTATAATAGGTGGTGTACCAACAGTCACAGACACACACACACACTATAGTAGGTGGTGTACCAACAGTCACAGACACACACATACACTATAGTAAGTGGTGTACCAACAGTCACAGATACACACACACACACTATAGTAGGTGGTGTACCAACAGTCACAGACACACACACACACACTATAGTAGGTGGTGTACCAAGAGTCACAGACACACATACACTATAGTAAGTGGTGTACCAACAGTCACAGATACACACACACACACTATAGTAGGTGGTGTACCAACAGTCACAGACACACACATACACTATAGTAGGTGGTGTACCAACAGTCACAGACACACACATACACTATAGTAGGTGGTGTACCAACAGTCACAGATACACACACACACACTATAGTAGGTGGTGTACCAACAGTCACAGATACACACACACACTATAGTAAGTGGTGTACCAACAGTCACAGACACACACATACACTACAGTAGGTGGTGTACCAACAGTCACAGATACACACACACTATAGTAGGTGGTGTACCAACAGTCACAGATACACACACACACACTATAGTAGGTGGTGTACCAACAGTCACAGACACACACACACACACACACACTATAGTAGGTGGTGTACCAACAGTCACAGACACACACACACACTATAGTAGGTGGTGTACCAACAGTCACACATACACACACACACACTATAGTAGGTGGTGTACCAACAGTCACAGACACACACACACACTATAGTAGGTGGTGTACCAACAGTCACAGACACACACACACACTATAGTAGGTGGTGTACCAACAGTCACAGACACACACACACACTATAGTAGGTGGTGTACCAACAGTCACAGATACACACACACACACTATAGTAGGTGGTGTACCAACAGTCACAGACACACACACACACTATAGTAGGTGGTGTACCAACAGTCACAGACACACACACACACACTATAGTAGGTGGTGTACCAACAGTCACAGATACACACACACACACTATAGTAGGTGGTGTACCAACAGTCACAGACACACACACACACACTATAGTAGGTGGTGTACCAACAGTCACAGACACACACACACACACTATAGTAGGTGGTGTACCAACAGTCACAGACACACACACACACACTATAGTAGGTGGTGTACCAACAGTCACAGACACACACATACACTATAGTAAGTGGTGTACCAACAGTCACAGACACACACACAGACTATAGTAGGTGGTGTACCAACAGTCACAGATACACACACACACACTATAGTAGGTGGTGTACCAACAGTCACAGACACACACACACACTATAGTAGGTGGTGTACCAACAGTCACACACACTACAGCAGGTGGTGTACTAACACACAGACGCACTACAGTAGGTGGTGTACTAACACACATACGCACTACAGTAGGTGGTGTACTAACACACACACACACTACAGTAGGTGGTGTACCAACAGTCACACACACACGCAGACACTACAGTAGGTGGTGTACCAACACACAGACTAAAGTAGGTCCTGTACCAACATTCACACACACACTACAGTAGGTGGTGTACCAACAGTCACACACACACGCAGACACTACAGTAGGTGGTGTACCAACACACAGACTAAAGTAGGTCCTGTACCAACATTCACACACACTCTACAGTAGGTGGTGTACCAACACACACACACTACAGTAGGTGGTGTACCAACACACACACACACTACAGTAGGTGGTGTACCAACAGTCACACACACACACACACACACACTATAGTAGGTGGTGTACCAACAGTCACACACACACACTACAGTAGGTGGTGTACCAACAGTCACAGACACACACATACACTACAGTAGGTGGTGTACCAACAGTCACAGATACACACACACACACTATAGTAGGTGGTGTACCAACAGTCACAGATACACACACACACACTATAGTAGGTGGTGTACCAACAGTCACAGACACACACACACACACACACACTATAGTAGGTGGTGTACCAACAGTCACAGACACACACACACACTATAGTAGGTGGTGTACCAACAGTCACACATACACACACACACACTATAGTAGGTGGTGTACCAACAGTCACAGACACACACACACACTATAGTAGGTGGTGTACCAACAGTCACAGACACACACACACACTATAGTAGGTGGTGTACCAACAGTCACAGACACACACACACACTATAGTAGGTGGTGTACCAACAGTCACAGATACACACACACACACTATAGTAGGTGGTGTACCAACAGTCACAGACACACACACACACTAGAGTAGGTGGTGTACCAACAGTCACAGACACACGCACACACTACAGTAGGTGGTGTACCAACAGTCACAGACACACACACACACACTATAGTAGGTGGTGTACCAACAGTCACAGACACACACACACACACACACTATAGTAGGTGGTGTACCAACAGTCAGACACACACATACACTATAGTAGGTGGTGTACCAACAGTCACAGACACACACACACACACTATAGTAGGTGGTGTACCAACAGTCACAGACACACACACACACTATAGTAGGTGGTGTACCAACAGTCACAGACACACACACACTATAGTAGGTGGTGTACCAACAGTCACAGACACACACATACACTATAGTAGGTGGTGTACCAACAGTCACAGACACACACATACACTATAGTAGGTGGTGTACCAACAGTCACAGATACACACACACACACTATAGTAGGTGGTGTACCAACAGTCACAGACACACACACACACTATAGTAGGTGGTGTACCAACAGTCACAGTCACACACACACACACTATAGTAGGTGGTGTACCAACAGTCACAGACACACACACACACTATAGTAGGTGGTGTACCAACAGTCACAGATACACACACACACACTATAGTAGGTGGTGTACCAACAGTCACAGATACACACACACACACTATAGTAGGTGGTGTACCAACAGTCACAGATACACACACACACACACACTATAGTAGGTGGTGTACCAACAGTCACAGATACACACACACACACTATAGTAGGTGGTGTACCAACAGTCACAGATACACACACACACACTATAGTAGGTGGTGTACCAACAGTCACAGACACACACACACACACTATAGTAGGTGGTGTACCAACACTCACAGACACACACACACACACTATAGTAGGTGGTATACCAACAGTCACAGACACACACACACACTATAGTAGGTGGTGTACCAACAGTCACAGACACACACACACACTATAGTAGGTGGTGTACCAACAGTCACAGACACACATACACACTATAGTAGGTGGTGTACCAACAGTCACAGACACACACACACACTATAGTAGGTGGTGTACCAACAGTCACAAATACACACACACACACTATAGTAGGTGGTGTACCAACAGTCACAGACACACACACACACACTATAGTAGGTGGTGTACCAACAGTCACAGACACACACACACACTATAGTAGGTGGTGTACCAACAGTCACAGACACACACATACACTATAGTAAGTGGTGTACCAACAGTCACAGACACACACACACACTATAGTAGGTGGTGTACCAACAGTCACAGACACACACATGAACTATAATAGGTGGTGTACCAACAGTCACAGACACACACACACACTATAGTAGGTGGTGTACCAACAGTCACAGACACACACATACACTATAGTAAGTGGTGTACCAACAGTCACAGATACACACACACACACTATAGTAGGTGGTGTACCAACAGTCACAGACACACACACACACACTATAGTAGGTGGTGTACCAACAGTCACAGACACACATACACTATAGTAAGTGGTGTACCAACAGTCACAGATACACACACACACACTATAGTAGGTGGTGTACCAACAGTCACAGACACACACATACACTATAGTAGGTGGTGTACCAACAGTCACAGACACACACATACACTATAGTAGGTGGTGTACCAACAGTCACAGATACACACACACACACTATAGTAGGTGGTGTACCAACAGTCACAGATACACACACACACTATAGTAAGTGGTGTACCAACAGTCACAGACACACACATACACTACAGTAGGTGGTGTACCAACAGTCACAGATACACACACACACACTATAGTAGGTGGTGTACCAACAGTCACAGATACACACACACACACTATAGTAGGTGGTGTACCAACAGTCACAGACACACACACACACACACACACTATAGTAGGTGGTGTACCAACAGTCACAGACACACACACACACTATAGTAGGTGGTGTACCAACAGTCACACATACACACACACACACTATAGTAGGTGGTGTACCAACAGTCACAGACACACACACACACTATAGTAGGTGGTGTACCAACAGTCACAGACACACACACACACTATAGTAGGTGGTGTACCAACAGTCACAGACACACACACACACTATAGTAGGTGGTGTACCAACAGTCACAGACACACACACACACACTATAGTAGGTGGTGTACCAACAGTCACAGACACACACACACACACTATAGTAGGTGGTGTACCAACAGTCACAGACACACACATACACTATAGTAAGTGGTGTACCAACAGTCACAGACACACACACAGACTATAGTAGGTGGTGTACCAACAGTCACAGATACACACACACACACTATAGTAGGTGGTGTACCAACAGTCACAGACACACACACACACTATAGTAGGTGGTGTACCAACAGTCACACACACTACAGCAGGTGGTGTACTAAGACACAGACGCACTACAGTAGGTGGTGTACTAACACAGACGCACTACAGTAGGTGGTGTACTAACACACACACACACTACAGTAGGTGGTGTACCAACACTCACACACACACGCAGACACTACAGTAGGTGGTGTACCAACACACAGACTAAAGTAGGTCCTGTACCAACATTCACACACACACTACAGTAGGTGGTGTACCAACAGTCACACACACACGCAGACACTACAGTAGGTGGTGTACCAACACACAGACTAAAGTAGGTCCTGTACCAACATTCACACACACTCTACAGTAGGTGGTGTACCAACACACACACACTACAGTAGGTGGTGTACCAACACACACACACACACACACTACAGTAGGTGGTGTACCAACAGTCACACACACACACACACACACACTATAGTAGGTGGTGTACCAACAGTCACACACACACACACACACTACAGTAGGTGGTGTACCAACAGTCACACACACACACACACTATAGTAGGTGGTGTACCAACACACATACACACTTCAGTAGGTGATGTACCAACAGTCACATACACACTACAGTAGGTGATGTACCAACACACACTATAGTAGGTGGTGTACCAACACACATACACACTACAGTAGGTGATGTACCAACAGTCACATACACACTACAGTAGGTGATGTACCAACACACACTATAGTAGGTGGTGTACCAACACATACACACTACAGTAGGTGATGTACCAACAGTCACATACACACTACAGTAGGTGATGTACCAACACACACTATAGTAGGTGGTGTACCAACACATACACACTACAGTAGGTGATGTACCAACACACACACACACACACACTACAGTAGGTGGTGTACCAACAGTCACACACACTACAGTAGGTGGTGTACCAACAGGCACACACACACACTAGAGTAGGTGGTGTACCAACAGTCACAGACACACACATACACTATAGTAGGTGGTGTACCAACAGTCACAGACACACACACACTATAATAGGTGGTGTACCAACAGTCACAGACACACACACACACAAACTATAGTAGGTGGTGTACCAACAGTCACAGACACACACATACACTATAGTAGGTGGTGTACCAACAGTCACAGACACACACATACACTATAGTAGGTGGTGTACCAACAGTCACAGATACACACACACACACACTATAGTAGGTGGTGTACCAACAGTCACAGACACACACACACTATAGTAGGTGGTGTACCAACAGTCACAGACACACACACACACACTATAGTAGGTGGTGTACCAACAGTCACAGACACACACACACACTATAGTAGGTGGTGTACCAACAGTCACAGATACACACACACACACTATAGTAGGTGGTGTACCAACAGTCACAGATACACACACACACACTATAGTAGGTGGTGTACCAACAGTCACAGATACACACACACACACTATAGTAAGTGGTGTACCAACAGTCACAGATACACACACACACACTATAGTAGGTGGTGTACCAACAGTCACAGATACACATACACACACTATAGTAGGTGGTGTACCAACAGTCACAGACACACACACACACACACTATAGTAGGTGGTGTACCAACAGTCACAGATACACACATACACTATAGTAGTTGGTGTACCAACAGTCACAGATACACACACACACACTATAGTAGGTGGTGTACCAACAGTCACAGACACACACATACACTATAGTAGGTGGTGTACCAACAGTCACAGACACACACATACACTATAGTAGGTGGTGTACCAACAGTCACAGATACACAGACACACACTATAGTAGGTGGTGTACCAACAGTCACAGACACACACACACACACACTATAGTAGGTGGTGTACCAACAGTCACAGACACACACACACACTATAGTAGGTGGTGTAACAACAGTCACAGATACACACACACACACTATAGTAGGTGGTGTACCAACAGTCACAGATACACACACACACACTATAGTAGGTGGTGTACCAACAGTCACAGATACACACACACAATAGTAGGTGGTGTACCAACAGTCACAGATACACATACACACACTATAGTAAGTGGTGTACCAACAATCACAGATACACACACACACACTATAGTAGGTGGTGTACCAACAGTCACAGATACACACACACACACACTATAGTAGGTGGTGTACCAACAGTCACAGATACACACACACACACTATAATAAGTGGTGTACCAACAGTCACAGATACACACACACACACTATAGTAGGTGGTGTACCAACAGTCACAGATACACACACACACACTATAGTAGGTGGTGTACCAACAGTCACAGACACACACACTATAGTAGGTGGTGTACCAACAGTCACAGACACACACATACATTATAGTAGGTGGTGTACCAACAGTCACAGATACACACACACACACTGTAGTAGGTGGTGTACCAACAGTCACAGACACACACATACACTATAGTAGGTGGTGTACCAACAGTCACAGACACACACATACACTATAGTAGGTGGTGTACCAACAGTCACAGATACACACACACACACTATAGTAGGTGGTGTACCAACATTCACAGACACACACATACACTATAGTAGGTGGTGTACCAACAGTCACAGACACACACATACACTATAGTAGGTGGTGTACCAACAGTCACAGACACACACATACACTATAGTAGGTGGTGTACCAACAGTCACAGATACACACACACACACTATAGTAGGTGGTGTACCAACAGTCACAGACACACACACACTAGTAGCTGGTGTACCAACAGGCACACACACACACTAGAGTAGGTGGTGTACCAACAGTCACAGACACACGCACACACTACAGTAGGTGGTGTACCAACAGTCACAGACACACACACACACACTATAGTAGGTGGTGTACCAACAGTCACAGACACACCCACACACACTATAGTAGGTGGTGTACCAACAGTCACAGACACACACATACACTATAGTAGGTGGTGTACCAACAGTCACAGACACACACACACACTATAGTAGATGGTGTACCAACAGTCACAGACACACACACACACTATAGTAGGTGGTGTACCAACAGTCACAGATACACACACACACACTATAGTAGGTGGTGTACCAACAGGCACAGATACACACACACACACTATAGTAGGTGGTGTACCAACAGTCACAGATACACACACACACACTATAGTAAGTGGTGTACCAACAGTCACAGATACACACACACACACTATAGTAGGTGGTGTACCAACAGTCACAGATACACACATACACTATAGTAGGTGGTGTACCAACAGTCACAGACACACACATACCCTATAGTAGGTGGTGTACCAACAGTCACAGACACACACATACACTATAGTAGGTGGTGTACCAACAGTCACAGATACACACACACACACTATAGTAGGTGGTGTACCAACAGTCACAGACACACACACACTAGTAGCTGGTGTACCAACAGGCACACACACACACTAGAGTAGGTGGTGTACCAACAGTCACAGACACACGCACACACTACAGTAGGTGGTGTACCAACAGTCACAGACACACACACACACACTATAGTAGGTGGTGTACCAACAGTCACAGACACACACACTATAGTAGGTGGTGTACCAACAGTCACAGACACACACATACACTATAGTAGGTGGTGTACCAACAGTCACAGACACACACACACGCTATAGTAGGTTGTGTACCAACAGTCACAGACACACACACACACACACTATAGTAGGTGGTGTACCAACAGTCACAGATACATACACACACACTATAGTAGGTGGTGTACCAACAGTCACAGATACACACACACACACACACTATAGTAGGTGGTGTACCAACAGTCACAGATACACACACACACACTATAGTAAGTGGTGTACCAACAGTCACAGATACACACATACACTATAGTAGGTGGTGTACCAACAGTCACAGATACACACACACACACACTATAGTAGGTGGTGTAACAACAGTCACAGATACACACATACACTATAGTAGGTGGTGTACCAACAGTCACAGACACACACACACACACACACTATAGTAGGTGGTGTACCAACAGTCACAGACACACACACACACTATGGTAGGTGGTGTAACAACAGTCACAGATACACACACACACACTATAGTAGGTGGTGTACCAACAGTCACAGATACACACACACAATAGTAGGTGGTGTACCAACAGTCACAGATACACACACACACACTATAGTAAGTGGTGTACCAACAGTCACAGATACACACACACACACTATAGTAGGTGGTGTACCAACGGTCACAGACACACACATACACTATAGTAGGTGGTGTACCAACAGTCACAGACACACACACACTACAGTAGGTGGTGTACCAACAGTCACAGACACACACACACACACTATAGTAGGTTGTGTACCAACAGTCACAGACACACACACACACACTATAGTAGGTGGTGTACCAACAGTCACAGACACACACATACACTATAATAGGTGGTGTACCAACAGTCACAGACACACACACACACACTATAGTAGGTGGTGTACCAACAGTCACAGACACACACACACTATAGTAGGTGGTGTACCAACAGTCACAGACACACACACACACACTATAGTAGGTGGTGTACCAACAGTCACAGACACACACACACACTATAGTAGGTGGTGTACCAACAGTCACAGATACACACACACACACTATAGTAGGTGGTGTACCAACAGTCACAGATACACACACACACACTATAGTAGGTGGTGTACCAACAGTAACAGATACACACACACACACACACTATAGTAAGTGGTGTACCAACAGTCACAGATACACACACACACACTATAGTAGGTGGTGTACCAACAGTCACAGATACACACACACACACTATAGTAGGTGGTGTACCAACAGTCACAGACACACACACACACACTATAGTAGGTGGTGTACCAACAGTCACAGACACACACATACACTATAGTAGGTGGTGTACCAACAGTCACAGATACACACACACACACTATAGTAGGTGGTGTACCAACAGTCACAGACACACACATACACTATAGTAGGTGGTGTACCAACAGTCACAGACACACACAAACACTATAGTAGGTGGTGTACCAACAGTCACAGATACACACACACACACACTATAGTAGGTGGTGTACCAACAGTCACAGACACACACACACACTATAGTATGTGGTGTAACAACAGTCACAGATACACACACACACACACTATAGTAGGTGGTGTACCAACAGTCACAGATACACACACACACACTATAGTAGGTGGTGTACCAACAGTCACAGATACACACACACAATAGTAGGTGGTGTACCAACAGTCACAGATACACATACACACACTGTAGTAAGTGGTGTACCAACAGTCACAGATACACACACACACACTATAGTAGGTGGTGTACCAACAGTCACAGACACACACATACACTATAGTAGGTGGTGTACCAACAGTCACAGACACACACATACACTATAGTAGGTGGTGTACCAACAGTCACAGATACACACACACACACTATAGTAGGTGGTGTACCAACAGTCACAGACACACACACACTAGTAGCTGGTGTACCAACAGGCACACACACACACTAGAGTAGGTGGTGTACCAACAGTCACAGACACACGCACACACTACAGTAGGTGGTGTACCAACAGTCACAGACACACACACATACACTATAGTAGGTGGTGTACCAACAGTCACAGACACACACACACACACTATAGTAGGTGGTGTACCAACAGTCACAGACACACACATACACTATAGTAGGTGGTGTACCAACAGTCACAGACACACACACACTATAGTAGATGGTGTACCAACAGTCACAGACACACACACACACTATAGTAGGTGGTGTACCAACAGTCACAGATACACACACACACACTATAGTAGGTGGTGTACCAACAGGCACAGATACACACACACACACTATAGTAGGTGGTGTACCAACAGTCACAGATACACACACACACACTATAGTAAGTGGTGTACCAACAGTCACAGATACACACACACACACTATAGTAGGTGGTGTACCAACAGTCACAGATACACACATACACTATAGTAGGTGGTGTACCAACAGTCACAGACACACACATACACTATAGTAGGTGGTGTACCAACAGTCACAGACACACACATACACTATAGTAGGTGGTGTACCAACAGTCACAGATACACACACACACACTATAGTAGGTGGTGTACCAACAGTCACAGACACACACACACTAGTAGCTGGTGTACCAACAGGCACACACACACACTAGAGTAGGTGGTGTACCAACAGTCACAGACACACGCACACACTACAGTAGGTGGTGTACCAACAGTCACAGACACACACACACACACTATAGTAGGTGGTGTACCAACAGTCACAGACACACACACACACACTATAGTAGGTGGTGTACCAACAGTCACAGACACACACATACACTATAGTAGGTGGTGTACCAACAGTCACAGACACACACACACACTATAGTAGGTGGTGTACCAACAGTCACAGACACACACACACACTATAGTAGGTGGTGTACCAACAGTCACAGATACACACACACACACTATAGTAGGTGGTGTACCAACAGTCACAGATACACACACACACACTATAGTAGGTGGTGTACCAACAGTCACAGATACACACACACACACTATAGTAAGTGGTGTACCAACAGTCACAGATACACACACACACACTATAGTAGGTGGTGTACCAACAGTCACAGATACACACACACACACTATAGTAGGTGGTGTACCAACAGTCACAGACACACACACACACTATGGTAGGTGGTGTAACAACAGTCACAGATACACACACACACACTATAGTAGGTGGTGTACCAACAGTCACAGACACACACACACACACTATAATAGGTTGTGTACCAACAGTCACAGACACACACATACACTATAGTAGGTGGTGTACCAACAGTCACAGATACACACACACACACTATAGTAGGTGGTGTACCAACAGTCACAGATACACACACACACACTATAGTAGGTGGTGTACCAACGGTCACAGACACACACATACACTATAGTAGGTGGTGTACCAACAGTCACAGACACACACACACACTACAGTAGGTGGTGTACCAACAGTCACAGACACACACACACACACTATAGTAGGTTGTGTACCAACAGTCACAGACACACACACACACACTATAGTAGGTGGTGTACCAACAGTCACAGACACACACATACACTATAGTAGGTGGTGTACCAACAGTCACAGACACACACACACACACTATAGTAGGTGGTGTACCAACAGTCACAGACACACACACACTGTAGTAGGTGGTGTACCAACAGTCACAGACACACACACACACACTATAGTAGGTGGTGTACCAACAGTCACAGACACACACACACACTATAGTAAGTGGTGTACCAACAGTCACAGATACACACACACACACTATAGTAGGTGGTGTACCAACAGTCACAGATACACACACACACACTATAGTAGGTGGTGTACCAACAGTAACAGATACACACACACACACACACTATAGTAAGTGGTGTACCAACAGTCACAGATACACACACACACACTATAGTAGGTGGTGTACCAACAGTCACAGATACACACACACACACTATAGTAGGTGGTGTACCAACAGTCACAGACACACACACACACACTATAGTAGGTGGTGTACCAACAGTCACAGACACACACATACACTATAGTAGGTGGTGTACCAACAGTCACAGATACACACACACACACTATAGTAGGTGGTGTACCAACAGTCACAGACACACACATACACTATAGTAGGTGGTGTACCAACAGTCACAGACACACACAAACACTATAGTAGGTGGTGTACCAACAGTCACAGATACACACACACACACACTATAGTAGGTGGTGTACCAACAGTCACAGACACACACACACACTATAGTATGTGGTGTAACAACAGTCACAGATACACACACACACACACTATAGTAGGTGGTGTACCAACAGTCACAGATACACACACACACACTATAGTAGGTGGTGTACCAACAGTCACAGATACACACACACAATAGTAGGTGGTGTACCAACAGTCACAGATACACATACACACACTGTAGTAAGTGGTGTACCAACAGTCACAGATACACACACACACACTATAGTAGGTGGTGTACCAACAGTCACAGACACACACATACACTATAGTAGGTGGTGTACCAACAGTCACAGACACACACATACACTATAGTAGGTGGTGTACCAACAGTCACAGATACACACACACACACTATAGTAGGTGGTGTACCAACAGTCACAGACACACACACACTAGTAGCTGGTGTACCAACAGGCACACACACACACTAGAGTAGGTGGTGTACCAACAGTCACAGACACACGCACACACTACAGTAGGTGGTGTACCAACAGTCACAGACACACACACATACACTATAGTAGGTGGTGTACCAACAGTCACAGACACACACACACACACTATAGTAGGTGGTGTACCAACAGTCACAGACACACACATACACTATAGTAGGTGGTGTACCAACAGTCACAGACACACACACACTATAGTAGATGGTGTACCAACAGTCACAGACACACACACACACTATAGTAGGTGGTGTACCAACAGTCACAGATACACACACACACACTATAGTAGGTGGTGTACCAACAGGCACAGATACACACACACACACTATAGTAGGTGGTGTACCAACAGTCACAGATACACACACACACACTATAGTAAGTGGTGTACCAACAGTCACAGATACACACACACACACTATAGTAGGTGGTGTACCAACAGTCACAGATACACACATACACTATAGTAGGTGGTGTACCAACAGTCACAGACACACACATACACTATAGTAGGTGGTGTACCAACAGTCACAGACACACACATACACTATAGTAGGTGGTGTACCAACAGTCACAGATACACACACACACACTATAGTAGGTGGTGTACCAACAGTCACAGACACACACACACTAGTAGCTGGTGTACCAACAGGCACACACACACACTAGAGTAGGTGGTGTACCAACAGTCACAGACACACGCACACACTACAGTAGGTGGTGTACCAACAGTCACAGACACACACACACACACTATAGTAGGTGGTGTACCAACAGTCACAGACACACACACACACACTATAGTAGGTGGTGTACCAACAGTCACAGACACACACATACACTATAGTAGGTGGTGTACCAACAGTCACAGACACACACACACACTATAGTAGGTGGTGTACCAACAGTCACAGACACACACACACACTATAGTAGGTGGTGTACCAACAGTCACAGATACACACACACACACTATAGTAGGTGGTGTACCAACAGTCACAGATACACACACACACACTATAGTAGGTGGTGTACCAACAGTCACAGATACACACACACACACTATAGTAAGTGGTGTACCAACAGTCACAGATACACACACACACACTATAGTAGGTGGTGTACCAACAGTCACAGATACACACACACACACTATAGTAGGTGGTGTACCAACAGTCACAGACACACACACACACTATGGTAGGTGGTGTAACAACAGTCACAGATACACACACACACACTATAGTAGGTGGTGTACCAACAGTCACAGACACACACACACACACTATAATAGGTTGTGTACCAACAGTCACAGACACACACATACACTATAGTAGGTGGTGTACCAACAGTCACAGATACACACACACACACTATAGTAGGTGGTGTACCAACAGTCACAGATACACACACACACACTATAGTAGGTGGTGTACCAACGGTCACAGACACACACATACACTATAGTAGGTGGTGTACCAACAGTCACAGACACACACACACACTACAGTAGGTGGTGTACCAACAGTCACAGACACACACACACACACTATAGTAGGTTGTGTACCAACAGTCACAGACACACACACACACACTATAGTAGGTGGTGTACCAACAGTCACAGACACACACATACACTATAGTAGGTGGTGTACCAACAGTCACAGACACACACACACACACTATAGTAGGTGGTGTACCAACAGTCACAGACACACACACACTGTAGTAGGTGGTGTACCAACAGTCACAGACACACACACACACACTATAGTAGGTGGTGTACCAACAGTCACAGACACACACACACACTATAGTAAGTGGTGTACCAACAGTCACAGATACACACACACACACTATAGTAGGTGGTGTACCAACAGTCACAGATACACACACACACACTATAGTAGGTGGTGTACCAACAGTAACAGATACACACACACACACACACTATAGTAAGTGGTGTACCAACAGTCACAGATACACACACACACACTATAGTAGGTGGTGTACCAACAGTCACAGATACACACACACACACTATAGTAGGTGGTGTACCAACAGTCACAGACACACACACACACACTATAGTAGGTGGTGTACCAACAGTCACAGGCACACACATACACTATAGTAGGTGGTGTACCAACAGTCACAGACACACACACACTCTATAGTAGGTGGTGTACCAACAGTCACAGATACACACACACACACTATAGTAGGTGGTGTACCAACAGTCACAGATACACACACACACACTATAGTAGGTGGTGTACCAACAGTCACAGATACACACACACACACTATAGTAAGTGGTGTACCAACAGTCACAGATACACACACACACACTATAGTAGGTGGTGTACCAACAGTCACAGACACACACACACACACTATAGTAGGTGGTGTACCAACAGTCACAGACACACACATACACTATAGTAGGTGGTGTACCAACAGTCACAGATACACACACACACTATAGTAGGTGGTGTACCAACAGTCACAGACACACACACTATAGTAGGTGGTGTACCAACAGTCACAGACACACACACACGCTATAGTAGGTGGTGTACCAACATTCACAGATACACACACACGCTATAGTAGGTGGTGTACCAACAGTCACAGACACACACACACTATAGTAAGTGGTGTACCAACAGTCACAGATACACACACACACACTATAGTAGCTGGTGTACCAACAGTCACAGACACACACACACACACTATAGTAGGTGGTGTACCAACAGTCACAGACACACACATCCACTATAGTAAGTGGTGTAACAACAGTCACAGATACACACACACACACTATAGTAGGTGGTGTACCAACAGTCACAGACACACACATACACACTATAGTAGGTGGTGTACCAACAGTCACAGATACACACACACACTATAGTAAGTGGTGTACCAACAGTCACAGACACACACACTATAGTAGGTGGTGTACCAACAGTCACAGACACACACATACACTATTGTAGGTGGTGTACCAACAGTCACAGACACACACACACTATAGTAGGTGGTGTACCAACAGTCACAGACACACACACACACACTATAGTAGGTGGTGTACCAACAGTCACAGACACACATACACTATAGTAGGTGGTGTACCAACAGTCACAGATACACACACACACACACTATAGTAGGTGGTGTACCAACAGTCACAGACACACACACACACTATAGTATGTGGTGTAACAACAGTCACAGATACACACACACACACTATAGTAGGTGGTGTACCAACAGTCACAGATACACACACACACACTATAGTAGGTGGTGTACCAACAGTCACAGATACACACACACAATAGTAGGTGGTGTACCAACAGTCACAGATACACATACACACACTATAGTAAGTGGTGTACCAACAGTCACAGATACACACACACACACTATAGTAGGTGGTGTACCAACAGTCACAGACACACACATACACTATAGTAGGTGGTGTACCAACAGTCATAGACACACACATACACTATAGTAGGTGGGGTACCAACAGTCACAGACACAACACATACACTATAGTAAGTGGTGTACCAACAGTCACAGATACACACACACACTATAGTAGGTGGTGTACCAACAGTCACAGACACACACACACACACTATAGTAGGTGGTGTACCAACAGTCACAGATACACACACACACTATAGTAGGTGGTGTACCAACAGTCACAGACACACACACACTATAGTAAGTGGTGTACCAACAGTCACAGATATACACACAATATAGTAGGTGGTGTACCAACAGTCACAGATACACACACACACACTATAGTAGGTGGTGTACCAACAGTCACAGACACACACACACACTATAGTAGGTGGTGTACCAACAGCCACAGACACACACACACACACTATAGTAGGTGGTGTACCAACAGTCACAGACACACACACACACTATAGTAGGTGGTGTACCAACAGTCACAGGTACACACACACACACTATAGTAGGTGGTGTACCAACATTCACAGACACACACACACACTATAGTAGGTGGTGTACCAACAGTCACAGACACACACACACACTATAGTAGGTGGTGTACCAACAGTCACAGACACACACACACACACTATAGTAGGTGGTGTACCAACAGTCACAGATACACACACACACACACTATAGTAGGTGGTATACCAACAGTCACAGACACACACACACTATAGTAGGTGGTGTACCAACAGTCACAGACACACACACACACACTATAGTAGGTGGTGTACCAACAGTCACAGACACACACACTATAGTAGGTGGTGTACCAACAGTCACAGACACACACATACACTATAGTAAGTGGTGTACCAACAGTCACAGACACACACACAGACTATAGTAGGTGGTGTACCAACAGTCACAGATACACACACACACACTATAGTAGGTGGTGTACCAACAGTCACAGACACACACACACACTATAGTAGGTGGTGTACCAACAGTTACACACACTACAGCAGGTGGTGTACTAACACACAGACGCACTACAGTAGGTGGTGTACTAACACACAGACGCACTACAGTAGGTGGTGTACTAACACACACACACACTACAGTAGGTGGTGTACCAACAGTCACACACACACGCAGACACTACAGTAGGTGGTGTACCAACACACACACTAAAGTAGGTCCTGTACCAACATTCACACACACACTACAGTAGGTGGTGTACCAACACACACTCTACAGTAGGTGGTGTACCAACACACACACATACACACTACAGTAGGTGGTGTACCAACAGTCACACACACACACACTATAGTAGGTGGTGTACCAACAGTCACAGACACACACACACACTACAGTAGGTGGTGTACCAACAGTCACACACACACACACACACTACAGTAGGTGGTGTACCAACAGTCACACACATACACACACACACTATAGTAGGTGGTGTACCAACAGTCACAGACACACACACACACACACACACTATAGTAGGTGGTGTACCAACAGTCACACACAAACACACTATAGTAGCTGGTGTACCAACACACACACTAAAGTAGGTCCTGTACCAACATTCACACACACACTACAGTAGGTGGTGTACCAACACACACACACACACACACTACAGTAGGTGGTATACCAACACACATACACACTACAGTAGGTGATGTACCAACAGTCACATACACACTACAGTAGGTGATGTACCAACACACACTATAGTAGGTGGTGTACCAACACATACACACTACAGTAGGTGATGTACCAACAGTCACATACACACTACAGTAGGTGATGTACCAACACACACTATAGTAGGTGGTGTACCAACACATACACACTACAGTAGGTGATGTACCAACACACACACACACACACCCACACACACACTACAGTAGGTGGTGTACCAACAGTCACACACACTACAGTAGATGGTGTACCAACAGGCACACACACACACTAGAGTAGGTGGTGTACCAACAGTCACAGACACACACATACACTATAGTAGGTGGTGTACCAACAGTCACAGACACACACACACTATAGTAGGTGGTGTACCAACAGTCACAGACACACACACACACACTATAGTAGGTGGTGTACCAACAGTCACAGACACACACATACACTATAGTAGGTGGTGTACCAACAGTCACAGACACACACATACACTATAGTAGGTGGTGTACCAACAGTCACAGATACACACACACACACACTATAGTAGGTGGTGTACCAACAGTCACAGACACACACACACACTATAGTAGGCGGTGTACCAACAGTCACAGACACACACACACTATAGTAGGTGGTGTACCAACAGTCACAGACACACACACACTCTATAGTAGGTGGTGTACCAACAGTCACAGATACACACACACACACTATAGTAGGTGGTGTACCAACAGTCACAGATACGAACACACACACTATAGTAGGTGGTGTACCAACAGTCACAGACACACACACACACACTATAGTAGGTGGTGTACCAACAGTCACAGACACACACATACACTATAGTAGGTGGTGTACCAACAGTCACAGATACACACACACACACTATAGTAGGTGGTGTACCAACAGTCACAGACACACACATACACTATAGTAGATGGTGTACCAACAGTCACAGACACACACATACACTATAGTAGGTGGTGTACCAACAGTCACAGACACACACACTATAGTAGGTGGTGTACCAACAGTCGCAGACACACACACACGCTATAGTAGGTGGTGTACCAACAGTCACAGATACACACACACGCTATAGTAGGTGGTGTACCAACAGTCACAGACACACACACACTATAGTAAGTGGTGTACCAACAGTCACAGATACACACACACACACACACTATAGTAGGTGGTGTACCAACAGTCACAGACACACACATCCACTATAGTAAGTGGTGTACCAACAGTCACAGATACACACACACACACTATAGTAGGTGGTGTACCAACAGTCACAGACACACACATACACTATAGTAGGTGGTGTACCAACAGTCACAGATACACACACACACTATAGTAAGTGGTGTACCAACAGTCACAGACACACACATACACTACAGTAGGTGGTGTACCAACAGTCACAGACACACACACACTATAGTAGGTGGTGTACCAACAGTCACAGACACACACACACTATAGTAGGTGGTGTACCAACAGTCACAGACACACACATACACTATAGTAGGTGGTGTACCAACAGTCACACACACATACACTATAGTAGGTGGTGTACCAACAGTCACAGATACACACACACACACTATAGTAGGTGGTGTACCAACAGTCACAGACATACACACACACTATAGTAGGTGGTGTACCAACAGTCACAGACACACACACACACACACTATAGTAGGTGGTGTACCAACAGTCACAGACACACACACACACTATAGTAGGTGGTGTACCAACAGTCACAGATACACACACACACACTATAGTAGGTGTTGTACCAACAGTCACAGATACACACAAACACACTATAGTAGGTGGTGTACCAACAGTCACAGATACACACACACACACTATAGTAAGTGGTGTACCAACAGTCACAGATACACACACACACACTATAGTAGGCGGTGTACTAACAGTCACAGACACACACACTATAGTAGGTGGTGTACCAACAGTCACAGACACACACATACACTATAGTAGGTGGTGTACCAACAGTCACAGACACACACACACTATAGTAGGTGGTGTACCAACAGTCACAGACACACACACACACACTATAGTAGGTGGTGTACCAACAGTCACAGACACACACACACACACTATAGTAGGTGGTGTACCAACAGTCACAGACACACATACACTATAGTAGGTGGTGTACCAACAGTCACAGACACACACACACACACTATAGTAGGTGGTGTACCAACAGTCACAGACACACACACACTATAGTAGGTGGTGTACCAACAGTCACAGACACACACACACACACTATAGTAGGTGGTGTACCAACAGTCACAGACACACACATACACTATAGTAGGTGGTGTACCAACAGTCACAGACACACACATACACTATAGTAGGTGGTGTACCAACAGTCACAGATACACACACACACACACTATAGTAGGTGGTGTACCAACAGTCACAGACACACACACACACTATAGTAGGTGGTGTACCAACAGTCACAGATACACACACACACTATAGTTGGTGGTGTACCAACAGTCACAGATACACACACACACACTATAGTAGGTGGTGTACCAACAGTCACAGATACACACACACACACTATAGTAGGTGGTGTAGCAACAGTCACAGATACACACACACACACTATAGTAAGTGGTGTACCAACAGTCACAGATACACACACACTATAGTAGGTGGTGTACCAACAGTCACAGACACACACACACACACTATAGTAGGTGGTGTACCAACAGTCACAGACACACACATACACTATAGTAGGTGGTGTACCAACAGTCACAGATACACACACACACACTATAGTAGGTGGTGTACCAACAGTCACAGACACACACATACACTATAGTAGGTGGTGTACCAACAGTCACAGACACACACATACACTATAGTAGGTGGTGTACCAACAGTCACAGATACACGCACACACACTATAGTAGGTGGTGTACCAACAGTCACAGACACACACATACACTATAGTAGGTGGTGTACCAACAGTCACAGACACACACATACACTATAGTAGGTGGTGTACCAACAGTCACAGACACACACATACACTATAGTAAGTGTTGTACCAACAGTCACAGACACACACACTATAGTAGGTGGTGTACCAACAGTCACAGACACACACACACGCTATAGTAGGTGGTGTACCAACAGTCACAGATACACACACACGCTATAGTAGGTGGTGTACCAACAGTCACAGACACACACACACTATAGTAAGTGGTGTACCAACAGTCACAGATACACACACACACACTATAGTAGGTGGTGTACCAACAGTCACAGACACACACACACACACTATAGTAGGTGGTGTACCAACAGTCACAGACACACACACACACACTATAGTAGGTGGTGTACCAACAGTCACAGACACACATACACTATAGTAGGTGGTGTACCAACAGTCACAGACACACACACACTATAGTAGGTGGTGTACCAACAGTCACAGACACACACACACACACTATAGTAGGTGGTGTACCAACAGTCACAGACACACACATACACTATAGTAGGTGGTGTACCAACAGTCACAGACACACACATACACTATAGTAGGTGGTGTACCAACAGTCACAGATACACACACACACACACTATAGTAGGTGGTGTACCAACAGTCACAGACACACACACACACTATAGTAGGTGGTGTACCAACAGTCACAGACACACACACACACACTATAGTAGGTGGTGTACCAACAGTCACAGACACACACACACTCTATAGTAGGTGGTGTACCAACAGTCACAGATACACACACACACACTATAGTAGGTGGTGTACCAACAGTCACAGATACACACACACACACTATAGTAGGTGGTGTACCAACAGTCACAGATACACACACACACACTATAGTAAGTGGTGTACCAACAGTCACAGATACACACACACACACTATAGTAGGTGGTGTACCAACAGTCACAGACACACACACACACACTATAGTAGGTGGTGTACCAACAGTCACAGACACACACATACACTATAGTAGGTGGTGTACCAACAGTCACAGATACACACACACACACTATAGTAGGTGGTGTACCAACAGTCACAGACACACACATACACTATAGTAGGTGGTGTACCAACAGTCACAGACACACACATACACTATAGTAGGTGGTGTACCAACAGTCACAGATACACACACACACACTATAGTAGGTGGTGTACCAACAGTCACAGACACACACATACACTATAGTAGGTGGTGTACCAACAGTCACAGACACACACATACACTATAGTAGGTGGTGTACCAACAGTCACAGACACACACATACACTATAGTAAGTGTTGTACCAACAGTCACAGACATACACACTATAGTAGGTGGTGTACCAACAGTCACAGACACACACACACGCTATAGTAGGTGGTGTACCAACAGTCACAGATACACACACACGCTATAGTAGGTGGTGTACCAACAGTCACAGACACACACACACTATAGTAAGTGGTGTACCAACAGTCACAGATATACACACAATATAGTAGGTGGTGTACCAACAGTCACAGATACACACACACACACTATAGTAGGTGGTGTACCAACAGTCACAGACACACACACACACTATAGTAGGTGGTGTACCAACAGCCACAGACACACACACACACACTATAGTAGGTGGTGTACCAACAGTCACAGACACACACACACACTATAGTAGGTGGTGTACCAACAGTCACAGGTACACACACACACACTATAGTAGGTGGTGTACCAACATTCACAGACACACACACACACTATAGTAGGTGGTGTACCAACAGTCACAGACACACACACACACTATAGTAGGTGGTGTACCAACAGTCACAGACACACACACACACACTATAGTAGGTGGTGTACCAACAGTCACAGATACACACACACACACACTATAGTAGGTGGTATACCAACAGTCACAGACACACACACACTATAGTAGGTGGTGTACCAACAGTCACAGACACACACACACACACTATAGTAGGTGGTGTACCAACAGTCACAGACACACACACTATAGTAGGTGGTGTACCAACAGTCACAGACACACACATACACTATAGTAAGTGGTGTACCAACAGTCACAGACACACACACAGACTATAGTAGGTGGTGTACCAACAGTCACAGATACACACACACACACTATAGTAGGTGGTGTACCAACAGTCACAGACACACACACACACACATACACACTACAGTAGGTGGTGTACCAACAGTCACACACACACACACTATAGTAGGTGGTGTACCAACAGTCACAGACACACACACTACAGTAGGTGGTGTACCAACAGTCACACACACACACACACACTACAGTAGGTGGTGTACCAACAGTCACACACATACACACACACACTATAGTAGGTGGTGTACCAACAGTCACAGACACACACACACACACACACACTATAGTAGGTGGTGTACCAACAGTCACACACAAACACACTATAGTAGCTGGTGTACCAACACACACACTAAAGTAGGTCCTGTACCAACATTCACACACACACTACAGTAGGTGGTGTACCAACACACACACACACACACACTACAGTAGGTGGTATACCAACACACATACACACTACAGTAGGTGATGTACCAACAGTCACATACACACTACAGTAGGTGATGTACCAACACACACTATAGTAGGTGGTGTACCAACACATACACACTACAGTAGGTGATGTACCAACAGTCACATACACACTACAGTAGGTGATGTACCAACACACACTATAGTAGGTGGTGTACCAACACATACACACTACAGTAGGTGATGTACCAACACACACACACACACACCCACACACACACTACAGTAGGTGGTGTACCAACAGTCACACACACTACAGTAGATGGTGTACCAACAGGCACACACACACACTAGAGTAGGTGGTGTACCAACAGTCACAGACACACACATACACTATAGTAGGTGGTGTACCAACAGTCACAGACACACACACACTATAGTAGGTGGTGTACCAACAGTCACAGACACACACACACACACTATAGTAGGTGGTGTACCAACAGTCACAGACACACACATACACTATAGTAGGTGGTGTACCAACAGTCACAGACACACACATACACTATAGTAGGTGGTGTACCAACAGTCACAGATACACACACACACACACTATAGTAGGTGGTGTACCAACAGTCACAGACACACACACACACTATAGTAGGTGGTGTACCAACAGTCACAGACACACACACACTATAGTAGGTGGTGTACCAACAGTCACAGATACACACACACACACTATAGTAGGTGGTGTACCAACAGTCACAGATACGAACACACACACTATAGTAGGTGGTGTACCAACAGTCACAGACACACACACACACACTATAGTAGGTGGTGTACCAACAGTCACAGACACACACATACACTATAGTAGGTGGTGTACCAACAGTCACAGATACACACACACACACTATAGTAGGTGGTGTACCAACAGTCACAGACACACACATACACTATAGTAGATGGTGTACCAACAGTCACAGACACACACATACACTATAGTAGGTGGTGTACCAACAGTCACAGACACACACACTATAGTAGGTGGTGTACCAACAGTCGCAGACACACACACACGCTATAGTAGGTGGTGTACCAACAGTCACAGATACACACACACGCTATAGTAGGTGGTGTACCAACAGTCACAGACACACACACACTATAGTAAGTGGTGTACCAACAGTCACAGATACACACACACACACACACTATAGTAGGTGGTGTACCAACAGTCACAGACACACACATCCACTATAGTAAGTGGTGTACCAACAGTCACAGATACACACACACACACTATAGTAGGTGGTGTACCAACAGTCACAGACACACACATACACTATAGTAGGTGGTGTACCAACAGTCACAGATACACACACACACTATAGTAAGTGGTGTACCAACAGTCACAGACACACACATACACTACAGTAGGTGGTGTACCAACAGTCACAGACACACACACACTATAGTAGGTGGTGTACCAACAGTCACAGACACACACACACTATAGTAGGTGGTGTACCAACAGTCACAGACACACACATACACTATAGTAGGTGGTGTACCAACAGTCACACACACATACACTATAGTAGGTGGTGTACCAACAGTCACAGATACACACACACACACTATAGTAGGTGGTGTACCAACAGTCACAGACATACACACACACTATAGTAGGTGGTGTACCAACAGTCACAGACACACACACACACACACTATAGTAGGTGGTGTACCAACAGTCACAGACACACACACACACTATAGTAGGTGGTGTACCAACAGTCACAGATACACACACACACACTATAGTAGGTGTTGTACCAACAGTCACAGATACACACAAACACACTATAGTAGGTGGTGTACCAACAGTCACAGATACACACACACACACTATAGTAAGTGGTGTACCAACAGTCACAGATACACTCACACACACTATAGTAGGCGGTGTACTAACAGTCACAGACACACACACTATAGTAGGTGGTGTACCAACAGTCACAGACACACACATACACTATAGTAGGTGGTGTACCAACAGTCACAGACACACACACACTATAGTAGGTGGTGTACCAACAGTCACGGACACACACACACACACTATAGTAGGTGGTGTACCAACAGTCACAGACACACACACACACACTATAGTAGGTGGTGTACCAACAGTCACAGACACACATACACTATAGTAGGTGGTGTACCAACAGTCACAGACACACACACACACACTATAGTAGGTGGTGTACCAACAGTCACAGACACACACACACTATAGTAGGTGGTGTACCAACAGTCACAGACACACACACACACACTATAGTAGGTGGTGTACCAACAGTCACAGACACACACATACACTATAGTAGGTGGTGTACCAACAGTCACAGACACACACATACACTATAGTAGGTGGTGTACCAACAGTCACAGATACACACACACACACACTATAGTAGGTGGTGTACCAACAGTCACAGACACACACACACACTATAGTAGGTGGTGTACCAACAGTCACAGATACACACACACACTATAGTAGGTGGTGTACCAACAGTCACAGATACACACACACACACTATAGTAGGTGGTGTACCAACAGTCACAGATACACACACACACACTATAGTAGGTGGTGTAGCAACAGTCACAGATACACACACACACACTATAGTAAGTGGTGTACCAACAGTCACAGATACACACACACTATAGTAGGTGGTGTACCAACAGTCACAGACACACACACACACACTATAGTAGGTGGTGTACCAACAGTCACAGACACACACATACACTATAGTAGGTGGTGTACCAACAGTCACAGATACACACACACACACTATAGTAGGTGGTGTACCAACAGTCACAGACACACACATACACTATAGTAGGTGGTGTACCAACAGTCACAGACACACACATACACTATAGTAGGTGGTGTACCAACAGTCACAGATACACGCACACACACTATAGTAGGTGGTGTACCAACAGTCACAGACACACACATACACTATAGTAGGTGGTGTACCAACAGTCACAGACACACACATACACTATAGTAGGTGGTGTACCAACAGTCACAGACACACACATACACTATAGTAAGTGTTGTACCAACAGTCACAGACACACACACTATAGTAGGTGGTGTACCAACAGTCACAGACACACACACACGCTATAGTAGGTGGTGTACCAACAGTCACAGATACACACACACGCTATAGTAGGTGGTGTACCAACAGTCACAGACACACACACACTATAGTAAGTGGTGTACCAACAGTCACAGATACACACACACACACTATAGTAGGTGGTGTACCAACAGTCACAGACACACACACACACACTATAGTAGGTGGTGTACCAACAGTCACAGACACACACACACACACTATAGTAGGTGGTGTACCAACAGTCACAGACACACATACACTATAGTAGGTGGTGTACCAACAGTCACAGACACACACACACACACTATAGTAGGTGGTGTACCAACAGTCACAGACACACACACACTATAGTAGGTGGTGTACCAACAGTCACAGACACACACACACACACTATAGTAGGTGGTGTACCAACAGTCACAGACACACACATACACTATAGTAGGTGGTGTACCAACAGTCACAGACACACACATACACTATAGTAGGTGGTGTACCAACAGTCACAGATACACACACACACACACTATAGTAGGTGGTGTACCAACAGTCACAGACACACACACACACTATAGTAGGTGGTGTACCAACAGTCACAGACACACACACACACACTATAGTAGGTGGTGTACCAACAGTCACAGACACACACACACTCTATAGTAGGTGGTGTACCAACAGTCACAGATACACACACACACACTATAGTAGGTGGTGTACCAACAGTCACAGATACACACACACACACTATAGTAGGTGGTGTACCAACAGTCACAGATACACACACACACACTATAGTAAGTGGTGTACCAACAGTCACAGATACACACACACACACTATAGTAGGTGGTGTACCAACAGTCACAGACACACACACACACACTATAGTAGGTGGTGTACCAACAGTCACAGACACACACATACACTATAGTAGGTGGTGTACCAACAGTCACAGATACACACACACACACTATAGTAGGTGGTGTACCAACAGTCACAGACACACACATACACTATAGTAGGTGGTGTACCAACAGTCACAGACACACACATACACTATAGTAGGTGGTGTACCAACAGTCACAGATACACACACACACACTATAGTAGGTGGTGTACCAACAGTCACAGACACACACATACACTATAGTAGGTGGTGTACCAACAGTCACAGACACACACATACACTATAGTAGGTGGTGTACCAACAGTCACAGACACACACATACACTATAGTAAGTGTTGTACCAACAGTCACAGACATACACACTATAGTAGGTGGTGTACCAACAGTCACAGACACACACACACGCTATAGTAGGTGGTGTACCAACAGTCACAGATACACACACACGCTATAGTAGGTGGTGTACCAACAGTCACAGACACACACACACTATAGTAAGTGGTGTACCAACAGTCACAGATACACACACACACACTATAGTAGGTGGTGTACCAACAGTCACAGACACACACACACACACTATAGTAGGTGGTGTACCAACAGTCACAGACACACACATCCACTATAGTAAGTGGTGTAACAACAGTCACAGATACACACACACACACTATAGTAGGTGGTGTACCAACAGTCACAGACACACACATACACTATAGTAGGTGGTGTACCAACAGTCACAGATACACACACACACTATAGTAAGTGGTGTACCAACAGTCACAGACACACACATACACTACAGTAGGTGGTGTACCAACAGTCACAGACACACACACACTATAGTAGGTGGTGTACCAACAGTCACAGACACACACACACTATAGTAGGTGGTGTACCAACAGTCACACACACATACACTATAGTAGGTGGTGTACCAACAGTCACAGATACACACACACACACTATAGTAGGTGGTGTACCAACAGTCACAGACATACACACACACTATAGTAGGTGGTGTACCAACAGTCACAGACACACACACACACACACTATAGTAGGTGGTGTACCAACAGTCACAGACACACACACACACTATAGTAGGTGGTGTACCAACAGTCACAGATACACACACACACACTATAGTAGGTGTTGTACCAACAGTCACAGATACACACAAACACACTATAGTAGGTGGTGTACCAACAGTCACAGATACACACACACACACTATAGTAAGTGGTGTACCAACAGTCACAGATACACACACACACACTATAGTAGGTGGTGTACCAACAGTCACAGACACACACACTATAGTAGGTGGTGTACCAACAGTCACAGACACACACATACACTATAGTAGGTGGTGTACCAACAGTCACAGACACACACATACACTATAGTAAGTGGTGTACCAACAGTCACAGATACACACACACACTATAGTAGGTGGTGTACCAACAGTCACAGACACACACACACACTATAGTAGGTGGTCTAGCAACAGTCACAGATACACACACACACACTATAGTAAGTGGTGTACCAACAGTCACAGATACACACACACACACTATAGTAGGTGGTGTACCAACAGTCACAGACACACACACACACACTATAGTAGGTGGTGTACCAACAGTCACAGACACACACATACACTATAGTAGGTGGTGTACCAACAGTCACAGATACACACACACACACTATAGTAGGTGGTGTACCAACAGTCACAGACACACACATACACTATAGTAGGTGGTGTACCAACAGTCACAGACACACACATACACTATAGTAGGTGGTGTACCAACAGTCACAGATACACGCACACACACTATAGTAGGTGGTGTACCAACAGTCACAGACACACACATACACTATAGTAGGTGGTGTACCAACAGTCACAGACACACACATACACTATAGTAGGTGGTGTACCAACAGTCACAGACACACACATACACTATAGTAAGTGTTGTACCAACAGTCACAGACACACACACTATAGTAGGTGGTGTACCAACAGTCACAGACACACACACACGCTATAGTAGGTGGTGTACCAACAGTCACAGATACACACACACGCTATAGTAGGTGGTGTACCAACAGTCACAGACACACACACACTATAGTAAGTGGTGTACCAACAGTCACAGATACACACACACACACTATCGTAGGTGGTGTACCAACAGTCACAGACACACACACACACACACTATAGTAGGTGGTGTACCAACAGTCACAGACACACACACACACACTATAGTAGGTGGTGTACCAACAGTCACAGACACACATACACTATAGTAGGTGGTGTACCAACAGTCACAGACACACACACACACACTATAGTAGGTGGTGTACCAACAGTCACAGACACACACACACTATAGTAGGTGGTGTACCAACAGTCACAGACACACACACACACACTATAGTAGGTGGTGTACCAACAGTCACAGACACACACATACACTATAGTAGGTGGTGTACCAACAGTCACAGACACACACATACACTATAGTAGGTGGTGTACCAACAGTCACAGATACACACACACACACACTATAGTAGGTGGTGTACCAACAGTCACAGACACACACACACACTATAGTAGGTGGTGTACCAACAGTCACAGACACACACACACACACTATAGTAGGTGGTGTACCAACAGTCACAGACACACACACACTCTATAGTAGGTGGTGTACCAACAGTCACAGATACACACACACACACTATAGTAGGTGGTGTACCAACAGTCACAGATACACACACACACACTATAGTAGGTGGTGTACCAACAGTCACAGACACACACACACACACTATAGTAGGTGGTGTACCAACAGTCACAGACACACACACACTATAGTAGGTGGTGTACCAACAGTCACAGACACACACACACACACTATAGTAGGTGGTGTACCAACAGTCACAGACACACACATACACTATAGTAGGTGGTGTACCAACAGTCACAGACACACACATACACTATAGTAGGTGGTGTACCAACAGTCACAGATACACACACACACACACTATAGTAGGTGGTGTACCAACAGTCACAGACACACACACACACTATAGTAGGTGGTGTACCAACAGTCACAGACACACACACACACACTATAGTAGGTGGTGTACCAACAGTCACAGACACACACACACTCTATAGTAGGTGGTGTACCAACAGTCACAGATACACACACACACACTATAGTAGGTGGTGTACCAACAGTCACAGATACACACACACACACTATAGTAGGTGGTGTACCAACAGTCACAGATACACACACACACACTATAGTAAGTGGTGTACCAACAGTCACAGATACACACACACACACTATAGTAGGTGGTGTACCAACAGTCACAGACACACACACACACACTATAGTAGGTGGTGTACCAACAGTCACAGACACACACATACACTATAGTAGGTGGTGTACCAACAGTCACAGATACACACACACACACTATAGTAGGTGGTGTACCAACAGTCACAGACACACACATACACTATAGTAGGTGGTGTACCAACAGTCACAGACACACACATACACTATAGTAGGTGGTGTACCAACAGTCACAGATACACACACACACACTATAGTAGGTGGTGTACCAACAGTCACAGACACACACATACACTATAGTAGGTGGTGTACCAACAGTCACAGACACACACATACACTATAGTAGGTGGTGTACCAACAGTCACAGACACACACATACACTATAGTAAGTGTTGTACCAACAGTCACAGACATACACACTATAGTAGGTGGTGTACCAACAGTCACAGACACACACACACGCTATAGTAGGTGGTGTACCAACAGTCACAGATACACACACACGCTATAGTAGGTGGTGTACCAACAGTCACAGACACACACACACTATAGTAAGTGGTGTACCAACAGTCACAGATACACACACACACACTATAGTAGGTGGTGTACCAACAGTCACAGACACACACACACACACTATAGTAGGTGGTGTACCAACAGTCACAGACACACACATCCACTATAGTAAGTGGTGTAACAACAGTCACAGATACACACACACACACTATAGTAGGTGGTGTACCAACAGTCACAGACACACACATACACTATAGTAGGTGGTGTACCAACAGTCACAGATACACACACACACTATAGTAAGTGGTGTACCAACAGTCACAGACACACACATACACTACAGTAGGTGGTGTACCAACAGTCACAGACACACACACACTATAGTAGGTGGTGTACCAACAGTCACAGACACACACACACTATAGTAGGTGGTGTACCAACAGTCACACACACATACACTATAGTAGGTGGTGTACCAACAGTCACAGATACACACACACACTATAGTAGGTGGTGTACCAACAGTCACAGACATACACACACACTATAGTAGGTGGTGTACCAACAGTCACAGACACACACACACACACACTATAGTAGGTGGTGTACCAACAGTCACAGACACACACACACACTATAGTAGGTGGTGTACCAACAGTCACAGATACACACACACACACTATAGTAGGTGTTGTACCAACAGTCACAGATACACACAAACACACTATAGTAGGTGGTGTACCAACAGTCACAGATACACACACACACACTATAGTAAGTGGTGTACCAACAGTCACAGATACACACACACACACTATAGTAGGTGGTGTACCAACAGTCACAGACACACACACTATAGTAGGTGGTGTACCAACAGTCACAGACACACACATACACTATAGTAGGTGGTGTACCAACAGTCACAGACACACACATACACTATAGTAAGTGGTGTACCAACAGTCACAGATACACACACACACTATAGTAGGTGGTGTACCAACAGTCACAGACACACACACACACTATAGTAGGTGGTCTAGCAACAGTCACAGATACACACACACACACTATAGTAAGTGGTGTACCAACAGTCACAGATACACACACACACACTATAGTAGGTGGTGTACCAACAGTCACAGACACACACACACACACTATAGTAGGTGGTGTACCAACAGTCACAGACACACACATACACTATAGTAGGTGGTGTACCAACAGTCACAGATACACACACACACACTATAGTAGGTGGTGTACCAACAGTCACAGACACACACATACACTATAGTAGGTGGTGTACCAACAGTCACAGACACACACATACACTATAGTAGGTGGTGTACCAACAGTCACAGATACACGCACACACACTATAGTAGGTGGTGTACCAACAGTCACAGACACACACATACACTATAGTAGGTGGTGTACCAACAGTCACAGACACACACATACACTATAGTAGGTGGTGTACCAACAGTCACAGACACACACATACACTATAGTAAGTGTTGTACCAACAGTCACAGACACACACACTATAGTAGGTGGTGTACCAACAGTCACAGACACACACACACGCTATAGTAGGTGGTGTACCAACAGTCACAGATACACACACACGCTATAGTAGGTGGTGTACCAACAGTCACAGACACACACACACTATAGTAAGTGGTGTACCAACAGTCACAGATACACACACACACACTATCGTAGGTGGTGTACCAACAGTCACAGACACACACATACACTATAGTAGGTGGTGTACCAACAGTCACAGATACACACACACACACACTATAGTAGGTGGTGTACCAACAGTCACAGACACACACACACACTATAGTAGGTGGTGTACCAACAGTCACAGACACACACACACACACTATAGTAGGTGGTGTACCAACAGTCACAGACACACACACACTCTATAGTAGGTGGTGTACCAACAGTCACAGATACACACACACACACTATAGTAGGTGGTGTACCAACAGTCACAGATACACACACACACACTATAGTAGGTGGTGTACCAACAGTCACAGATACACACACACACACTATAGTAAGTGGTGTACCAACAGTCACAGATACACACACACACACTATAGTAGGTGGTGTACCAACAGTCACAGACACACACACACACACTATAGTAGGTGGTGTACCAACAGTCACAGACACACACATACACTATAGTAGGTGGTGTACCAACAGTCACAGATACACACACACACACTATAGTAGGTGGTGTACCAACAGTCACAGACACACACATACACTATAGTAGGTGGTGTACCAACAGTCACAGACACACACATACACTATAGTAGGTGGTGTACCAACAGTCACAGATACACACACACACACTATAGTAGGTGGTGTACCAACAGTCACAGACACACACATACACTATAGTAGGTGGTGTACCAACAGTCACAGACACACACATACACTATAGTAGGTGGTGTACCAACAGTCACAGACACACACATACACTATAGTAAGTGTTGTACCAACAGTCACAGACATACACACTATAGTAGGTGGTGTACCAACAGTCACAGACACACACACACGCTATAGTAGGTGGTGTACCAACAGTCACAGATACACACACACGCTATAGTAGGTGGTGTACCAACAGTCACAGACACACACACACTATAGTAAGTGGTGTACCAACAGTCACAGATACACACACACACACTATAGTAGGTGGTGTACCAACAGTCACAGACACACACACACACACTATAGTAGGTGGTGTACCAACAGTCACAGACACACACATCCACTATAGTAAGTGGTGTAACAACAGTCACAGATACACACACACACACTATAGTAGGTGGTGTACCAACAGTCACAGACACACACATACACTATAGTAGGTGGTGTACCAACAGTCACAGATACACACACACACTATAGTAAGTGGTGTACCAACAGTCACAGACACACACATACACTACAGTAGGTGGTGTACCAACAGTCACAGACACACACACACTATAGTAGGTGGTGTACCAACAGTCACAGACACACACACACTATAGTAGGTGGTGTACCAACAGTCACACACACATACACTATAGTAGGTGGTGTACCAACAGTCACAGATACACACACACACTATAGTAGGTGGTGTACCAACAGTCACAGACATACACACACACTATAGTAGGTGGTGTACCAACAGTCACAGACACACACACACACACACTATAGTAGGTGGTGTACCAACAGTCACAGACACACACACACACTATAGTAGGTGGTGTACCAACAGTCACAGATACACACACACACACTATAGTAGGTGTTGTACCAACAGTCACAGATACACACAAACACACTATAGTAGGTGGTGTACCAACAGTCACAGATACACACACACACACTATAGTAAGTGGTGTACCAACAGTCACAGATACACACACACACACTATAGTAGGTGGTGTACCAACAGTCACAGACACACACACTATAGTAGGTGGTGTACCAACAGTCACAGACACACACATACACTATAGTAGGTGGTGTACCAACAGTCACAGACACACACATACACTATAGTAAGTGGTGTACCAACAGTCACAGATACACACACACACTATAGTAGGTGGTGTACCAACAGTCACAGACACACACACACACTATAGTAGGTGGTCTAGCAACAGTCACAGATACACACACACACACTATAGTAAGTGGTGTACCAACAGTCACAGATACACACACACACACTATAGTAGGTGGTGTACCAACAGTCACAGACACACACACACACACTATAGTAGGTGGTGTACCAACAGTCACAGACACACACATACACTATAGTAGGTGGTGTACCAACAGTCACAGATACACACACACACACTATAGTAGGTGGTGTACCAACAGTCACAGACACACACATACACTATAGTAGGTGGTGTACCAACAGTCACAGACACACACATACACTATAGTAGGTGGTGTACCAACAGTCACAGATACACGCACACACACTATAGTAGGTGGTGTACCAACAGTCACAGACACACACATACACTATAGTAGGTGGTGTACCAACAGTCACAGACACACACATACACTATAGTAGGTGGTGTACCAACAGTCACAGACACACACATACACTATAGTAAGTGTTGTACCAACAGTCACAGACACACACACTATAGTAGGTGGTGTACCAACAGTCACAGACACACACACACGCTATAGTAGGTGGTGTACCAACAGTCACAGATACACACACACGCTATAGTAGGTGGTGTACCAACAGTCACAGACACACACACACTATAGTAAGTGGTGTACCAACAGTCACAGATACACACACACACACTATCGTAGGTGGTGTACCAACAGTCACAGACACACACACACACACTATAGTAGGTGGTGTACCAACAGTCACAGACACACACACACACACTATAGTAGGTGGTGTACCAACAGTCACAGACACACATACACTATAGTAGGTGGTGTACCAACAGTCACAGACACACACACACACACTATAGTAGGTGGTGTACCAACAGTCACAGACACACACACACTATAGTAGGTGGTGTACCAACAGTCACAGACACACACACACACACTATAGTAGGTGGTGTACCAACAGTCACAGACACACACATACACTATAGTAGGTGGTGTACCAACAGTCACAGACACACACATACACTATAGTAGGTGGTGTACCAACAGTCACAGATACACACACACACACACTATAGTAGGTGGTGTACCAACAGTCACAGACACACACACACACTATAGTAGGTGGTGTACCAACAGTCACAGACACACACACACACACTATAGTAGGTGGTGTACCAACAGTCACAGACACACACACACTCTATAGTAGGTGGTGTACCAACAGTCACAGATACACACACACACACTATAGTAGGTGGTGTACCAACAGTCACAGATACACACACACACACTATAGTAGGTGGTGTACCAACAGTCACAGATACACACACACACACTATAGTAAGTGGTGTACCAACAGTCACAGATACACACACACACACTATAGTAGGTGGTGTACCAACAGTCACAGACACACACACACACACTATAGTAGGTGGTGTACCAACAGTCACAGACACACACATACACTATAGTAGGTGGTGTACCAACAGTCACAGATACACACACACACACTATAGTAGGTGGTGTACCAACAGTCACAGACACACACATACACTATAGTAGGTGGTGTACCAACAGTCACAGACACACACATACACTATAGTAGGTGGTGTACCAACAGTCACAGATACACACACACACACTATAGTAGGTGGTGTACCAACAGTCACAGACACACACATACACTATAGTAGGTGGTGTACCAACAGTCACAGACACACACATACACTATAGTAGGTGGTGTACCAACAGTCACAGACACACACATACACTATAGTAAGTGTTGTACCAACAGTCACAGACATACACACTATAGTAGGTGGTGTACCAACAGTCACAGACACACACACACACACTATAGTAGGTGGTGTACCAACAGTCACAGACACACACATCCACTATAGTAAGTGGTGTAACAACAGTCACAGATACACACACACACACTATAGTAGGTGGTGTACCAACAGTCACAGACACACACATACACTATAGTAGGTGGTGTACCAACAGTCACAGATACACACACACACTATAGTAAGTGGTGTACCAACAGTCACAGACACACACATACACTACAGTAGGTGGTGTACCAACAGTCACAGACACACACACACACTATAGTAGGTGGTGTACCAACAGTCACAGACACACACACACTATAGTAGGTGGTGTACCAACAGTCACACACACATACACTATAGTAGGTGGTGTACCAACAGTCACAGATACACACACACACACTATAGTAGGTGGTGTACCAACAGTCACAGACATACACACACACTATAGTAGGTGGTGTACCAACAGTCACAGACACACACACACACACACTATAGTAGGTGGTGTACCAACAGTCACAGACACACACACACACTATAGTAGGTGGTGTACCAACAGTCACAGATACACACACACACACTATAGTAGGTGTTGTACCAACAGTCACAGATACACACAAACACACTATAGTAGGTGGTGTACCAACAGTCACAGATACACACACACACACTATAGTAAGTGGTGTACCAACAGTCACAGATACACACACACACACTATAGTAGGTGGTGTACCAACAGTCACAGACACACACACTATAGTAGGTGGTGTACCAACAGTCACAGACACACACATACACTATAGTAGGTGGTGTACCAACAGTCACAGACACACACATACACTATAGTAAGTGGTGTACCAACAGTCACAGATACACACACACACTATAGTAGGTGGTGTACCAACAGTCACAGACACACACACACACTATAGTAGGTGGTGTACCAACAGTCACAGATACACACACACACTATAGTAGGTGGTGTACCAACAGTCACAGACACACACACACTATAGTAAGTGGTGTACCAACAGTCACAGATACACACACACACACTATAGTAGGTGGTGTACCAACAGTCACAGATACACACACACACACTATAGTAGGTGTTGTACCAACAGTCACAGATACACACAAACACACTATAGTAGGTGGTGTACCAACAGTCACAGATACACACACACACACTATAGTAAGTGGTGTACCAACAGTCACAGATACACACACACACACTATAGTAGGTGGTGTACCAACAGTCACAGACACACACACTATAGTAGGTGGTGTACCAACAGTCACAGACACACACATACACTATAGTAGGTGGTGTACCAACAGTCACAGACACACACACACACTATAGTAGGTGGTGTACCAACAGTCACAGACACACACACACACACTATAGTAGGTGGTGTACCAACAGTCACAGACACACACATACACTATAGTAGGTGGTGTACCAACAGTCACAGATACACACTCACACACTATAATAGGTGGTGTACCAACAGTCACAGACACACACATACACTATAGTAGGTGGTGTACCAACAGTCACAGACACACACATACACTATAGTAGGTGGTGTACCAACAGTCACAGATACACACACACACACTATAGTAGGTGGTGTACCAACAGTCACAGACACACACATACACTATAGTAGGTGGTGTACCAACAGTCACAGACACACACATACACTATAGTAGGTGGTGTACCAACAGTCACAGACACACACATACACTATAGTAAGTTGTACCAACAGTCACAGACACACACACTATAGTAGGTGGTGTACCAACAGTCACAGACACACACACACGCTATAGTAGGTGGTGTACCAACAGTCACAGATACACACACACGCTATAGTAGGTGGTGTACCAACAGTCACAGACACACACACACTATAGTAAGTGGTGTACCAACAGTCACAGATACACACACACACACTATAGTAGGTGGTGTACCAACAGTCACAGACACACACACACACACTATAGTAGGTGGTGTACCAACAGTCACAGACACACACACACATACTATAGTAGGTGGTGTACCAACAGTCACAGACACACATACACTATAGTAGGTGGTGTACCAACAGTCACAGACACACACACACACACTATAGTAGGTGGTGTACCAACAGTCACAGACACACACACACTATAGTAGGTGGTGTACCAACAGTCACAGACACACACACACACACTATAGTAGGTGGTGTACCAACAGTCACAGACACACACATACACTATAGTAGGTGGTGTACCAACAGTCACAGACACACACATACACTATAGTAGGTGGTGTACCAACAGTCACAGATACACACACTATAGTAGGTGGTGTACCAACAGTCACAGACACACACACACACTATAGTAGGTGGTGTACCAACAGTCACAGACACACACACACACACTATAGTAGGTGGTGTACCAACAGTCACAGACACACACACACTCTATAGTAGGTGGTGTACCAACAGTCACAGATACACACACACACACTATAGTAGGTGGTGTACCAACAGTCACAGATACACACACACACACTATAGTAGGTGGTGTACCAACAGTCACAGATACACACACACACACTATAGTAAGGTGGTGTACCAACAGTCACAGATACACACACACACACTATAGTAGGTGGTGTACCAACAGTCACAGACACACACACACACACTATAGTAGGTGGTGTACCAACAGTCACAGACACACACATACACTATAGTAGGTGGTGTACCAACAGTCACAGATACACACACACACACTATAGTAGGTGGTGTACCAACAGTCACAGACACACACATACACTATAGTAGGTGGTGTACCAACAGTCACAGACACACACATACACTATAGTAGGTGGTGTACCAACAGTCACAGATACACACCCACACACTATAGTAGGTGGTGTACCAACAGTCACAGACACACACATACACTATAGTAGGTGGTGTACCAACAGTCACAGACACACACATACACTATAGTAGGTGGTGTACCAACAGTCACAGACACACACATACACTATAGTAAGTGTTGTACCAACAGTCACAGACACACACACTATAGTAGGTGGTGTACCAACAGTCACAGACACACACACACGCTATAGTAGGTGGTGTACCAACAGTCACAGATACACACACACGCTATAGTAGGTGGTGTACCAACAGTCACAGACACACACACACTATAGTAAGTGGTGTACCAACAGTCACAGATACACACACACACACTATAGTAGGTGGTGTACCAACAGTCACAGACACACGCACACACACTATAGTAGGTGGTGTACCAACAGTCACAGACACACACATCCACTATAGTAAGTGGTGTAACAACAGTCACAGATACACACACACACACTATAGTAGGTGGTGTACCAACAGTCACAGACACACACATACACTATAGTAAGTGTTGTACCAACAGTCACAGACACACACACTATAGTAGGTGGTGTACCAACAGTCACAGACACACACACACACACTATAGTAGGTGGTGTACCAACAGTCACAGACACACACATCCACTATAGTAAGTGGTGTAACAACAGTCACAGATACACACACACACACTATAGTAAGTGGTGTACCAACAGTCACAGATACACACACACACACTATAGTAGGTGGTGTACTAACAGTCACAGACACACACACTATAGTAGGTGGTGTACCAACAGTCACAGACACACACATACACTATAGTAGGTGGTGTACCAACAGTCACAGACACACACACACTATAGTAGGTGGTGTACCAACAGTCACAGACACACACACACACACTATAGTAGGTGGTGTACCAGCAGTCACAGACACACACACACACACTATAGTAGGTGGTGTACCAACAGTCACAGACACACATACACTATAGTAGGTGGTGTACCAACAGTCACAGACACACACACACACTATAGTAGGTGGTGTACCAACAGTCACAGACACACACACACTATAGTAGGTGGTGTACCAACAGTCACAGACACACACACACACACTATAGTAGGTGGTGTACCAACAGTCACAGACACACACATACACTATAGTAGGTGGTGTACCAACAGTCACAGACACACACATACACTATAGTAGGTGGTGTACCAACAGTCACAGATACACACACACACTATAGTAGGTGGTGTACCAACAGTCACAGACACACACACACACTATAGTAGGTGGTGTACCAACAGTCACAGATACACACACACACTATAGTAGGTGGTGTACCAACAGTCACAGATACACACACACACACTATAGTAGGTGGTGTACCAACAGTCACAGATACACACACACACACTATAGTAGGTGGTGTAGCAACAGTCACAGATACACACACACACACTATAGTAAGTGGTGTACCAACAGTCACAGATACACACACACACACTATAGTAGGTGGTGTACCAACAGTCACAGACACACACACACACACTATAGTAGGTGGTGTACCAACAGTCACAGACACACACACTATAGTAGGTGGTGTACCAACAGTCACAGACACACACATACACTATAGTAGGTGGTGTACCAACAGTCACAGACACACACATACACTATAGTAAGTGGTGTACCAACAGTCACAGATACACACACACACTATAGTAGGTGGTGTACCAACAGTCACAGACACACACACACACTATAGTAGGTGGTCTAGCAACAGTCACAGATACACACACACACACTATAGTAAGTGGTGTACCAACAGTCACAGATACACACACACACACTATAGTAGGTGGTGTACCAACAGTCACAGACACACACACACACACTATAGTAGGTGGTGTACCAACAGTCACAGACACACACATACACTATAGTAGGTGGTGTACCAACAGTCACAGATACACACACACACACTATAGTAGGTGGTGTACCAACAGTCACAGACACACACATACACTATAGTAGGTGGTGTACCAACAGTCACAGACACACACATACACTATAGTAGGTGGTGTACCAACAGTCACAGATACACGCACACACACTATAGTAGGTGGTGTACCAACAGTCACAGACACACACATACACTATAGTAGGTGGTGTACCAACAGTCACAGACACACACATACACTATAGTAGGTGGTGTACCAACAGTCACAGACACACACATACACTATAGTAAGTGTTGTACCAACAGTCACAGACACACACACTATAGTAGGTGGTGTACCAACAGTCACAGACACACACACACGCTATAGTAGGTGGTGTACCAACAGTCACAGATACACACACACGCTATAGTAGGTGGTGTACCAACAGTCACAGACACACACACACTATAGTAAGTGGTGTACCAACAGTCACAGATACACACACACACTATAGTAGGTGGTGTACCAACAGTCACAGACACACACACACACACTATAGTAGGTGGTGTACCAACAGTCACAGACACACACACACACACTATAGTAGGTGGTGTACCAACAGTCACAGACACACATACACTATAGTAGGTGGTGTACCAACAGTCACAGACACACACACACACACTATAGTAGGTGGTGTACCAACAGTCACAGACACACACACACTATAGTAGGTGGTGTACCAACAGTCACAGACACACACACACACTATAGTAGGTGGTGTACCAACAGTCACAGACACACACATACACTATAGTAGGTGGTGTACCAACAGTCACAGACACACACATACACTATAGTAGGTGGTGTACCAACAGTCACAGATACACACACACACACACTATAGTAGGTGGTGTACCAACAGTCACAGACACACACACACACTATAGTAGGTGGTGTACCAACAAACAGTCACAGACACACACACACACACTATAGTAGGTGGTGTACCAACAGTCACAGACACACACACACTCTATAGTAGGTGGTGTACCAACAGTCACAGATACACACACACACACTATAGTAGGTGGTGTACCAACAGTCACAGATACACACACACACACTATAGTAGGTGGTGTACCAACAGTCACAGATACACACACACACACTATAGTAAGTGGTGTACCAACAGTCACAGATACACACACACACACTATAGTAGGTGGTGTACCAACAGTCACAGACACACACACACACACTATAGTAGGTGGTGTACCAACAGTCACAGACACACACATACACTATAGTAGGTGGTGTACCAACAGTCACAGATACACACACACACACTATAGTAGGTGGTGTACCAACAGTCACAGACACACACATACACTATAGTAGGTGGTGTACCAACAGTCACAGACACACACATACACTATAGTAGGTGGTGTACCAACAGTCACAGATACACACACACACACTATAGTAGGTGGTGTACCAACAGTCACAGACACACACATACACTATAGTAGGTGGTGTACCAACAGTCACAGACACACACATACACTATAGTAGGTGGTGTACCAACAGTCACAGACACACACATACACTATAGTAAGTGTTGTACCAACAGTCACAGACATACACACTATAGTAGGTGGTGTACCAACAGTCACAGACACACACACACACACTATAGTAGGTGGTGTACCAACAGTCACAGACACACACATCCACTATAGTAAGTGGTGTAACAACAGTCACAGATACACACACACACACTATAGTAGGTGGTGTACCAACAGTCACAGACACACACATACACTATAGTAGGTGGTGTACCAACAGTCACAGATACACACACACACTATAGTAAGTGGTGTACCAACAGTCACAGACACACACATACACTACAGTAGGTGGTGTACCAACAGTCACAGACACACACACACACTATAGTAGGTGGTGTACCAACAGTCACAGACACACACACACTATAGTAGGTGGTGTACCAACAGTCACACACACATACACTATAGTAGGTGGTGTACCAACAGTCACAGATACACACACACACACTATAGTAGGTGGTGTACCAACAGTCACAGACATACACACACACTATAGTAGGTGGTGTACCAACAGTCACAGACACACACACACACACACTATAGTAGGTGGTGTACCAACAGTCACAGACACACACACACACTATAGTAGGTGGTGTACCAACAGTCACAGATACACACACACACACTATAGTAGGTGTTGTACCAACAGTCACAGATACACACAAACACACTATAGTAGGTGGTGTACCAACAGTCACAGATACACACACACACACTATAGTAAGTGGTGTACCAACAGTCACAGATACACACACACACACTATAGTAGGTGGTGTACCAACAGTCACAGACACACACACTATAGTAGGTGGTGTACCAACAGTCACAGACACACACATACACTATAGTAGGTGGTGTACCAACAGTCACAGACACACACATACACTATAGTAAGTGGTGTACCAACAGTCACAGATACACACACACACTATAGTAGGTGGTGTACCAACAGTCACAGACACACACACACACTATAGTAGGTGGTGTACCAACAGTCACAGATACACACACACACTATAGTAGGTGGTGTACCAACAGTCACAGACACACACACACTATAGTAAGTGGTGTACCAACAGTCACAGATACACACACACACACTATAGTAGGTGGTGTACCAACAGTCACAGATACACACACACACACTATAGTAGGTGTTGTACCAACAGTCACAGATACACACAAACACACTATAGTAGGTGGTGTACCAACAGTCACAGATACACACACACACACACTATAGTAAGTGGTGTACCAACAGTCACAGATACACACACACACACTATAGTAGGTGGTGTACCAACAGTCACAGACACACACACTATAGTAGGTGGTGTACCAACAGTCACAGACACACACATACACTATAGTAGGTGGTGTACCAACAGTCACAGACACACACACACTATAGTAGGTGGTGTACCAACAGTCACAGACACACACACACACACTATAGTAGGTGGTGTACCAACAGTCACAGACACACACATACACTATAGTAGGTGGTGTACCAACAGTCACAGATACACACACACACACTATAATAGGTGGTGTACCAACAGTCACAGACACACACATACACTATAGTAGGTGGTGTACCAACAGTCACAGACACACACATACACTATAGTAGGTGGTGTACCAACAGTCACAGATACACACACACACACTATAGTAGGTGGTGTACCAACAGTCACAGACA
>OZ024742.1:288590900-288730900 GCA_964016885.1 Eledone cirrhosa
AGGTGGTGTACCAACAGTCACAGACACACACACACTATAGTAGGTGGTGTACCAACAGTCACAGACACACACACACTATAGTAGGTGGTGTACCAACAGTCACAGATACACACACACACACTATAGTAGGTGGTGTACCAACAGTCACAGACACACACACACACTATAGTAGGTGGTGTACCAACAGTCACAGACACACACACACACACTATAGTAGGTGGTGTACCAACAGTCACAGACACACACACACACTATAGTAAGGTGGTGTACCAACAGTCACAGATACACACACACACACTATAGTAGGTGGTGTACCAACAGTCACAGACACACAACACACTATAGTAGGTGGTGTACCAACAGTCACAGACACACACACACACTATAGTAGGTGGTGTACCAACAGTCACAGACACACACACACACTATAGTAGGTGGTGTACCAACAGTCACAGACACACACACTATAGTAGGTGGTGTACCAACAGTCACAGACACACACATACACTATAGTAGGTGGTGTACCAACAGTCACAGACACACACACGACACTATAGTAGGTGGTGTACCAACAGTCACAGATACACACACACACTATAGTAGGTGGTGTACCAACAGTCACAGACACACACACACACTATAGTAGGTGGTGTACCAACAGTCACAGATACACACACACACACTATAGTAGGTGGTGTACCAACAGTCACAGACACACACACACTATAGTAGGTGGTGTACCAACAGTCACAGATACACACACACACACTATAGTAGGTGGTGTACCAACAGTCACAGATACACACACACACACTATAGTAGGTGGTGTACCAACAGTCACAGATACACACACACACACTATAGTAGGTGGTGTACCAACAGTCACAGATACACACACACACACTATAGTAAGTGGTGTACCAACAGTCACAGATACACACACACACACTATAGTAGGTGGTGTACCAACAGTCACAGACACACACACTATAGTAGGTGGTGTACCAACAGTCACAGACACACACATACACTATAGTAGGTGGTGTACCAACAGTCACAGACACACACACACTATAGTAGGTGGTGTACCAACAGTCACAGACACACACACACACACTATAGTAGGTGGTGTACCAACAGTCACAGACACACACATACACTATAGTAGGTGGTGTACCAACAGTCACAGATACACACACACACTATAGTAGGTGGTGTACCAACAGTCACAGACACACACATACACTATAGTAGGTGGTGTACCAACAGTCACAGACACACACATACACTATAGTAGGTGGTGTACCAACAGTCACAGATACACACACACACACTATAGTAGGTGGTGTACCAACAGTCACAGACACACACATACACTATAGTAGGTGGTGTACCAACAGTCACAGACACACACATACACTATAGTAGGTGGTGTACCAACAGTCACAGACACACACATACACTATAGTAGGTGGTGTACCAACAGTCACAGACACACACACACTATAGTAGGTGGTGTACCAACAGTCACAGACACACACACACACTATAGTAGGTGGTGTACCAACAGTCACAGATACACACACACAGCTATAGTAGGTGGTGTACCAACAGTCACAGACACACACACACTATAGTAAGGTGGTGTACCAACAGTCACAGATACACACACACACACTATAGTAGGTGGTGTACCAACAGTCACAGACACACACACACACACTATAGTAGGTGGTGTACCAACAGTCACAGACACACACACACACTATAGTAGGTGGTGTACCAACAGTCACAGACACACATACACTATAGTAGGTGGTGTACCAACAGTCACAGACACACACACACACTATAGTAGGTGGTGTACCAACAGTCACAGACACACACACACTATAGTAGGTGGTGTACCAACAGTCACAGACACACACACACACACTATAGTAGGTGGTGTACCAACAGTCACAGACACACACACACACTATAGTAGGTGGTGTACCAACAGTCACAGACACACACATACACTATAGTAGGTGGTGTACCAACAGTCACAGATACACACACACACTATAGTAGGTGGTGTACCAACAGTCACAGACACACACACACACTATAGTAGGTGGTGTACCAACAGTCACAGACACACACACACACACTATAGTAGGTGGTGTACCAACAGTCACAGACACACACACACTCTATAGTAGGTGGTGTACCAACAGTCACAGACACACACACACACTATAGTAGGTGGTGTACCAACAGTCACAGACACACACACACACTATAGTAGGTGGTGTACCAACAGTCACAGATACACACACACACACTATAGTAGGTGGTGTACCAACAGTCACAGACACACACACACACTATAGTAGGTGGTGTACCAACAGTCACAGACACACACACACACACTATAGTAGGTGGTGTACCAACAGTCACAGACACACACACACACTATAGTAGGTGGTGTACCAACAGTCACAGATACACACACACACACTATAGTAGGTGGTGTACCAACAGTCACAGACACACACACACACTATAGTAGGTGGTTGTACCAACAGTCACAGACACACACACACACTATAGTAGGTGGTGTACCAACAGTCACAGATACACACACACACACTATAGTAGGTGGTGTACCAACAGTCACAGACACACACATACACTATAGTAGGTGGTGTACCAACAGTCACAGATACACACACACACACTATAGTAGGTGGTGTACCAACAGTCACAGACACACACATACACTATAGTAGGTGGTGTACCAACAGTCACAGACACACACACACTATAGTAGGTGGTGTACCAACAGTCACAGACACACACACACACTATAGTAGGTGGTGTACCAACAGTCACAGATACACACACACACTATAGTAGGTGGTGTACCAACAGTCACAGACACACACATACACTATAGTAGGTGGTGTACCAACAGTCACAGATACACACACACACACTATAGTAGGTGGTGTACCAACAGTCACAGACACACCACACACACTATAGTAGGTGGTGTACCAACAGTCACAGACACACACATACACTATAGTAGGTGGTGTACCAACAGTCACAGATACACACACACACACTATAGTAGGTGGTGTACCAACAGTCACAGACACACACATACACTATAGTAGGTGGTGTACCAACAGTCACAGACACACACACACTATAGTAGGTGGTGTACCAACAGTCACAGACACACACACACACACTATAGTAGGTGGTGTACCAACAGTCACAGACACACACACACTATAGTAGGTGGTGTACCAACAGTCACAGACACACACACACCTATAGTAGGTGGTGTACCAACAGTCACAGATACACACACCACACACTATAGTAGGTGGTGTACCAACAGTCACAGACACACACACACTATAGTAGGTGGTGTACCAACAGTCACAGACACACACACACACTATAGTAGGTGGTGTACCAACAGTCACAGACACACACACACACTATAGTAGGTGGTGTACCAACAGTCACAGACACACACACACACACTATAGTAGGTGGTGTACCACAGTCACAGACACACACACACACTATAGTAGGTGGTGTACCAACAGTCACAGACACACACACACACTATAGTAGGTGGTGTACCAACAGTCACAGACACACACACACACACTATAGTAGGTGGTGTACCAACAGTCACAGACACACACACACACTATAGTAGGTGGTGTACCAACAGTCACAGACACACACACACACTATAGTAGGTGGTGTACCAACAGTCACAGACACACACATACACTATAGTAGGTGGTGTACCAACAGTCACAGACACACACAACACTATAGTAGGTGGTGTACCAACAGTCACAGACACACACACACACTATAGTAGGTGGTGTACCAACAGTCACAGACACACACACACACACTATAGTAGGTGGTGTACCAACAGTCACAGACACACACACACTATAGTAGGTGGTGTACCAACAGTCACAGATACACACACACACACTATAGTAGGTGGTGTACCAACAGTCACAGATACACACACACACACTATAGTAGGTGGTGTACCAACAGTCACAGATACACACACACACACTATAGTAAGTGGTGTACCAACAGTCACAGATACACACACACACACTATAGTAGGTGGTGTACCAACAGTCACAGACACACACACACACACTATAGTAGGTGGTGTACCAACAGTCACAGACACACACATACACTATAGTAGGTGGTGTACCAACAGTCACAGATACACACACACACACTATAGTAGGTGGTGTACCAACAGTCACAGACACACACATACACTATAGTAGGTGGTGTACCAACAGTCACAGACACACACATACACTATAGTAGGTGGTGTACCAACAGTCACAGATACACACACACACACTATAGTAGGTGGTGTACCAACAGTCACAGACACACACATACACTATAGTAGGTGGTGTACCAACAGTCACAGACACACACATACACTATAGTAGGTGGTGTACCAACAGTCACAGACACACACATACACTATAGTAAGTGTTGTACCAACAGTCACAGACACACACACTATAGTAGGTGGTGTACCAACAGTCACAGACACACACACACGCTATAGTAGGTGGTGTACCAACAGTCACAGATACACACACACGCTATAGTAGGTGGTGTACCAACAGTCACAGACACACACACACTATAGTAAGTGGTGTACCAACAGTCACAGATACACACACACACACTATAGTAGGTGGTGTACCAACAGTCACAGACACACACACACACACTATAGTAGGTGGTGTACCAACAGTCACAGACACACACACACACACTATAGTAGGTGGTGTACCAACAGTCACAGAACACACACTACACTATAGTAGGTGGTGTACCAACAGTCACAGACACACACACACACACTATAGTAGGTGGTGTACCAACAGTCACAGACACACACAACACTATAGTAGGTGGTGTACCAACAGTCACAGACACACACACACACACTATAGTAGGTGGTGTACCAACAGTCACAGACACACACACACACTATAGTAGGTGGTGTACCAACAGTCACAGACACACACACACACTATAGTAGGTGGTGTACCAACAGTCACAGATACACACACACACACACTATAGTAGGTGGTGTACCAACAGTCACAGACACACACACACTATAGTAGGTGGTGTACCAACAGTCACAGACACACACACACACACTATAGTAGGTGGTGTACCAACAGTCACAGACACACACACACACTATAGTAGGTGGTGTACCAACAGTCACAGATACACACACACACACTATAGTAGGTGGTGTACCAACAGTCACAGATACACACACACACACTATAGTAGGTGGTGTACCAACAGTCACAGACACACACACACACACTATAGTAGGTGGTGTACCAACAGTCACAGATACACACACACACACTATAGTAGGTGGTGTACCAACAGTCACAGACACACACACACACACTATAGTAGGTGGTGTACCAACAGTCACAGACACACACATACACTATAGTAGGTGGTGTACCAACAGTCACAGACACACACACACACTATAGTAGGTGGTGTACCAACAGTCACAGACACACACATACACTATAGTAGGTGGTGTACCAACAGTCACAGACACACACACACACTATAGTAGGTGGTGTACCAACAGTCACAGATACACACACACACACTATAGTAGGTGGTGTACCAACAGTCACAGACACACACACACACTATAGTAGGTGGTGTACCAACAGTCACAGATACACACACACACACTATAGTAGGTGGTGTACCAACAGTCACAGACACACACATACACTATAGTAGGTGGTGTACCAACAGTCACAGACACACACACACTATAGTAGGTGGTGTACCAACAGTCACAGACACACACACACCTATAGTAGGTGGTGTACCAACAGTCACAGATACACACACACACTATAGTAGGTGGTGTACCAACAGTCACAGACACACACACACACTATAGTAAGTGGTGTACCAACAGTCACAGATACACACACACACACTATAGTAGGTGGTGTACCAACAGTCACAGACACACACACACACACTATAGTAGGTGGTGTACCAACAGTCACAGACACACACATCCACTATAGTAGGTGGTGTACCAACAGTCACAGATACACACACACACACTATAGTAGGTGGTGTACCAACAGTCACAGACACACACATACACTATAGTAGGTGGTGTACCAACAGTCACAGATACACACACACACTATAGTAGGTGGTGTACCAACAGTCACAGACACACACATACACTATAGTAGGTGGTGTACCAACAGTCACAGACACACACACACTATAGTAGGTGGTGTACAACAGTCACAGACACACACAACACTATAGTAGGTGGTGTACCAACAGTCACAGACACACACACACTATAGTAGGTGGTGTACCAACAGTCACAGATACACACACACACACTATAGTAGGTGGTGTACCAACAGTCACAGACATACACACACACTATAGTAGGTGGTGTACCAACAGTCACAGACACACACACACACACTATAGTAGGTGGTGTACCAACAGTCACAGACACACACACACACTATAGTAGGTGGTGTACCAACAGTCACAGATACACACACACACACTATAGTAGGTGGTTGTACCAACAGTCACAGATACACACAAACACACTATAGTAGGTGGTGTACCAACAGTCACAGATACACACACACACTATAGTAAGTGGTGTACCAACAGTCACAGATACACACACACACACTATAGTAGGTGGTGTACCAACAGTCACAGACACACACACTATAGTAGGTGGTGTACCAACAGTCACAGACACACACATACACTATAGTAGGTGGTGTACCAACAGTCACAGACACACACATACACTATAGTAAGTGGTGTACCAACAGTCACAGATACACACACACACTATAGTAGGTGGTGTACCAACAGTCACAGACACACACACACACTATAGTAGGTGGTGTACCAACAGTCACAGATACACACACACACTATAGTAGGTGGTGTACCAACAGTCACAGACACACACACACTATAGTAGGTGGTGTACCAACAGTCACAGATACACACACACACACTATAGTAGGTGGTGTACCAACAGTCACAGATACACACACACACACTATAGTAGGTGGTTGTACCAACAGTCACAGATACACACAAACACACTATAGTAGGTGGTGTACCAACAGTCACAGATACACACACACACTATAGTAAGTGGTGTACCAACAGTCACAGATACACACACACACACTATAGTAGGTGGTGTACCAACAGTCACAGATACCACACACACACTATAGTAGGTGGTGTACCAACAGTCACAGATACACACCCACACACTATAGTAAGTGGTGTACCAACAGTCACAGATACACACACACACACTATAGTAGGTGGTGTACCAACAGTCACAGACACACACACACACACTATAGTAGGTGGTGTACCAACAGTCACAGACACACACATACACTATAGTAGGTGGTGTACCAACAGTCACAGATACACACACACACACTATAGTAGGTGGTGTACCAACAGTCACAGACACACACATACACTATAGTAGGTGGTGTACCAACAGTCACAGACACACACATACACTATAGTAGGTGGTGTACCAACAGTCACAGATACACACCCACACACTATAGTAGGTGGTGTACCAACAGTCACAGACACACACATACACTATAGTAGGTGGTGTACCAACAGTCACAGACACACACATACACTATAGTAGGTGGTGTACCAACAGTCACAGACACACACATACACTATAGTAAGTGTTGTACCAACAGTCACAGACACACACACTATAGTAGGTGGTGTACCAACAGTCACAGACACACACACACGCTATAGTAGGTGGTGTACCAACAGTCACAGATACACACACACGCTATAGTAGGTGGTGTACCAACAGTCACAGACACACACACACTATAGTAAGTGGTGTACCAACAGTCACAGATACACACACACACACTATAGTAGGTGGTGTACCAACAGTCACAGACACACACACACACACTATAGTAGGTGGTGTACCAACAGTCACAGACACACACATCCACTATAGTAAGTGGTGTAACAACAGTCACAGATACACACACACACACTATAGTAGGTTGTGTACCAACAGTCACAGACACACACATACACTATAGTAAGTGTTGTACCAACAGTCACAGACACACACACTATAGTAGGTGGTGTACCAACAGTCACAGACACACACACACACACTATAGTAGGTGGTGTACCAACAGTCACAGACACACACATCCACTATAGTAAGTGGTGTAACAACAGTCACAGATACACACACACACACTATAGTAAGTGGTGTACCAACAGTCACAGACACACACATACACTACAGTAGGTGGTGTACCAACAGTCACAGACACACACACACTATAGTAGGTGGTGTACCAACAGTCACAGACACACACACACTATAGTAGGTGGTGTACCAACAGTCACAGACACACACATACACTATAGTAGGTGGTGTACCAACAGTCACACACACACTACACTATAGTAGGTGGTGTACCAACAGTCACAGATACACACACACACACTATAGTAGGTGGTGTACCAACAGTCACAGACATACACACACACTATAGTAGGTGGTGTACCAACAGTCACAGACACACACACACACACACTATAGTAGGTGGTGTACCAACAGTCACAGACACACACACACACTATAGTAGGTGGTGTACCAACAGTCACAGATACACACACACACACACTATAGTAGGTGTTGTACCAACAGTCACAGATACACACAAACACACTATAGTAGGTGGTGTACCAACAGTCACAGATACACACACACACACTATAGTAAGTGGTGTACCAACAGTCACAGATACACACACACACTATAGTAGGTGGTGTACCAACAGTCACAGACACACACACTATAGTAGGTGGTGTACCAACAGTCACAGACACACACATACACTATAGTAGGTGGTGTACCAACAGTCACAGACACACACATACACTATAGTAAGTGGTGTACCAACAGTCACAGATACACACACACACTATAGTAGGTGGTGTACCAACAGTCACAGACACACACACACACTATAGTAGGTGGTGTACCAACAGTCACAGATACACACACACACTATAGTAGGTGGTGTACCAACAGTCACAGACACACACACACTATAGTAAGTGGTGTACCAACAGTCACAGATACACACACACACACTATAGTAGGTGGTGTACCAACAGTCACAGATACACACACACACTATAGTAGGTGGTTGTACCAACAGTCACAGATACACACACACACACTATAGTAGGTGGTGTACCAACAGTCACAGATACACACACACACACTATAGTAAGTGGTGTACCAACAGTCACAGATACACACACACACACTATAGTAGGTGGTGTACCAACAGTCACAGACACACACACACTATAGTAGGTGGTGTACCAACAGTCACAGACACACACATACACTATAGTAGGTGGTGTACCAACAGTCACAGACACACACACACTATAGTAGGTGGTGTACCCAGTCACAGACACACACATACACTATAGTAGGTGGTGTACCAACAGTCACAGACACACACACACTATAGTAGGTGGTGTACCAACAGTCACAGACACACACACACACTATAGTAGGTGGTGTACCAACAGTCACAGACACACACATACACTATAGTAGGTGGTGTACCAACAGTCACAGACACACACACACACACTATAGTAGGTGGTGTACCAACAGTCACAGATACACACACACACACTATAGTAGGTGGTGTACCAACAGTCACAGACACACACACACACACACTATAGTAGGTGGTGTACCAACAGTCACAGACACACACACACTATAGTAGGTGGTGTACCAACAGTCACAGACACACACACACTCACACTATAGTAGGTGGTGTACCAACAGTCACAGACACACACATACACTATAGTAGGTGGTGTACCAACAGTCACAGACACACACAACACTATAGTAGGTGGGTGTACCAACAGTCACAGATACACACACACACACACTATAGTAGGTGGTGTACCAACAGTCACAGACACACACACACACTATAGTAGGTGGTGTACCAACAGTCACAGATACACACACACACTATAGTAGGTGGTGTACCAACAGTCACAGATACACACACACACTATAGTAAGGTGGTGTACCAACAGTCACAGACACACACATACACTATAGTAGGTGGTGTACCAACAGTCACAGACACACACACACTATAGTAGGTGGTGTACCAACAGTCACAGACACACACACACTATAGTAGGTGGTGTACCAACAGTCACAGACACACACAACACTATAGTAGGTGGTGTACCAACAGTCACAGATACACACACACACACTATAGTAGGTGGTGTACCAACAGTCACAGACATACACACACACTATAGTAGGTGGTGTACCAACAGTCACAGACACACACACACACACACTATAGTAGGTGGTGTACCAACAGTCACAGACACACACACACACTATAGTAGGTGGTGTACCAACAGTCACAGATACACACACACACACTATAGTAGGTGGTGTACCAACAGTCACAGACACACACAAACACACTATAGTAGGTGGTGTACCAACAGTCACAGACACACACATACACTATAGTAGGTGGTGTACCAACAGTCACAGATACACACACACACACTATAGTAGGTGGTGTACCAACAGTCACAGACACACAACACTATAGTAGGTGGTGTACCAACAGTCACAGACACACACATACACTATAGTAGGTGGTGTACCAACAGTCACAGACACACACATACACTATAGTAAGGTGGTGTACCAACAGTCACAGAACACACACACACACTATAGTAGGTGGTGTACCAACAGTCACAGACACACACACACACTATAGTAGGTGGTGTACCAACAGTCACAGATACACACACACACTATAGTAGGTGGTGTACCAACAGTCACAGACACACACACACACTATAGTAGGGTGGTGTACCAACAGTCACAGATACACACACACACACTATAGTAGGTGGTGTACCAACAGTCACAGAACACACACACACACTATAGTAGGTGGTTGTACCAACAGTCACAGATACACACACACACACTATAGTAGGTGGTGTACCAACAGTCACAGATACACACACACACACTATAGTAGGTGGTGTACCAACAGTCACAGATACACACACACACACTATAGTAGGTGGTGTACCAACAGTCACAGACACACACACACTATAGTAGGTGGTGTACCAACAGTCACAGACACACACATACACTATAGTAGGTGGTGTACCAACAGTCACAGACACACACACACTATAGTAGGTGGTGTACCAACAGTCACAGACACACACACACACACTATAGTAGGTGGTGTACCAACAGTCACAGACACACACACACACTATAGTAGGTGGTGTACCAACAGTCACAGATACACACACACACACTATAGTAGGTGGTGTACCAACAGTCACAGACACACACACACACTATAGTAGGTGGTGTACCAACAGTCACAGACACACACACACACTATAGTAGGTGGTGTACCAACAGTCACAGATACACACACACACACTATAGTAGGTGGTGTACCAACAGTCACAGACACACACACACTATAGTAGGTGGTGTACCAACAGTCACAGACACACACATACACTATAGTAGGTGGTGTACCAACAGTCACAGACACACACATACACTATAGTAGGTGGTGTACCAACAGTCACAGACACACACACACTATAGTAGGTGGTGTACCAACAGTCACAGACACACACACACACTATAGTAGGTGGTGTACCAACAGTCACAGACACACACACACACTATAGTAGGTGGTGTACCAACAGTCACAGACACACACACACTATAGTAAGGTGGTGTACCAACAGTCACAGATACACACACACACACTATAGTAGGTGGTGTACCAACAGTCACAGACACACACATACACTATAGTAGGTGGTGTACCAACAGTCACAGACACACACACACACTATAGTAGGTGGTGTACCAACAGTCACAGATACACACACACACACTATAGTAGGTGGTGTACCAACAGTCACAGACACACACACACACTATAGTAGGTGGTGTACCAACAGTCACAGACACACACACACACTATAGTAGGTGGTGTACCAACAGTCACAGACACACACACACACTATAGTAGGTGGTGTACCAACAGTCACAGATACACACACACACACTATAGTAGGTGGTGTACCAACAGTCACAGACACACACACACACTATAGTAGGTGGTGTACCAACAGTCACAGATACACACACACACACTATAGTAGGTGGTGTACCAACAGTCACAGATACACACACACACACTATAGTAGGTGGTGTACCAACAGTCACAGACACACACACACACTATAGTAGGTGGTGTACCAACAGTCACAGACACACACACACACTATAGTAGGTGGTGTACCAACAGTCACAGATACACACACACACACTATAGTAGGTGGTGTACCAACAGTCACAGACACACACATACACTATAGTAGGTGGTGTACCAACAGTCACAGACACACACACACACTATAGTAGGTGGTGTACCAACAGTCACAGATACACACACACACACTATAGTAGGTGGTGTACCAACAGTCACAGACACACACATACACTATAGTAGGTGGTGTACCAACAGTCACAGACACACACATACACTATAGTAGGTGGTGTACCAACAGTCACAGACACACACATACACTATAGTAAGTGTTGTACCAACAGTCACAGACACACACACACTATAGTAGGTGGTGTACCAACAGTCACAGACACACACACACACTATAGTAGGTGGTGTACCAACAGTCACAGATACACACACACACTATAGTAGGTGGTGTACCAACAGTCACAGACACACACACACTATAGTAAGTGGTGTACCAACAGTCACAGATACACACACACACACTATAGTAGGTGGTGTACCAACAGTCACAGACACACACACACACACTATAGTAGGTGGTGTACCAACAGTCACAGTACACACACAACACTATAGTAGGTGGTGTACCAACAGTCACAGATACACACACACACACTATAGTAGGTGGTGTACCAACAGTCACAGACACACACATACACTATAGTAGGTGGTGTACCAACAGTCACAGACACACAACACTATAGTAGGTGGTGTACCAACAGTCACAGACACACACACACACACTATAGTAGGTGGTGTACCAACAGTCACAGACACACACACACACTATAGTAGGTGGTGTACCAACAGTCACAGATACACACACACACACTATAGTAGGTGGTGTACCAACAGTCACAGACACACACATACACTATAGTAGGTGGTGTACCAACAGTCACAGACACACACACACTATAGTAGGTGGTGTACCAACAGTCACAGACACACACACACTATAGTAGGTGGTGTACCAACAGTCACAGACACACACATACACTATAGTAGGTGGTGTACCAACAGTCACAGACACACACACACTATAGTAGGTGGTGTACCAACAGTCACAGACACACACACACACACTATAGTAGGTGGTGTACCAACAGTCACAGACACACACACACAACACTATAGTAAGGTGGTGTACCAACAGTCACAGACACACACACACACTATAGTAGGTGGTGTACCAACAGTCACAGATACACACACACACACTATAGTAGGTGGTTGTACCAACAGTCACAGATACACACAAACACACTATAGTAGGTGGTGTACCAACAGTCACAGACACACACACACACTATAGTAGGGTGGTGTACCAACAGTCACAGATACACACACACACACTATAGTAGGTGGTGTACCAACAGTCACAGACACACACACACTATAGTAGGTGGTGTACCAACAGTCACAGACACACACATACACTATAGTAGGTGGTGTACCAACAGTCACAGACACACACATACACTATAGTAAGTGGTGTACCAACAGTCACAGATACACACACACACTATAGTAGGTGGTGTACCAACAGTCACAGACACACACACACACTATAGTAGGTGGTGTACCAACAGTCACAGATACACACACACACTATAGTAGGTGGTGTACCAACAGTCACAGACACACACACACTATAGTAGGTGGTGTACCAACAGTCACAGACACACACACACACTATAGTAGGTGGTGTACCAACAGTCACAGACACACACACACACTATAGTAGGTGGTTGTACCAACAGTCACAGATACACACAACACACTATAGTAGGTGGTGTACCAACAGTCACAGACACACACACACACTATAGTAGGTGGTGTACCAACAGTCACAGATACACACACACACACTATAGTAGGTGGTGTACCAACAGTCACAGACACACACACACTATAGTAAGGTGGTGTACCAACAGTCACAGACACACACACACACTATAGTAGGTGGTGTACCAACAGTCACAGACACACACACACTATAGTAGGTGGTGTACCAACAGTCACAGATACACACACACACTATAGTAGGTGGTGTACCAACAGTCACAGACACACACACACTATAGTAGGTGGTGTACCAACAGTCACAGACACACACACACACTATAGTAGGTGGTGTACCAACAGTCACAGACACACACATACACTATAGTAGGTGGTGTACCAACAGTCACAGACACACACAACACTATAGTAGGTGGTGTACCAACAGTCACAGACACACACACACACTATAGTAGGTGGTGTACCAACAGTCACAGAACACACACACACACTATAGTAGGTGGTGTACCAACAGTCACAGACACACACACACACTATAGTAGGTGGTGTACCAACAGTCACAGAACACACACACACACTATAGTAGGTGGTGTACCAACAGTCACAGACACACACACACACTATAGTAGGTGGTGTACCAACAGTCACAGACACACACACACACTATAGTAGGTGGTGTACCAACAGTCACAGATACACACACACACACTATAGTAGGTGGTGTACCAACAGTCACAGACACACACACACACTATAGTAGGTGGTGTACCAACAGTCACAGACACACACACACACTATAGTAGGTGGTGTACCAACAGTCACAGACACACACACACACTATAGTAGGTGGTGTACCAACAGTCACAGACACACACACACACTATAGTAGGTGGTGTACCAACAGTCACAGACACACACACACACACTATAGTAGGTGGTGTACCAACAGTCACAGATACACACACACACACTATAGTAGGTGGTGTACCAACAGTCACAGATACACACACACACACTATAGTAGGTGGTGTACCAACAGTCACAGACACACACACACACTATAGTAGGTGGTGTACCAACAGTCACAGACACACACACACTACACTATAGTAGGTGGTGTACCAACAGTCACAGACACACACACACACACTATAGTAGGTGGTGTACCAACAGTCACAGACACACACACACACTATAGTAGGTGGTGTACCAACAGTCACAGATACACACACACACACTATAGTAGGTGGTGTACCAACAGTCACAGATACACACACACACACTATAGTAGGTGGTGTACCAACAGTCACAGACACACACACACACTATAGTAGGTGGTGTACCAACAGTCACAGACACACACACACACTATAGTAGGTGGTGTACCAACAGTCACAGACACACACAACACTATAGTAGGTGGTGTACCAACAGTCACAGACACACACAACACTATAGTAGGTGGTGTACCAACAGTCACAGACACACACACACACTATAGTAGGTGGTGTACCAACAGTCACAGACACACACACACTATAGTAGGTGGTGTACCAACAGTCACAGAGACACACACACACACTATAGTAGGTGGTGTACCAACAGTCACAGACACACACACACACTATAGTAGGTGGTGTACCAACAGTCACAGACACACACAACACTATAGTAGGTGGTGTACCAACAGTCACAGACACACACACACACTATAGTAGGTGGTGTACCAACAGTCACAGACACACACACACACACTATAGTAGGTGGTGTACCAACAGTCACAGACACACACACACTATAGTAGGTGGTGTACCAACAGTCACAGACACACACACACACACTATAGTAGGTGGTGTACCAACAGTCACAGACACACACACACACACTATAGTAGGTGGTGTACCAACAGTCACAGACACACACATACACTATAGTAGGTGGTGTACCAACAGTCACAGATACACACACACACACTATAGTAGGTGGTGTACCAACAGTCACAGACACACACACACACTATAGTAGGTGGTGTACCAACAGTCACAGACACACACACACACACTATAGTAGGTGGTGTACCAACAGTCACAGACACACACACACACACTATAGTAGGTGGTGTACCAACAGTCACAGATACACACACACACACTATAGTAGGTGGTGTACCAACAGTCACAGATACACACACACACACTATAGTAGGTGGTGTACCAACAGTCACAGAACACACACACACACTATAGTAGGTGGTGTACCAACAGTCACAGACACACACACACACTATAGTAGGTGGTGTACCAACAGTCACAGACACACACACACACACTATAGTAGGTGGTGTACCAACAGTCACAGACACACACATACACTATAGTAGGTGGTGTACCAACAGTCACAGACACACACATACACTATAGTAGGTGGTGTACCAACAGTCACAGATACACACACACACACTATAGTAGGTGGTGTACCAACAGTCACAGATACACACACACACACTATAGTAGGTGGTGTACCAACAGTCACAGACACACACACACACACTATAGTAGGTGGTGTACCAACAGTCACAGACACACACATACACTATAGTAGGTGGTGTACCAACAGTCACAGATACACACACACACACTATAGTAGGTGGTTGTACCAACAGTCACAGACACACACATACACTATAGTAGGTGGTGTACCAACAGTCACAGACACACACATACACTATAGTAGGTGGTGTACCAACAGTCACAGATACACACACACACACTATAGTAGGTGGTGTACCAACAGTCACAGACACACACATACACTATAGTAGGTGGTGTACCAACAGTCACAGACACACACATACACTATAGTAGGTGGTGTACCAACAGTCACAGACACACACATACACTATAGTAAGTGGTGTACCAACAGTCACAGACACACACCACTATAGTAGGTGGTGTACCAACAGTCACAGACACACACACAGCTATAGTAGGTGGTGTACCAACAGTCACAGATACACACACACGCTATAGTAGGTGGTGTACCAACAGTCACAGACACACACACACACTATAGTAGGTGGTGTACCAACAGTCACAGATACACACACACACACTATAGTAGGTGGTGTACCAACAGTCACAGACACACACACACACACTATAGTAGGTGGTGTACCAACAGTCACAGACACACACATCCACTATAGTAAGTGGTGTACCAACAGTCACAGATACACACACACACACTATAGTAGGTGGTGTACCAACAGTCACAGACACACACATACACTATAGTAGGTGGTGTACCAACAGTCACAGACACACACACACTATAGTAGGTGGTGTACCAACAGTCACAGACACACACACACACACTATAGTAGGTGGTGTACCAACAGTCACAGACACACACATCCACTATAGTAGGTGGTGTACCAACAGTCACAGATACACACACACACACTATAGTAAGGTGGTGTACCAACAGTCACAGACACACACATACACTATAGTAGGTGGTGTACCAACAGTCACAGACACACACACACACTATAGTAGGTGGTGTACCAACAGTCACAGACACACACACACTATAGTAGGTGGTGTACCAACAGTCACAGACACACACAACACTATAGTAGGTGGTGTACCAACAGTCACACACACATACACTATAGTAGGTGGTGTACCAACAGTCACAGATACACACACACACACTATAGTAGGTGGTGTACCAACAGTCACAGACATACACACACACTATAGTAGGTGGTGTACCAACAGTCACAGACACACACACACACACACTATAGTAGGTGGTGTACCAACAGTCACAGACACACACACACACTATAGTAGGTGGTGTACCAACAGTCACAGATACACACACACACACACACTATAGTAGGTGTTGTACCAACAGTCACAGATACACACAAACACACTATAGTAGGTGGTGTACCAACAGTCACAGATACACACACACACACTATAGTAAGTGGTGTACCAACAGTCACAGATACACACACACACACTATAGTAGGTGGTGTACCAACAGTCACAGACACACACACTATAGTAGGTGGTGTACCAACAGTCACAGACACACACATACACTATAGTAGGTGGTGTACCAACAGTCACAGACACACACATACACTATAGTAGGTGGTGTACCAACAGTCACAGATACACACACACACTATAGTAGGTGGTGTACCAACAGTCACAGATACACACACACACTATAGTAGGTGGTGTACCAACAGTCACAGACACACACACACTATAGTAAGTGGTGTACCAACAGTCACAGATACACACACACACACTATAGTAGGTGGTGTACCAACAGTCACAGATACACACACACACTATAGTAGGTGTTGTACCAACAGTCACAGATACACACACACACACTATAGTAGGTGGTGTACCAACAGTCACAGATACACACACACACACTATAGTAGGGTGGTGTACCAACAGTCACAGATACACACACACACACTATAGTAGGTGGTGTACCAACAGTCACAGACACACACACTATAGTAGGTGGTGTACCAACAGTCACAGACACACACATACACTATAGTAGGTGGTGTACCAACAGTCACAGACACACACACACTATAGTAGGTGGTGTACCAACAGTCACAGACACACACACACACACTATAGTAGGTGGTGTACCAACAGTCACAGACACACACACACTATAGTAGGTGGTGTACCAACAGTCACAGACACACACACACACACTATAGTAGGTGGTGTACCAACAGTCACAGACACACACACACTATAGTAGGTGGTGTACCAACAGTCACAGACACACACACACACACACTATAGTAGGTGGTGTACCAACAGTCACAGACACACACACACTATAGTAGGTGGTGTACCAACAGTCACAGACACACACACACACACACTATAGTAGGTGGTGTACCAACAGTCACAGACACACACATACACTATAGTAGGTGGTGTACCAACAGTCACAGACACACACATACACTATAGTAGGTGGTGTACCAACAGTCACAGATACACACACACACACTATAGTAGGTGGTGTACCAACAGTCACAGACACACACACACACTATAGTAGGTGGTGTACCAACAGTCACAGATACACACACACACTATAGTAGGTGGTGTACCAACAGTCACAGATACACACACACACACTATAGTAGGTGGTGTACCAACAGTCACAGATACACACACACACACTATAGTAGGTGGTGTACCAACAGTCACAGATACACACACACACACTATAGTAAGTGGTGTACCAACAGTCACAGATACACACACACACACTATAGTAGGTGGTGTACCAACAGTCACAGACACACACACACACACTATAGTAGGTGGTGTACCAACAGTCACAGACACACACATACACTATAGTAGGTGGTGTACCAACAGTCACAGATACACACACACACACTATAGTAGGTGGTGTACCAACAGTCACAGACACACACATACACTATAGTAGGTGGTGTACCAACAGTCACAGACACACACATACACTATAGTAGGTGGTGTACCAACAGTCACAGATACACACACACACACTATAGTAGGTGGTGTACCAACAGTCACAGACACACACATACACTATAGTAGGTGGTGTACCAACAGTCACAGACACACACATACACTATAGTAGGTGGTGTACCAACAGTCACAGACACACACATACACTATAGTAAGTGTTGTACCAACAGTCACAGACACACACACACTATAGTAGGTGGTGTACCAACAGTCACAGACACACACACAGCTATAGTAGGTGGTGTACCAACAGTCACAGATACACACACACACTATAGTAGGTGGTGTACCAACAGTCACAGACACACACACACTATAGTAAGGTGGTGTACCAACAGTCACAGATACACACACACACACTATAGTAGGTGGTGTACCAACAGTCACAGACACACACACACACACTATAGTAGGTGGTGTACCAACAGTCACAGACACACACACACACTATAGTAGGTGGTGTACCAACAGTCACAGACACACATACACTATAGTAGGTGGTGTACCAACAGTCACAGACACACACACACACACTATAGTAGGTGGTGTACCAACAGTCACAGACACACACACACTATAGTAGGTGGTGTACCAACAGTCACAGACACACACACACACTATAGTAGGTGGTGTACCAACAGTCACAGACACACACATACACTATAGTAGGTGGTGTACCAACAGTCACAGACACACACATACACTATAGTAGGTGGTGTACCAACAGTCACAGATACACACACACACACACTATAGTAGGTGGTGTACCAACAGTCACAGACACACACACACACTATAGTAGGTGGTGTACCAACAGTCACAGACACACACACACACACTATAGTAGGTGGTGTACCAACAGTCACAGACACACACACACTCTATAGTAGGTGGTGTACCAACAGTCACAGATACACACACACACACTATAGTAGGTGGTGTACCAACAGTCACAGATACACACACACACACTATAGTAGGTGGTGTACCAACAGTCACAGATACACACACACACACTATAGTAAGTGGTGTACCAACAGTCACAGATACACACACACACACTATAGTAGGTGGTGTACCAACAGTCACAGACACACACACACACACTATAGTAGGTGGTGTACCAACAGTCACAGACACACACATACACTATAGTAGGTGGTGTACCAACAGTCACAGATACACACACACACTATAGTAGGTGGTGTACCAACAGTCACAGACACACACACTATAGTAGGTGGTGTACCAACAGTCACAGACACACACACACGCTATAGTAGGTGGTGTACCAACATTCACAGATACACACACACGCTATAGTAGGTGGTGTACCAACAGTCACAGACACACACACACTATAGTAAGTGGTGTACCAACAGTCACAGATACACACACACACACTATAGTAGCTGGTGTACCAACAGTCACAGACACACACACACTATAGTAGGTGGTGTACCAACAGTCACAGACACACACATCCACTATAGTAAGTGGTGTAACAACAGTCACAGATACACACACACACACTATAGTAGGTGGTGTACCAACAGTCACAGACACACACAACACACTATAGTAGGTGGTGTACCAACAGTCACAGATACACACACACACTATAGTAGGTGGTGTACCAACAGTCACAGACACACACACTATAGTAGGTGGTGTACCAACAGTCACAGACACACACATACACTATAGTAGGTGGTGTACCAACAGTCACAGACACACACACACTATAGTAGGTGGTGTACCAACAGTCACAGACACACACACACACACTATAGTAGGTGGTGTACCAACAGTCACAGACACACATAACACTATAGTAGGTGGTGTACCAACAGTCACAGACACACACACACACTATAGTAGGTGGTGTACCAACAGTCACAGACACACACACACTATAGTAGGTGGTGTACCAACAGTCACAGACACACACACACACACTATAGTAGGTGGTGTACCAACAGTCACAGACACACACATACACTATAGTAGGTGGTGTACCAACAGTCACAGACACACACATACACTATAGTAGGTGGTGTACCAACAGTCACAGATACACACACACACACACTATAGTAGGTGGTGTACCAACAGTCACAGACACACACACACACTATAGTAGGTGGTGTACCAACAGTCACAGACACACACACACACACACTATAGTAGGTGGTGTACCAACAGTCACAGACACACACACACTCTATAGTAGGTGGTGTACCAACAGTCACAGATACACACACACACACTATAGTAGGTGGTGTACCAACAGTCACAGATACACACACACACACTATAGTAGGTGGTGTACCAACAGTCACAGATACACACACACACACTATAGTAAGTGGTGTACCAACAGTCACAGATACACACACACACACTATAGTAGGTGGTGTACCAACAGTCACAGACACACACACACACACTATAGTAGGTGGTGTACCAACAGTCACAGACACACACATACACTATAGTAGGTGGTGTACCAACAGTCACAGATACACACACACACACTATAGTAGGTGGTGTACCAACAGTCACAGACACACACATACACTATAGTAGGTGGTGTACCAACAGTCACAGACACACACATACACTATAGTAGGTGGTGTACCAACAGTCACAGATACACACACACACACTATAGTAGGTGGTGTACCAACAGTCACAGACACACACATACACTATAGTAGGTGGTGTACCAACAGTCACAGACACACACATACACTATAGTAGGTGGTGTACCAACAGTCACAGACACACACATACACTATAGTAAGTGTTGTACCAACAGTCACAGACACACACACTATAGTAGGTGGTGTACCAACAGTCACAGACACACACACACGCTATAGTAGGTGGTGTACCAACAGTCACAGATACACACACACACACTATAGTAGGTGGTGTACCAACAGTCACAGACACACACACACACACTATAGTAGGTGGTGTACCAACAGTCACAGAACACACACACACACTATAGTAGGTGGTGTACCAACAGTCACAGACACACATAAACTATAGTAGGTGGTGTACCAACAGTCACAGACACACACACACACACTATAGTAGTTGGTGTACCAACAGTCACAGACACACACACACTATAGTAGGTGGTGTACCAACAGTCACAGACACACACACACACACTATAGTAGGTGGTGTACCAACAGTCACAGACACACACATACACTATAGTAGGTGGTGTACCAACAGTCACAGACACACACATACACTATAGTAGGTGGTGTACCAACAGTCACAGATACACACACACACACACTATAGTAGGTGGTGTACCAACAGTCACAGACACACACACACACTATAGTAGGTGGTGTACCAACAGTCACAGACACACACACACACACTATAGTAGGTGGTGTACCAACAGTCACAGACACACACACACTCTATAGTAGGTGGTGTACCAACAGTCACAGATACACACACACACACTATAGTAGGTGGTGTACCAACAGTCACAGATACACACACACACACTATAGTAGGTGGTGTACCAACAGTCACAGATACACACACACACACTATAGTAAGTGGTGTACCAACAGTCACAGATACACACACACACACTATAGTAGGTGGTGTACCAACAGTCACAGACACACACACACACACTATAGTAGGTGGTGTACCAACAGTCACAGACACACACATACACTATAGTAGGTGGTGTACCAACAGTCACAGATACACACACACACACTATAGTAGGTGGTGTACCAACAGTCACAGACACACACACACACTATAGTAGGTGGTGTACCAACAGTCACAGACACACACATACACTATAGTAGGTGGTGTACCAACAGTCACAGACACACACATACACTATAGTAGGTGGTGTACCAACAGTCACAGACACACACACACGCTATAGTAGGTGGTGTACCAACAGTCACAGACACACACATACACTATAGTAGGTGGTGTACCAACAGTCACAGACACACACATACTCTATAGTAAGTGTTGTACCAACAGTCACAGACACACACACTATAGTAGGTGGTGTACCAACAGTCACAGACACACACATACACTATAGTAGGTGGTGTACCAACAGTCACAGATACACACACACGCTATAGTAGGTGGTGTACCAACAGTCACAGACACACACACACTATAGTAAGTGGTGTACCAACAGTCACAGATACACACACACACACTATAGTAGGTGGTGTACCAACAGTCACAGACACACACACACACACTATAGTAGGTGGTGTACCAACAGTCACAGACACACACATCCACTATAGTAAGTGGTGTAACAACAGTCACAGATACACACACACACACTATAGTAGGTGGTGTACCAACAGTCACAGACACACACATACACTATAGTAGGTGGTGTACCAACAGTCACAGATACACACACACACTATAGTAAGTGGTGTACCAACAGTCACAGACACACACATACACTACAGTAGGTGGTGTACCAACAGTCACAGACACACACACACTATAGTAGGTGGTGTACCAACAGTCACAGACACACACACACTATAGTAGGTGGTGTACCAACAGTCACAGACACACACATACACTATAGTAGGTGGTGTACCAACAGTCACACACACATACACTATAGTAGGTGGTGTACCAACAGTCACAGATACACACACACACACTATAGTAGGTGGTGTACCAACAGTCACAGACATACACACACACTATAGTAGGTGGTGTACCAACAGTTACAGACACACACACACACACACTATAGTAGGTGGTGTACCAACAGTCACAGACACACACACACACTATAGTAGGTGGTGTACCAACAGTCACAGATACACACACACACACTATAGTAGGTGTTGTACCAACAGTCACAGATACACACAAACACACTATAGTAGGTGGTGTACCAACAGTCACAGATACACACACACACACTATAGTAAGTGGTGTACCAACAGTCACAGATACACATACACACACTATAGTAGGTGGTGTACCAACAGTCACAGACACACACACTATAGTAGGTGGTGTACCAACAGTCACAGACACACACATACACTATAGTAGGTGGTGTACCAACAGTCACAGACACACACATACACTATAGTAAGTGGTGTACCAACAGTCACAGATACACACACACACTATAGTAGGTGGTGTACCAACAGTCACAGACACACACACACACTATAGTAGGTGGTGTACCAACAGTCACAGATACACACACACACTATAGTAGGTGGTGTACCAACAGTCACAGACACACACACACTATAGTAAGTGGTGTACCAACAGTCACAGATACACACACACACACTATAGTAGGTGGTGTACCAACAGTCACAGACACACACACACACACTATAGTAGGTGGTGTACCAACAGTCACAGACACACACATACACTATAGTAAGTGGTGTACCAACAGTCACAGATACACGCACACACACTATAGTAGGTGGTGTACCAACAGTCACAGACACACACATACACTATAGTAGGTGGTGTACCAACAGTCACAGATACACACACACACACTATAGTAGGTGGTGTACCAACAGTCACAGATACACACACACACACTATAGTAAGTGGTGTACCAACAGTCACAGACACACACATACACTACAGTAGGTGGTGTACCAACAGTCACAGATACACACACACACACTATAGTAGGTGGTGTACCAACAGTCACAGATACACACACACACACTATAGTAGGTGGTGTACCAACAGTCACAGATACACACACACACACTATAGTAGGTGGTGTACCAACAGTCAAAGACACACACACACACACTATAGTAGGTGGTGTACCAACAGTCACAGACACACACACTATAGTAGGTGGTGTACCAACAGTCACAGATACACACACACACACTATAGTAGGTGGTGTACCAACAGTCACAGACACACACACACACTATAGTAGGTGGTGTACCAACAGTCACAGACACACACACACACTATAGTAGGTGGTGTACCAACAGTCACAGACACACACACACACTATAGTAGGTGGTGTACCACCAACAGTCACAGATACACACACACACACTATAGTAGGTGGTGTACCAACAGTCACAGACACACACACACACACTATAGTAGGTGGTGTACCAACAGTCACAGACACACACACACACACTATAGTAGGTAGTGTACCAACAGTCACATACACACACATACACTATAGTATGTGGTGTACCAACAGTCACAGATACACACACACACACTATAGTAGGTGGTGTACCAACAGTCACAGACACACACATACACTATAGTAGGTGGTGTACCAACAGTCACAGAGACACACATACACTATAGTAGGTGGTGTACCAACAGTCACAGATACACACACACACACTATAGTAGGTGGTGTACCAACAGTCACAGATACACACACACACTATAGTAAGTGGTGTACCAACAGTCACAGACACACACATACACTACAGTAGGTGGTGTACCAACAGTCACAGATACACACACACACACTATAGTAGGTGGTGTACCAACAGTCACAGACACACACACACACTATAGTAAGTGGTGTACCAACAGTCACAGACACACACATACACTACAGTAGGTGGTGTACCAACAGTCACAGATACACACACACACACTATAGTAGGTGGTGTACCAACAGTCACAGATACACACACACACACTATAGTAGGTGGTGTACCAATGGTCACAGACACACACACACACACTATAGTTGGTGGTGTACCAACAGTCACAGACACACACACACACTATAGTAGGTGGTGTACCAACAGTCACAGATACACACACACACACTATAGTAGGTGGTGTACCAACAGTCACAGACACACACTATAGTAGGTGGTGTACCAACAGTCACAGACACACACACACACTATAGTAGGTGGTGTACCAACAGTCACAGACACACACACACACTATAGTAGGTGGTGTACCAACAGTCACAGACACACACACACACTATAGTAGGTGGTGTACTAACAGTCACAGATACACACACACACACTATAGTAGGTGGTGTACCAACAGTCACAGACACACACACACACTATAGTAGGTGGTGTACCAACACACACACACTACAGTAGGTGGTGTACCAACACACACACATACACACACTACAGTAGGTGGTGTACCAACAGTCACACACACACTATAGTAGGTGGTGTACCAACAGTCACACACACACACACACACTACAGTAGGTGGTGTATCAACAGTCACACACACACACACACACTACAGTAGGTGGTGTACCAACAGTCACACACACACACACTATAGTAGCTGGTGTACCAACACACACACTAAAGTAGGTCCTGTACCAACATTCACACACACACTACAGTAGGTGGTGTACCAACACACACACACACACACTACAGTAGGTGGTGTACCAACAGTCACACACACACACACACACACACTATAGTAGGTGGTGTACCAACACACATACACACTACAGTAGGTGATGTACCAACAGTCACATACACACTACAGTAGGTGATGTACCAACACACACTATAGTAGGTGGTGTACCAACACATACACACTACAGTAGGTGATGTACCAACAGTCACATACACACTACAGTAGGTGATGTACCAACACACACTATAGTAGGTGGTGTACCAACACATACACACTACAGTAGGTGATGTACCAACACACACACACACACCCACACACACTCTACAGTAGGTGGTGTACCAACAGTCACACACACTACAGTAGGTGGTGTACCAACACACACACACATTACAGTAGGTGGTCTACCAACACACACACACACTACAGTAGGTCCTGTACCAACACACATGCAGACACTACAGTAGGTGGTGTACCAACACACACACACACACTACAGTAGGTCCTGTACCAACACACACACACACTACAGTAGGTGGTGTACCAACAGTCACAGATACACACACACACACTATAGTAGGTGGTGTACCAACAGTCACAGATACACACACACACACTATAGTAGGTGGTGTACCAACAGTCACAGATACACACACACACACTATAGTAGGTGGTGTACCAACAGTCACAGACACACACACACACACTATAGTAGGTGGTGTACCAACAGTCACAGACACACACACTATAGTAGGTGGTGTACCAACAGTCACAGATACACACACACACACTATAGTAGGTGGTGTACCAACAGTCACAGACACACACACACACTATAGTAGGTGGTGTACCAACAGTCACAGACACACACACACACTATAGTAGGTGGTGTACCAACAGTCACAGACACACACACACACTATAGTAGGTGGTGTACCACCAACAGTCACAGATACACACACACACACTATAGTAGGTGGTGTACCAACAGTCACAGACACACACACACACACTATAGTAGGTGGTGTACCAACAGTCACAGACACACACACACTATAGTAGGTGGTGTACCAACAGTCACAGACACACACATACACTATAGTAAGTGGTGTACCAACAGTCACAGACACACACATACACTATAGTAAGTGGTGTACCAACAGTCACAGATACACACACACACACTATAGTAGGTGGTGTACCAACAGTCACAGACACACACATACACTATAGTAGGTGGTGTACCAACAGTCACAGACACACACATACACTATAGTAGGTGGTGTACCAACAGTCACAGATACACACACACACACTATAGTAGGTGGTGTACCAACAGTCACAGATACACACACACACTATAGTAAGTTCTGTGCCAACAGTCACAGACACACACATACACTACAGTAGGTGGTGTACCAACAGTCACAGATACACACACACACACTATAGTAGGTGGTGTACCAACAGTCACAGACACACACACACACTATAGTAAGTGGTGTACCAACAGTCACAGACACACACATACACTACAGTAGGTGGTGTACCAACAGTCACAGATACACACACGCACACTATAGTAGGTGGTGTACCAACAGTCACAGATACACACACACACACTACAGTAGGTGGTGTACCAACGGTCACAGACACACACACACACACTATAGTTGGTGGTGTACCAACAGTCACAGACACACACACACTATAGTAAGTGGTGTACCAACAGTCACAGATACACACACACACACACTATAGTAGGTGGTGTACCAACAGTCACAGACACACACACACACACTATAGTAGGTGGTGTACCAACAGTCACAGACACACACATAGACTATAGTAAGTGGTGTACCAACAGTCACAGATACACACACACACACTATAGTAGGTGGTGTACCAACAGTCACAGACACACACATACACTATAGTAGGTGGTGTACCAACAGTCACAGATACACACACACACACTATAGTAGGTGGTGTACCAACAGTCACAGATACACACACACACTATAGTAAGTGGTGTACCAACAGTCACAGACACACACATACACTACAGTAGGTGGTGTACCAACAGTCACAGACACACACATACACTATAGTAAGTGGTGTACCAACAGTCACAGACACACACATACACTATAGTAAGTGGTGTACCAACAGTCACAGATACACACACACACACTATAGTAGGTGGTGTACCAACAGTCACAGACACACACATACACTATAGTAGGTGGTGTACCAACAGTCACAGACACACACATACACTATAGTAGGTGGTGTACCAACAGTCACAGATACACACACACACACTATAGTAGGTGGTGTACCAACAGTCACAGATACACACACACACTATAGTAAGTGGTGTACCAACAGTCACAGACACACACATACACTACAGTAGGTGGTGTACCAACAGTCACAGATACACACACACACACTATAGTAGGTGGTGTACCAACAGTCACAGACACACACACACACACTATAGTAAGTGGTGTACCAACAGTCACAGACACACACATACACTACAGTAGGTGGTGTACCAACAGTCACAGATACACACACACACACTATAGTAGGTGGTGTACCAACAGTCACAGATACTCACACACACACTATAGTAGGTGGTGTACCAACGGTCACAGACACACACACACACACTATAGTTGGTGGTGTACCAACAGTCACAGACACACACATACACTATAGTAGGTGGTGTACCAACAGTCACAGACACACACATACACTATAGTAAGTGGTGTACCAACAGTCACAGATACACACACACACTATAGTAGGTGGTGTACCAACAGTCACAGACACACACACACACTATAGTAGGTGGTGTACCAACAGTCACAGATACACACACACACTATAGTAGGTGGTGTACCAACAGTCACAGACACACACACACACACACTATAGTAGGTGGTGTACCAACAGTCACAGACACACACATAGACTATAGTAAGTGGTGTACCAACAGTCACAGATACACACACACACACTATAGTAGGTGGTGTACCAACAGTCACAGACACACACATACACTATAGTAGGTGGTGTACCAACAGTCACAGATACACACACACACACTATAGTAGGTGGTGTACCAACAGTCACAGATACACACACACACTATAGTAAGTGGTGTACCAACAGTCACAGACACACACATACACTACAGTAGGTGGTGTACCAACAGTCACAGACACACACATACACTATAGTAAGTGGTGTACCAACAGTCACAGACACACACATACACTATAGTAAGTGGTGTACCAACAGTCACAGATACACACACACACACTATAGTAGGTGGTGTACCAACAGTCACAGACACACACATACACTATAGTAGGTGGTGTACCAACAGTCACAGACACACACATACACTATAGTAGGTGGTGTACCAACAGTCACAGATACACACACACACACTATAGTAGGTGGTGTACCAACAGTCACAGATACACACACACACTATAGTAAGTGGTGTACCAACAGTCACAGACACACACATACACTACAGTAGGTGGTGTACCAACAGTCACAGATACACACACACACTATAGTAGGTGGTGTACCAACAGTCACAGACACACACACACACACTATAGTAAGTGGTGTACCAACAGTCACAGACACACACATACACTACAGTAGGTGGTGTACCAACAGTCACAGATACACACACACACACTATAGTAGGTGGTGTACCAACAGTCACAGATACTCACACACACACTATAGTAGGTGGTGTACCAACGGTCACAGACACACACACACACACTATAGTTGGTGGTGTACCAACAGTCACAGACACACACATACACTATAGTAGGTGGTGTACCAACAGTCACAGACACACACATACACTATAGTAAGTGGTGTACCAACAGTCACAGATACACACACACTATAGTAGGTGGTGTACCAACAGTCACAGACACACACACACTATAGTAGGTGGTGTACCAACAGTCACAGATACACACACACACTATAGTAGGTGGTGTACCAACAGTCACAGACACACACACACTATAGTAAGTGGTGTACCAACAGTCACAGATACACACACACACACGATAGTAGGTGGTGTACCAACAGTCACAGACACACACACACACACTATAGTAGGTGGTGTACCAACAGTCACAGACACACACATAGACTATAGTAAGTGGTGTACCAACAGTCACAGATACACACACACACACTATAGTAGGTGGTGTACCAACAGTCACAGACACACACATACACTATAGTAGGTGGTGTACCAACAGTCACAGATACACACACACACACTATAGTAGGTGGTGTACCAACAGTCACAGATACACACACACACTATAGTAAGTGGTGTACCAACAGTCACAGACACACACATACACTACAGTAGGTGGTGTACCAACAGTCACAGATACACACACACACACTATAGTAGGTGGTGTACCAACAGTCACAGATACACACACACACACTATAGTAGGTGGTGTACCAACAGTCACAGATACACACACACACACTATAGTAGGTGGTGTACCAACAGTCACAGACACACACACACACACTATAGTAGGTGGTGTACCAACAGTCACAGACACACACACTATAGTAGGTGGTGTACCAACAGTCACAGATACACACACACACACTATAGTAGGTGGTGTACCAACAGTCACAGACACACACACACACTATAGTAGGTGGTGTACCAACAGTCACAGACACACACACACACACTATAGTAGGTGGTGTACCAACAGTCACAGACACACACACACACTATAGTAGGTGGTGTACCACCAACAGTCACAGATACACACACACACACTATAGTAGGTGGTGTACCAACAGTCACAGACACACACACACACACTATAGTAGGTGGTGTACCAGCAGTCACAGACACACACACACACACTATAGTAGGTAGTGTACCAACAGTCACAGACACACACATACACTATAGTAAGTGGTGTACCACCAGTCACAGATACACACACACACACTATAGTAGGTGGTGTACCAACAGTCACAGACGCACACACGCACACTATAGTAGGTGGTGTACCAACAGTCACAGACACACACATACACTATAGTAAGTGGTGTACCAACAGTCACAGATACACACACACACACTATAGTAGGTGGTGTACCAACAGTCACAGACACACACATACACTATAGTAGGTGGTGTACCAACAGTCACAGACACACACACATACACTATAGTAGGTGGTGTACCAACAGTCACAGATACACACACACACACACTATAGTAGGTGGTGTACCAACAGTCACATATACACACACACACTATAGTAAGTGGTGTACCAACAGTCACAGACACACACATACACTACAGTAGGTGGTGTACCAACAGTCACAGATACACACACTATAGTAGGTGATGTACCAACAGTCTCAGACACACACACACACTATAGTTAGTGGTGTACCCACAGTCACAGATACACACATACACTACAGTAGGTGGTGTACCAACAGTCACAGATATACACACACACACACTATAGTAGGTGGTGTACCAACAGTCACAGATACACACACACACACTATAGTAGGTGGTGTACCAACGGTCACAGACACACACACACACACACACACTATAGTTGGTGGTGTACCAACAGTCACAGACACACACACACACTATAGTAGGTGGTGTACCAACAGTCACAGATACACACACACACACTATAGTAGGTGGTGTACCAACAGTCACAGACACACACACACACTATAGTAGGTGGTGTACCAACAGTCACAGACACACACACACACTATAGTAGGTGGTGTACCAACAGTCACAGACACACACACACACTATAGTAGGTGGTGTACCAACAGTCACAGACACACACACACACTATAGTAGGTGGTGTACCAACAGTCACAGACACACACATAGACTATAGTAAGTGGTGTACCAACAGTCACAGATACACACACACACACTATAGTAGGTGGTGTATCAACAGTCACAGACACACACATACACTATAGTAGGTGGTGTACCAACAGTCACAGATACACACACACACACTATAGTAGGTCGTGTACCAACAGTCACAGATACACACACACACTATAGTAAGTGGTGTACCAACAGTCACAGACACACACATACACTACAGTAGGTGGTGTACCAACAGTCACAGACACACACATACACTATAGTAAGTGGTGTACCAACAGTCACAGACACACACATACACTATAGTAAGTGGTGTACCAACAGTCACAGATACACACACACACACTATAGTAGGTGGTGTACCAACAGTCACAGACACACACATACACTATAGTAGGTGGTGTACCAACAGTCACAGACACACACATACACTATAGTAGGTGGTGTACCAACAGTCACAGATACACACACACACACTATAGTAGGTGGTGTCCCAACAGTCACAGATACACACACACACACTATAGTAGGTGGTGTACCAACAGTCACAGACACACACATACACTATAGTAGGTGGTGTACCAACAGTCACAGACACACACACATACACTATAGTAGGTGGTGTACCAACAGTCACAGATACACACACACACACACTATAGTAGGTGGTGTACCAACAGTCACATATACACACACACACTATAGTAAGTGGTGTACCAACAGTCACAGACACACACATACACTACAGTAGGTGGTGTACCAACAGTCACAGATACACACACTATAGTAGGTGATGTACCAACAGTCTCAGACACACACACACACTATAGTAAGTGGTGTACCAACAGTCACAGACACACACATACACTACAGTAGGTGGTGTACCAACAGTCACAGATATACACACACACACACTATAGTAGGTGGTGTACCAACAGTCACAGATACACACACACACACTATAGTAGGTGGTGTACCAACGGTCACAGACACACACACACACACACACTATAGTTGGTGGTGTACCAACAGTCACAGACACACACACACACTATAGTAGGTGGTGTACCAACAGTCACAGATACACACACACACACTATAGTAGGTGGTGTACCAACAGTCACAGACACACACACACACTATAGTAGGTGGTGTACCAACAGTCACAGACACACACACACACTATAGTAGGTGGTGTACCAACAGTCACAGACACACACACACACTATAGTAGGTGGTGTACCAACAGTCACAGACACACACACACACTATAGTAGGTGGTGTACCAACAGTCACAGACACACACATAGACTATAGTAAGTGGTGTACCAACAGTCACAGATACACACACACACACTATAGTAGGTGGTGTATCAACAGTCACAGACACACACATACACTATAGTAGGTGGTGTACCAACAGTCACAGATACACACACACACACTATAGTAGGTCGTGTACCAACAGTCACAGATACACACACACACTATAGTAAGTGGTGTACCAACAGTCACAGACACACACATACACTACAGTAGGTGGTGTACCAACAGTCACAGACACACACATACACTATAGTAAGTGGTGTACCAACAGTCACAGACACACACATACACTATAGTAAGTGGTGTACCAACAGTCACAGATACACACACACACACTATAGTAGGTGGTGTACCAACAGTCACAGACACACACATACACTATAGTAGGTGGTGTACCAACAGTCACAGACACACACATACACTATAGTAGGTGGTGTACCAACAGTCACAGATACACACACACACACTATAGTAGGTGGTGTCCCAACAGTCACAGATACACACACACACTATAGTAAGTGGTGTACCAACAGTCACAGACACACACATACACTACAGTAGGTGGTGTACCAACAGTCACAGATACACACACACACACACTATAGTAGGTGGTGTACCAACAGTCACAGACACACACACACACACTATAGTAAGTGGTGTACCAACAGTCACAGACACACACATACACTACAGTAGGTGGTGTACCAACAGTCACAGATACACACACACACACTATAGTAGGTGGTGTACCAACAGTCACAGATACTCACACACACACTATAGTAGGTGGTGTACCAACGGTCACAGACACACACACACACACTATAGTTGGTGGTGTACCAACAGTCACAGACACACACATACACTATAGTAGGTGGTGTACCAACAGTCACAGACACACACATACACTATAGTAAGTGGTGTACCAACAGTCACAGACATACACACACTATAGTAAGTGGTGTACCAACAGTCACAGATACACACACACACACGATAGTAGGTGGTGTACCAACAGTCACAGACACACACACACACACTATAGTAGGTGGTGTACCAACAGTCACAGACACACACATAGACTATAGTAAGTGGTGTACCAACAGTCACAGATACACACACATACACTATAGTAGGTGGTGTACCAACAGTCACAGACACACACATACACTATAGTAGGTGGTGTACCAACAGTCACAGATACACACACACACACTATAGTAGGTGGTGTACCAACAGTCACAGATACACACACACACTATAGTAAGTGGTGTACCAACAGTCACAGACACACACATACACTACAGTAGGTGGTGTACCAACAGTCACAGATACACACACACACACTATAGTAGGTGGTGTACCAACAGTCACAGATACACACACACACACTATAGTAGGTGGTGTACCAACAGTCACGGATACACACACACACACTATAGTAGGTGGTGTACCAACAGTCACAGACACACACACACACACTATAGTAGGTGGTGTACCAACAGTCACAGACACACACACTATAGTAGGTGGTGTACCCACAGTCACAGATACACACACACACACTATAGTAGGTGGTGTACCAACAGTCACAGACACACACACACACTATAGTAGGTGGTGTACCAACAGTCACAGACACACACACACACACTATAGTAGGTGGTGTACCAACAGTCACAGACACACACACACACTATAGTAGGTGGTGTACCACCAACAGTCACAGATACACACACACACACTATAGTAGGTGGTGTACCAACAGTCACAGACACACACACACACACTATAGTAGGTGGTGTACCAGCAGTCACAGACACACACACACACACTATAGTAGGTAGTGTACCAACAGTCACAGACACACACATACACTATAGTAAGTGGTGTACCACCAGTCACAGATACACACACACACACTATAGTAGGTGGTGTACCAACAGTCACAGACACACACACACACACACTATAGTAGGTGGTGTACCAACAGTCACAGACACACACATACACTATAGTAAGTGGTGTACCAACAGTCACAGATACACACACACACACTATAGTAGGTGGTGTACCAACAGTCACAGACACACACATACACTATAGTAGGTGGTGTACCAACAGTCACAGACACACACACATACACTATAGTAGGTGGTGTACCAACAGTCACAGATACACACACACACACACTATAGTAGGTGGTGTACCAACAGTCACATATACACACACACACTATAGTAAGTGGTGTACCAACAGTCACAGACACACACATACACTACAGTAGGTGGTGTACCAACAGTCACAGATACACACACTATAGTAGGTGGTGTACCAACAGTCTCAGACACACACACACACTATAGTAAGTGGTGTACCAACAGTCACAGACACACACATACACTACAGTAGGTGGTGTACCAACAGTCACAGATATACACACACACACACTATAGTAGGTGGTGTACCAACAGTCACAGATACACACACACACACTATAGTAGGTGGTGTACCAACGGTCACAGACACACACACACACACACACACTATAGTTGGTGGTGTACCAACAGTCACAGACACACACACACACTATAGTAGGTGGTGTACCAACAGTCACAGATACACACACACACACTATAGTAGGTGGTGTACCAACAGTCACAGACACACACACACACTATAGTAGGTGGTGTACCAACAGTCACAGACACACACACACACTATAGTAGGTGGTGTACCAACAGTCACAGACACACACACACACTATAGTAGGTGGTGTACCAACAGTCACAGACACACACACACACTATAGTAGGTGGTGTACCAACAGTCACAGATACACACACACTCACTATAGTAGGTGGTGTACCAACAGTCACAGACACACACGCACACTATAGTAGGTGGTGTACCAACAGTCACAGATACACACACACACACTATAGTAGGTGGTGTACCAACAGTCACAGATACACACACACACACTATAGTAGGTGGTGTACCAACAGTCACAGACACACACACACACACTATAGTAGGTGGTGTACCAACAGTCACAGACACACACACTATAGTAGGTGGTGTACCAACAGTCACAGATACACACACACACACACTATAGTAGGTGGTGTACCAACACTCACAGACACACACACACACTATAGTAGGTGGTGTACCAACAGTCACAGACACACACACACACTATAGTAGGTGGTGTACCAACAGTCACAGACACACACACACACTATAGTAGGTGGTGTACCACCAACAGTCACAGATACACACACACACACACTATAGTAGGTGGTGTACCAACAGTCACAGACACACACACACACACTATAGTAGGTGGTGTACCAACAGTCACAGACACACACACACTATAGTAGGTGGTGTACCAACAGTCACAGACACACACATACACTATAGTAAGTGGTGTACCAACAGTCACAGACACACACATACACTATAGTAAGTGGTGTACCAACAGTCACAGATACACACACACACACTATAGTAGGTGGTGTACCAACAGTCACAGACACACACATACACTATAGTAGGTGGTGTACCAACAGTCACAGACACACACATACACTATAGTAGGTGGTGTACCAACAGTCACAGATACACACACACACACTATAGTAGGTGGTGTACCAACAGTCACAGACACACACACACACTATAGTAAGTGGTGTACCAACAGTCACAGACACACACATACACTACAGTAGGTGGTGTACCAACAGTCACAGATACACACACACACTATAGTAGGTGGCGTACCAACAGTCACAGATACACACACACACACTATAGTAGGTGGTGTACCAACGGTCACAGACACACACACACACACTATAGTTGGTGGTGTACCAACAGTCACAGACACACACATACACTATAGTAGGTGGTGTACCAACAGTCACAGACACACACATACACTATAGTAAGTGGTGTACCAACAGTCACAGATACACACACACACTATAGTAGGTGGTGTACCAACAGTCACAGACACACACACACACTATAGTAGGTGGTGTACCAACAGTCACAGATACACACACACACTATAGTAGGTGGTGTACCAACAGTCACAGACACACACACACTATAGTAAGTGGTGTACCAACAGTCACAGATACACACACACACACACTATAGTAGGTGGTGTACCAACAGTCACAGACACACACACACACACTATAGTAGGTGGTGTACCAACAGTCACAGACACACACATAGACTATAGTAAGTGGTGTACCAACAGTCACAGATACACACACACACACTATAGTAGGTGGTGTACCAACAGTCACAGACACACACATACACTATAGTAGGTGGTGTACCAACAGTCACAGATACACACACACACACTATAGTAGGTGGTGTACCAACAGTCACAGATACACACACAGACTATAGTAAGTGGTGTACCAACAGTCACAGACACACACATACACTACAGTAGGTGGTGTACCAACAGTCACAGACACACACATACACTATAGTAAGTGGTGTACCAACAGTCACAGACACACACATACACTATAGTAAGTGGTGTACCAACAGTCACAGATACACACACACACACTAGAGTAGGTGGTGTACCAACAGTCACAGACACACACATACACTATAGTAGGTGGTGTACCAACAGTCACAGACACACACATACACTATAGTAGGTGGTGTACCAACAGTCACAGATACACACACACACACTATAGTAGGTGGTGTACCAACAGTCACAGATACACACACACACTATAGTAAGTGGTGTACCAACAGTCACAGACACACACATACACTACAGTAGGTGGTGTACCAACAGTCACAGATACACACACACACACACTATAGTAGGTGGTGTACCAACAGTCACAGACACACACACACACACTATAGTAAGTGGTGTACCAACAGTCACAGACACACACATACACTACAGTAGGTGGTGTACCAACAGTCACAGATACACACACACACACTATAGTAGGTGGTGTACCAACAGTCACAGATACACACACACACACTATAGTAGGTGGTGTACCAACGGTCACAGACACACACACACACACTATAGTTGGTGGTGTTCCAACAGTCACAGACACACACATACACTATAGTAGGTGGTGTACCAACAGTCACAGACACACACATACACTATAGTAAGTGGTGTACCAACAGTCACAGATACACACACACACTATAGTAGGTGGTGTACCAACAGTCACAGACACACACACACACTATAGTAGGTGGTGTACCAACAGTCACAGATACACACACACACTATAGTAGGTGGTGTACCAACAGTCACAGACACACACACACTATAGTAAGTGGTGTACCAACAGTCACAGATACACACACACACACGATAGTAGGTGGTGTACCAACAGTCACAGACACACACACACACACTATAGTAGGTGGTGTACCAACAGTCACAGACACACACATAGACTATAGTAAGTGGTGTACCAACAGTCACAGACACACACACACTATAGTAGGTGGTGTACCAACAGTCACAGACACACACATACACTATAGTAAGTGGTGTACCAACAGTCACAGACACACACATACACTATAGTAAGTGGTGTACCAACAGTCACAGATACACACACACACACTATAGTAGGTGGTGTACCAACAGTCACAGACACACACATACACTATAGTAGGTGGAGTACCAACAGTCACAGACACACACATACACTATAGTAGGTGGTGTACCAACAGTCACAGATACACACACACACACTATAGTAGGTGGTATACCAACAGTCACAGATACACACACACACTATAGTAAGTTCTGTGCCAACAGTCACAGACACACACATACACTACAGTAGGTGGTGTACCAACAGTCACAGATACACACACACACACTATAGTAGGTGGTGTACCAACAGTCACAGACACACACACACACTATAGTAAGTGGTGTACCAACAGTCACAGACACACACATACACTACAGTAGGTGGTGTACCAACAGTCACAGATACACACACACACACTATAGTAGGTGGTGTACCAACAGTCAGAGATACACACACACACACTATAGTAGGTGGTGTACCAACGGTCACAGACACACACACACACACTATAGTTGGTGGTGTACCAACAGTCACAGACACACACATACACTATAGTAGGTGGTGTACCAACAGTCACAGACACACACATACACTATAGTAAGTGGTGTACCAACAGTCACAGATACACACACACACTATAGTAGGTGGTGTACCAACAGTCACAGACACACACACACACTATAGTAGGTGGTGTACCAACAGTCACAGATACACACACACACTATAGTAGGTGGTGTACCAACAGTCACAGACACACACACACTATAGTAAGTGGTGTACCAACAGTCACAGATACACACACACACACACTATAGTAGGTGGTGTACCAACAGTCACAGACACACACACACACACTATAGTAGGTGGTGTACCAACAGTCACAGACACACACATAGACTATAGTAAGTGGTGTACCAACAGTCACAGATACACACACACACACTATAGTAGGTGGTGTACCAACAGTCACAGACACACACATACACTATAGTAGGTGGTGTACCAACAGTCACAGATACACACACACACACTATAGTAGGTGGTGTACCAACAGTCACAGATACACACACAGACTATAGTAAGTGGTGTACCAACAGTCACAGACACACACATACACTACAGTAGGTGGTGTACCAACAGTCACAGACACACACATACACTATAGTAAGTGGTGTACCAACAGTCACAGACACACACATACACTATAGTAAGTGGTGTACCAACAGTCACAGATACACACACACACACTAGAGTAGGTGGTGTACCAACAGTCACAGACACACACATACACTATAGTAGGTGGTGTACCAACAGTCACAGACACACACATACACTATAGTAGGTGGTGTACCAACAGTCACAGATACACACACACACACTATAGTAGGTGGTGTACCAACAGTCACAGATACACACACACACTATAGTAAGTGGTGTACCAACAGTCACAGACACACACATACACTACAGTAGGTGGTGTACCAACAGTCACAGATACACACACACACACACTATAGTAGGTGGTGTACCAACAGTCACAGACACACACACACACACTATAGTAAGTGGTGTACCAACAGTCACAGACACACACATACACTACAGTAGGTGGTGTACCAACAGTCACAGATACACACACACACACTATAGTAGGTGGTGTACCAACAGTCACAGATACACACACACACACTATAGTAGGTGGTGTACCAACGGTCACAGACACACACACACACACTATAGTTGGTGGTGTTCCAACAGTCACAGACACACACATACACTATAGTAGGTGGTGTACCAACAGTCACAGACACACACATACACTATAGTAAGTGGTGTACCAACAGTCACAGATACACACACACACTATAGTAGGTGGTGTACCAACAGTCACAGACACACACACACACTATAGTAGGTGGTGTACCAACAGTCACAGATACACACACACACTATAGTAGGTGGTGTACCAACAGTCACAGACACACACACACTATAGTAAGTGGTGTACCAACAGTCACAGATACACACACACACACGATAGTAGGTGGTGTACCAACAGTCACAGACACACACACACACACTATAGTAGGTGGTGTACCAACAGTCACAGACACACACATAGACTATAGTAAGTGGTGTACCAACAGTCACAGACACACACACACTATAGTAGGTGGTGTACCAACAGTCACAGACACACACATACACTATAGTAAGTGGTGTACCAACAGTCACAGACACACACATACACTATAGTAAGTGGTGTACCAACAGTCACAGATACACACACACACACTACAGTAGGTGGTGTACCAACAGTCACAGACACACACATACACTATAGTAGGTGGAGTACCAACAGTCACAGACACACACATACACTATAGTAGGTGGTGTACCAACAGTCACAGATACACACACACACACTATAGTAGGTGGTATACCAACAGTCACAGATACACACACACACTATAGTAAGTTCTGTGCCAACAGTCACAGACACACACATACACTACAGTAGGTGGTGTACCAACAGTCACAGATACACACACACACACTATAGTAGGTGGTGTACCAACAGTCACAGACACACACACACACTATAGTAAGTGGTGTACCAACAGTCACAGACACACACATACACTACAGTAGGTGGTGTACCAACAGTCACAGATACACACACACACACTATAGTAGGTGGTGTACCAACAGTCAGAGATACACACACACACACTATAGTAGGTGGTGTACCAACAGTCACAGACACACACACACACACTATAGTTGGTGGTGTACCAACAGTCACAGACACACACATACACTATAGTAGGTGGTGTACCAACAGTCACAGACACACACATACACTATAGTAAGTGGTGTACCAACAGTCACAGATACACACACACACTATAGTAGGTGGTGTACCAACAGTCACAGACACACACACACACTATAGTAGGTGGTGTACCAACAGTCACAGATACACACACACACTATAGTAGGTGGTGTACCAACAGTCACAGACACACACACACTATAGTAAGTGGTGTACCAACAGTCACAGATACACACACACACACACTATAGTAGGTGGTGTACCAACAGTCACAGACACACACACACACACTATAGTAGGTGGTGTACCAACAGTCACAGACACACACATAGACTATAGTAAGTGGTGTACCAACAGTCACAGATACACACACACACACTATAGTAGGTGGTGTACCAACAGTCACAGACACACACATACACTATAGTAGGTGGTGTACCAACAGTCACAGATACACACACACACACTATAGTAGGTGGTGTACCAACAGTCACAGATACACACACAGACTATAGTAAGTGGTGTACCAACAGTCACAGACACACACATACACTACAGTAGGTGGTGTACCAACAGTCACAGACACACACATACACTATAGTAAGTGGTGTACCAACAGTCACAGACACACACATACACTATAGTAAGTGGTGTACCAACAGTCACAGATACACACACACACACTAGAGTAGGTGGTGTACCAACAGTCACAGACACACACATACACTATAGTAGGTGGTGTACCAACAGTCACAGACACACACATACACTATAGTAGGTGGTGTACCAACAGTCACAGATACACACACACACACTATAGTAGGTGGTGTACCAACAGTCACAGATACACACACACACTATAGTAAGTGGTGTACCAACAGTCACAGACACACACATACACTACAGTAGGTGGTGTACCAACAGTCACAGATACACACACACACACACTATAGTAGGTGGTGTACCAACAGTCACAGACACACACACACACACTATAGTAAGTGGTGTACCAACAGTCACAGACACACACATACACTACAGTAGGTGGTGTACCAACAGTCACAGATACACACACACACACTATAGTAGGTGGTGTACCAACAGTCACAGATACACACACACACACTATAGTAGGTGGTGTACCAACGGTCACAGACACACACACACACACTATAGTTGGTGGTGTTCCAACAGTCACAGACACACACATACACTATAGTAGGTGGTGTACCAACAGTCACAGACACACACATACACTATAGTAAGTGGTGTACCAACAGTCACAGATACACACACACACTATAGTAGGTGGTGTACCAACAGTCACAGACACACACACACACTATAGTAGGTGGTGTACCAACAGTCACAGATACACACACACACTATAGTAGGTGGTGTACCAACAGTCACAGACACACACACACTATAGTAAGTGGTGTACCAACAGTCACAGATACACACACACACACGATAGTAGGTGGTGTACCAACAGTCACAGACACACACACACACACTATAGTAGGTGGTGTACCAACAGTCACAGACACACACATAGACTATAGTAAGTGGTGTACCAACAGTCACAGATACACACACACACACTATAGTAGGTGGTGTACCAACAGTCACAGACACACACGCACACTATAGTAGGTGGTGTACCAACAGTCACAGATACACACACACACACTATAGTAGGTGGTGTACCAACAGTCACAGATACACACACACACTATAGTAAGTGGTGTACCAACAGTCACAGACACACACATACACTACAGTAGGTGGTGTACCGACAGTCACAGATACACACACACACACTATAGTAGGTGGTGTACCAACAGTCACAGATACACACATACACTACAGTAGGTGGTGTACCAACAGTCACAGATACACACACACACACTATAGTAGGTGGTGTACCAACAGTCACAGACACACACACACACACTATAGTAGGTGGTGTACCAACAGTCACAGACACACACACTATAGTAGGTGGTGTACCAACAGTCACAGATACACACACACACACTATAGTAGGTGGTGTACCAACAGTCACAGACACACACACACACTATAGTAGGTGGTGTACCAACAGTCACAGACACACACACACACTATAGTAGGTGGTGTACCAACAGTCACAGACACACACACACACTATAGTAGGTGGTGTACCACCAACAGTCACAGATACACACACACACACTATAGTAGGTGGTGTACCAACAGTCACAGACACACACACACACACTATAGTAGGTGGTGTACCAGCAGTCACAGACACACACACACACACTATAGTAGGTAGTGTACCAACAGTCAGAGACACACACATACACTATAGTAAGTGGTGTACCAACAGTCACAGATACACACACACACACTATAGTAGGTGGTGTACCAACAGTCACAGACACACACACACACACTATAGTAGGTGGTGTACCAACAGTCACAGACACACACATACACTATAGTAAGTGGTGTACCAACAGTCACAGATACACACACACACACTATAGTAGGTGGTGTACCAACAGTCACAGACACACACATACACTATAGTAGGTGGTGTACCAACAGTCACAGACACACACACATACACTATAGTAGGTGGTGTACCAACAGTCACAGATACACACACACACACACTATAGTAGGTGGTGTACCAACAGTCACAGATACACACACACACTATAGTAAGTGGTGTACCAACAGTCACAGACACACACATACACTACAGTAGGTGGTGTACCAACAGTCACAGATATACACACACACACACTATAGTAGGTGGTGTACCAACAGTCACAGATACACACACACACACTATAGTAGGTGGTGTACCAACGGTCACAGACACACACACACACACTATAGTTGGTGGTGTACCAACAGTCACAGACACACACACACACTATAGTAGGTGGTGTACCAACAGTCACAGATACACACACACACACTATAGTAGGTGGTGTACCAACAGTCACAGACACACACACACACACTATAGTAGGTGGTGTACCAACAGTCACAAACACACACACACACTATAGTAGGTGGTGTACCAACAGTCACAGACACACACACACACACTATAGTAGGTGGTGTACCACCAACAGTCACAGATACACACACACACACTATAGTAGGTGGTGTACCAACAGTCACAGACACACACACACACACTATAGTAGGTGGTGTACCAGCAGTCACAGACACACACACACACACTATAGTAGGTAGTGTACCAACAGTCAGAGACACACACATACACTATAGTAAGTGGTGTACCAACAGTCACAGATACACACACACACACTATAGTAGGTGGTGTACCAACAGTCACAGACACACACACACACACTATAGTAGGTGGTGTACCAACAGTCACAGACACACACATACACTATAGTAAGTGGTGTACCAACAGTCACAGATACACACACACACACTATAGTAGGTGGTGTACCAACAGTCACAGACACACACATACACTATAGTAGGTGGTGTACCAACAGTCACAGACACACACACATACACTATAGTAGGTGGTGTACCAACAGTCACAGATACACACACACACTATAGTAAGTGGTGTACCAACAGTCACAGACACACACATACACTACAGTAGGTGGTGTACCAACAGTCACAGATACACACACTATAGTAGGTGGTGTACCAACAGTCTCAGACACACACACACACTATAGTAAGTGGTGTACCAACAGTCACAGATACACACACACACTATAGTAAGTGGTGTACCAACAGTCACAGACACACACATACACTACAGTAGGTGGTGTACCAACAGTCACAGATACACACACACACACACTATAGTAGGTGGTGTACCAACAGTCACAGACACACACACACACACTATAGTAAGTGGTGTACCAACAGTCACAGACACACACATACACTACAGTAGGTGGTGTACCAACAGTCACAGATACACACACACACACTATAGTAGGTGGTGTACAAACAGTCACAGATACACACACACACACTATAGTAGGTGGTGTACCAACGGTCACAGACACACACACACACACTATAGTTGGTGGTGTACCAACAGTCACAGACACACACATACACTATAGTAGGTGGTGTACCAACAGTCACAGACACACACATACACTATAGTAAGTGGTGTACCAACAGTCACAGATACACACACACACTATAGTAGGTGGTGTACCAACAGTCACAGACACACACACACACTATAGTAGGTGGTGTACCAACAGTCACAGATACACACACACACTATAGTAGGTGGTGTACCAACAGTCACAGACACACACACACTATAGTAAGTGGTGTACCAACAGTCACAGATACACACACACACACGATAGTAGGTGGTGTACCAACAGTCACAGACACACACACACACACTATAGTAGGTGGTGTACCAACAGTCACAGACACACACATAGACTATAGTAAGTGGTGTACCAACAGTCACAGATACACACACACACACTATAGTAGGTGGTGTACCAACAGTCACAGACACACACGCACACTATAGTAGGTGGTGTACCAACAGTCACAGATACACACACACACACACTATAGTAGGTGGTGTACCAACAGTCACAGATACACACACACACTATAGTAAGTGGTGTACCAACAGTCACAGACACACACATACACTACAGTAGGTGGTGTACCGACAGTCACAGATACACACACACACACTATAGTAGGTGGTGTACCAACAGTCACAGATACACACATACACTACAGTAGGTGGTGTACCAACAGTCACAGATACACACACACACACTATAGTAGGTGGTGTACCAACAGTCACAGACACACACACACACACTATAGTAGGTGGTGTACCAACAGTCACAGACACACACACTATAGTAGGTGGTGTACCAACAGTCACAGATACACACACACACACTATAGTAGGTGGTGTACCAACAGTCACAGACACACACACACACTATAGTAGGTGGTGTACCAACAGTCACAGACACACACACACACTATAGTAGGTGGTGTACCAACAGTCACAGACACACACACACACTATAGTAGGTGGTGTACCACCAACAGTCACAGATACACACACACACACTATAGTAGGTGGTGTACCAACAGTCACAGACACACACACACACACTATAGTAGGTGGTGTACCAGCAGTCACAGACACACACACACACACTATAGTAGGTAGTGTACCAACAGTCAGAGACACACACATACACTATAGTAAGTGGTGTACCAACAGTCACAGATACACACACACACACTATAGTAGGTGGTGTACCAACAGTCACAGACACACACACACACACTATAGTAGGTGGTGTACCAACAGTCACAGACACACACATACACTATAGTAAGTGGTGTACCAACAGTCACAGATACACACACACACACTATAGTAGGTGGTGTACCAACAGTCACAGACACACACATACACTATAGTAGGTGGTGTACCAACAGTCACAGACACACACACATACACTATAGTAGGTGGTGTACCAACAGTCACAGATACACACACACACACACTATAGTAGGTGGTGTACCAACAGTCACAGATACACACACACACTATAGTAAGTGGTGTACCAACAGTCACAGACACACACATACACTACAGTAGGTGGTGTACCAACAGTCACAGATACACACACTATAGTAGGTGGTGTACCAACAGTCTCAGACACACACACACACTATAGTAAGTGGTGTACCAACAGTCACAGACACACACATACACTACAGTAGGTGGTGTACCAACAGTCACAGATATACACACACACACACTATAGTAGGTGGTGTACCAACAGTCACAGATACACACACACACACTATAGTAGGTGGTGTACCAACGGTCACAGACACACACACACACACTATAGTTGGTGGTGTACCAACAGTCACAGACACACACTATAGTAGGTGGTGTACCAACAGTCACAGATACACACACACACACTATAGTAGGTGGTGTACCAACAGTCACAGACACACACACACACACACACTATAGTAGGTGGTGTACCAACAGTCACAAACACACACACACACTATAGTAGGTGGTGTACCAACAGTCACAGACACACACATACACACTATAGTAGGTGGTGTACCACCAACAGTCACAGATACACACACACACACTATAGTAGGTGGTGTACCAACAGTCACAGACACACACACACACACTATAGTAGGTGGTGTACCAGCAGTCACAGACACACACACACACACTATAGTAGGTAGTGTACCAACAGTCAGAGACACACACATACACTATAGTAAGTGGTGTACCAACAGTCACAGATACACACACACACACTATAGTAGGTGGTGTACCAACAGTCACAGACACACACACACACACTATAGTAGGTGGTGTACCAACAGTCACAGACACACATACACTATAGTAAGTGGTGTACCAACAGTCACAGATACACACACACACACTATAGTAGGTGGTGTACCAACAGTCACAGACACACACATACACTATAGTAGGTGGTGTACCAACAGTCACAGACACACACACATACACTATAGTAGGTGGTGTACCAACAGTCACAGATACACACACACACTATAGTAAGTGGTGTACCAACAGTCACAGACACACACATACACTACAGTAGGTGGTGTACCAACAGTCACAGATACACACACTATAGTAGGTGGTGTACCAACAGTCTCAGACACACACACACACTATAGTAAGTGGTGTACCAACAGTCACAGACACACACATACACTACAGTAGGTGGTGTACCAACAGTCACAGATATACACACACATACACTATAGTAGGTGGTGTACCAACAGTCACAGATACACACACCCACTATAGTAGGTGGTGTACCAACGGTCACAGACACACACACACACACACACTATAGTTGGTGGTGTACCAACAGTCACAGACACACACACACACTATAGTAAGTGGTGTACCAACAGTCACAGACACACACACACACTATAGTAGGTGGTGTACCAACAGTCACAGACACACACACACACTATAGTAGGTGGTGTACCAACAGTCACAGACACACACACACACTATAGTAGGTGGTGTACCAACAGTCACAGACACACACACACACTATAGTAGGTGGTGTACCAACAGTCACAGATACACACACACACACTATAGTAGGTGGTGTACCAACAGTCACAGACACACACGCACACTATAGTAAGTGGTGTACCAACAGTCACAGACACACACACACACACTATAGTAGGTGGTGTACCAACAGTCACAGACACACACATAGACTATAGTAAGTGGTGTACCAACAGTCACAGATACACACACACACACTATAGTAGGTGGTGTACCAACAGTCACAGACACACACGCACACTATAGTAGGTGGTGTACCAACAGTCACAGATACACACACACACACTATAGTAGGTGGTGTACCAACAGTCACAGATACACACACACACTATAGTAAGTGGTGTACCAACAGTCACAGACACACACATACACTACAGTAGGTGGTGTACCAACAGTCACAGATACACACACACACACTATAGTAGGTGGTGTACCAACAGTCACAGATACACACACACACACTATAGTAGGTGGTGTACCAACAGTCACAGATACACACACACACACTATAGTAGGTGGTGTACCAACAGTCACAGACACACACACACACACTATAGTAGGTGGTGTACCAACAGTCACAGACACACACACTATAGTAGGTGGTGTACCAACAGTCACAGATACACACACACACACTATAGTAGGTGGTGTACCAACAGTCACAGACACACACACACACTATAGTAGGTGGTGTACCAACAGTCACAGACACACACACACACTATAGTAGGTGGTGTACCACCAACAGTCACAGATACACACACACACACTATAGTAGGTGGTGTACCAACAGTCACAGACACACACACACACACTATAGTAGGTGGTGTACCAGCAGTCACAGACACACACACACACACTATAGTAGGTAGTGTACCAACAGTCAGAGACACACACATACACTATAGTAAGTGGTGTACCAACAGTCACAGATACACACACACACACTATAGTAGGTGGTGTACCAACAGTCACAGACACACACACACACACTATAGTAGGTGGTGTACCAACAGTCACAGACACACACATACACTATAGTAAGTGGTGTACCAACAGTCACAGATACACACACACACACTATAGTAGGTGGTGTACCAACAGTCACAGACACACACATACACTATAGTAGGTGGTGTACCAACAGTCACAGACACACACACATACACTATAGTAGGTGGTGTACCAACAGTCACAGATACACACACACACACACTATAGTAGGTGGTGTACCAACAGTCACAGATACACACACACACTATAGTAAGTGGTGTACCAACAGTCACAGACACACACATACACTACAGTAGGTGGTGTACCAACAGTCACAGATACACACACTATAGTAGGTGGTGTACCAACAGTCTCAGACACACACACACACTATAGTAAGTGGTGTACCAACAGTCACAGACACACACATACACTACAGTAGGTGGTGTACCAACAGTCACAGATATACACACACACACACTATAGTAGGTGGTGTACCAACAGTCACAGATACACACACACACACTATAGTAGGTGGTGTACCAACGGTCACAGACACACACACACACACTATAGTTGGTGGTGTACCAACAGTCACAGACACACACACACACTATAGTAGGTGGTGTACCAACAGTCACAGATACACACACACACACTATAGTAGGTGGTGTACCAACAGTCACAGACACACACACACACACTATAGTAGGTGGTGTACCAACAGTCACAAACACACACACACACTATAGTAGGTGGTGTACCAACAGTCACAGACACACACACACACTATAGTAGGTGGTGTACCACCAACAGTCACAGATACACACACACACACTATAGTAGGTGGTGTACCAACAGTCACAGACACACACACACACACTATAGTAGGTGGTGTACCAGCAGTCACAGACACACACACACACACTATAGTAGGTAGTGTACCAACAGTCAGAGACACACACATACACTATAGTAAGTGGTGTACCAACAGTCACAGATACACACACACACACTATAGTAGGTGGTGTACCAACAGTCACAGACACACACACACACACTATAGTAGGTGGTGTACCAACAGTCACAGACACACACATACACTATAGTAAGTGGTGTACCAACAGTCACAGATACACACACACACACTATAGTAGGTGGTGTACCAACAGTCACAGACACACACATACACTATAGTAGGTGGTGTACCAACAGTCACAGACACACACACATACACTATAGTAGGTGGTGTACCAACAGTCACAGATACACACACACACTATAGTAAGTGGTGTACCAACAGTCACAGACACACACATACACTACAGTAGGTGGTGTACCAACAGTCACAGATACACACACTATAGTAGGTGGTGTACCAACAGTCTCAGACACACACACACACTATAGTAAGTGGTGTACCAACAGTCACAGACACACACATACACTACAGTAGGTGGTGTACCAACAGTCACAGATATACACACACATACACTATAGTAGGTGGTGTACCAACAGTCACAGATACACACACCCACTATAGTAGGTGGTGTACCAACGGTCACAGACACACACGCACACACACACTATAGTTGGTGGTGTACCAACAGTCACACACACACACTATAGTAGGTGGTGTACCAACAGTCACAGATACACACACACACACTATAGTAGGTGGTGTACCAACAGTCACAGACACACACACACGCTATAGTAGGTGGTGTACCAACAGTCACAGACACACACACACACTATAGTAGGTGGTGTACCAACAGTCACAGACACACACACACACTATAGTAGGTGGTGTACCAACAGTCACAGACACACACACACACTATAGTAGGTGGTGTACCAACAGTCACAGATACACACACACACACTATAGTAGGTGGTGTACCAACAGTCACAGACACACACGCACACTATAGTAGGTGGTGTACCAACAGTCACAGACACACACGCACACTATAGTAGGTGGTGTACCAACAGTCACAGACACACACACACACTATAGTAGGTGGTGTACCAACAGTCACAGATACACACACACACACTATAGTAGGTGGTGTACCAACAGTCACAGACACACACACACACACTATAGTAGGTGGTGTACCAACAGTCACAGACACACACACACACACTATAGTAGGTGGTGTACCAACAGTCACAGACACACACACACACACTATAGTAGGTGGTGTACCAACAGTCACAGACACACACATACACTATAGTAAGTGGTGTACCAACAGTCACAGACACACACACACTATAGTAGGTGGTGTACCAACAGTCACAGATACACACACACACACTATAGTAGGTGGTGTACCAACAGTCACAGACACACACACACACTATAGTAGGTGGTGTACCAACAGTCACGCACACTACAGCAGGTGGTGTACTAACACACAGACGCACTACAGTAGGTGGTGTACTAACACACAGACGCACTACAGTAGGTGGTGTACTAACACACACACACACTACAGTAGGTGGTGTACCAACAGTCACACACACACACACACACTATAGTAGGTGGTGTACCAGCAGTCACAGACACACACACACACACTATAGTAGGTAGTGTACCAACAGTCAGAGACACACACATACACTATAGTAAGTGGTGTACCAACAGTCACAGATACACACACACACACTATAGTAGGTGGTGTACCAACAGTCACAGACACACACACACACACTATAGTAGGTGGTGTACCAACAGTCACAGACACACACATACACTATAGTAAGTGGTGTACCAACAGTCACAGATACACACACACACACTATAGTAGGTGGTGTACCAACAGTCACAGACACACACATACACTATAGTAGGTGGTGTACCAACAGTCACAGACACACACACATACACTATAGTAGGTGGTGTACCAACAGTCACAGATACACACACACACACACTATAGTAGGTGGTGTACCAACAGTCACAGATACACACACACACTATAGTAAGTGGTGTACCAACAGTCACAGACACACACATACACTACAGTTGGTGGTGTACCAACAGTCACAGATACACACACTATAGTAGGTGGTGTACCAACAGTCTCAGACACACACACACACTATAGTAAGTGGTGTACCAACAGTCACAGACACACACATACACTACAGTAGGTGGTGTACCAACAGTCACAGATATACACACACACACACACTATAGTAGGTGGTGTACCAACAGTCACAGATACACACACACACACTATAGTAGGTGGTGTACCAACGGTCACAGACACACACACACACACTATAGTTGGTGGTGTACCAACAGTCACAGACACACACACACACTATAGTAGGTGGTGTACCAACAGTCACAGATACACACACACACACTATAGTAGGTGGTGTACCAACAGTCACAGACACACACACACACTATAGTAGGTGGTGTACCAACAGTCACAGACACACACACACACTATAGTAGGTGGTGTACCAACAGTCACGCACACTACAGCAGGTGGTGTACTAACACACAGACGCACTACAGTAGGTGGTGTACTAACACACAGACGCACTACAGTAGGTGGTGTACTAACACACACACACACTACAGTAGGTGGTGTACCAACAGTCACACACACACACACACACTATAGTAGGTGGTGTACCAACAGTCACAGACACACACATACACTATAGTAGGTGGTGTACCAACAGTCACAGACACACACACATACACTATAGTAGGTGGTGTACCAGCAGTCACAGATACACACACACACACACTATAGTAGGTGGTGTACCAACAGTCACAGATACACACACACACTATAGTAAGTGGTGTACCAACAGTCACAGACACACACATACACTACAGTAGGTGGTGTACCAACAGTCACAGATACACACACTATAGTAGGTGGTGTACCAACAGTCTCAGACACACACACACACTATAGTAAGTGGTGTACCAACAGTCACAGACACACACATACACTACAGTAGGTGGTGTACCAACAGTCACAGATATACACACACACACACACTATAGTAGGTGGTGTACCAACAGTCACAGATACACACACACACACTATAGTAGGTGGTGTACCAACGGTCACAGACACACACACACACACTATAGTTGGTGGTGTACCAACAGTCACAGACACACACACACACTATAGTAGGTGGTGTACCAACAGTCACAGATACACACACACACACTATAGTAGGTGGTGTACCAACAGTCACAGACACACACACACACTATAGTAGGTGGTGTACCAACAGTCACAGACACACACACACACTATAGTAGGTGGTGTACCAACAGTCACAGACACACACACACACTATAGTAGGTGGTGTACCACCAACAGTCACAGATACACACACACACACTATAGTAGGTGGTGTACCAACAGTCACAGACACACACACACACACTATAGTAGGTGGTGTACCAGCAGTCACAGACACACACACACACACTATAGTAGGTAGTGTACCAACAGTCAGAGACACACACATACACTATAGTAAGTGGTGTACCAACAGTCACAGATACACACACACACACTATAGTAGGTGGTGTACCAACAGTCACAGACACACACACACACACTATAGTAGGTGGTGTACCAACAGTCACAGACACACACATACACTATAGTAAGTGGTGTACCAACAGTCACAGATACACACACACACACTATAGTAGGTGGTGTACCAACAGTCACAGACACACACATACACTATAGTAGGTGGTGTACCAACAGTCACAGACACACACACATACACTATAGTAGGTGGTGTACCAACAGTCACAGATACACACACACACACTATAGTAGGTGGTATACCAACAGTCACAGACACACACACACACACTATAGTAGGTGGTGTACCAACAGTCACAAACACACACACACACTATAGTAGGTGGTGTACCAACAGTCACAGACACACACACACACTATAGTAGGTGGTGTACCACCAACAGTCACAGATACACACACACACACTATAGTAGGTGGTGTACCAACAGTCACAGACACACACACACACACTATAGTAGGTGGTGTACCAGCAGTCACAGACAGACACACACACACTATAGTAGGTAGTGTACCAACAGTCAGAGACACACACATACACTATAGTAAGTGGTGTACCAACAGTCACAGATACACACACACACACTATAGTAGGTGGTGTACCAACAGTCACAGACACACACACACACACTATAGTAGGTGGTGTACCAACAGTCACAGACACACACATACACTATAGTAAGTGGTGTACCAACAGTCACAGATACACACACACACACTATAGTAGGTGGTGTACCAACAGTCACAGACACACACATACACTATAGTAGGTGGTGTACCAACAGTCACAGACACACACACATACACTATAGTAGGTGGTGTACCAACAGTCACAGATACACACACACACTATAGTAAGTGGTGTACCAACAGTCACAGACACACACATACACTACAGTAGGTGGTGTACCAACAGTCACAGATACACACACTATAGTAGGTGGTGTACCAACAGTCTCAGACACACACACACACTATAGTAAGTGGTGTACCAACAGTCACAGACACACACATACACTACAGTAGGTGGTGTACCAACAGTCACAGATATACACACACATACACTATAGTAGGTGGTGTACCAACAGTCACAGATACACACACCCACTATAGTAGGTGGTGTACCAACGGTCACAGACACACACACACACACACAATATAGTTGGTGGTGTACCAACAGTCACAGACACACACACACACTATAGTAGGTGGTGTACCAACAGTCACAGATACACACACACACACTATAGTAGGTGGTGTACCAACAGTCACAGACACACACACACACTATAGTAGGTGGTGTACCAACAGTCACAGACACACACACACACTATAGTAGGTGGTGTACCAACAGTCACAGACACACACACACACTATAGTAGGTGGTGTACCAACAGTCACAGACACACACACACACACTATAGTAGGTGGTGTACCAACAGTCAGAGATACACACACACACACTATAGTAGGTGGTGTACCAACAGTCACAGACACACACGCACACTATAGTAGGTGGTGTACCAACAGTCACAGACACACACGCACACTATAGTAGGTGGTGTACCAACAGTCACAGACACACACACACACTATAGTAGGTGGTGTACCAACAGTCACAGATACACACACACACACTATAGTAGGTGGTGTACCAACAGTCACAGACACACACGCACACTATAGTAAGTGGTGTACCAACAGTCACAGACACACACACACACACTATAGTAGGTGGTGTACCAACAGTCACAGACACACACATAGACTATAGTAAGTGGTGTACCAACAGTCACAGATACACACACACACACTATAGTAGGTGGTGTACCAACAGTCACAGACACACACGCACACTATAGTAGGTGGTGTACCAACAGTCACAGATACACACACACACACTATAGTAGGTGGTGTACCAACAGTCACAGATACACACACACACTATAGTAAGTGGTGTACCAACAGTCACAGACACACACATACACTACAGTAGGTGGTGTACCAACAGTCACAGATACACACACACACACTATAGTAGGTGGTGTACCAACAGTCACAGATACACACACACACACTATAGTAGGTGGTGTACCAACAGTCACAGATACACACACACACACTATAGTAGGTGGTGTACCAACAGTCACAGACACACACACACACACTATAGTAGGTGGTGTACCAACAGTCACAGACACACACACTATAGTAGGTGGTGTACCAACAGTCACAGATACACACACACACACTATAGTAGGTGGTGTACCAACAGTCACAGACACACACACACACTATAGTAGGTGGTGTACCAACAGTCACAGACACACACACACACTATAGTAGGTGGTGTACCACCAACAGTCACAGATACACACACACACACTATAGTAGGTGGTGTACCAACAGTCACAGACACACACACACACACTATAGTAGGTGGTGTACCAGCAGTCACAGACACACACACACACACTATAGTAGGTAGTGTACCAACAGTCAGAGACACACACATACACTATAGTAAGTGGTGTACCAACAGTCACAGATACACACACACACACTATAGTAGGTGGTGTACCAACAGTCACAGACACACACACACACACTATAGTAGGTGGTGTACCAACAGTCACAGACACACACATACACTTTAGTAAGTGGTGTACCAACAGTCACAGATACACACACACACACTATAGTAGGTGGTGTACCAACAGTCACAGACACACACATACACTATAGTAGGTGGTGTACCAACAGTCACAGACACACACACATACACTATAGTAGGTGGTGTACCAACAGTCACAGATACACACACACACACACTATAGTAGGTGGTGTACCAACAGTCACAGATACACACACACACTATAGTAAGTGGTGTACCAACAGTCACAGACACACACATACACTACAGTAGGTGGTGTACCAACAGTCACAGATACACACACTATAGTAGGTGGTGTACCAACAGTCTCAGACACACACACACACTATAGTAAGTGGTGTACCAACAGTCACAGACACACACATACACTACAGTAGGTGGTGTACCAACAGTCACAGATATACACACACACACACTATAGTAGGTGGTGTACCAACAGTCACAGATACACACACACACACTATAGTAGGTGGTGTACCAACGGTCACAGACACACACACACACACTATAGTTGGTGGTGTACCAACAGTCACAGACACACACACACACTATAGTAGGTGGTGTACCAACAGTCACAGATACACACACACACACTATAGTAGGTGGTGTACCAACAGTCACAGACACACACACACACACTATAGTAGGTGGTGTACCAACAGTCACAAACACACACACACACTATAGTAGGTGGTGTACCAACAGTCACAGACACACACACACACTATAGTAGGTGGTGTACCACCAACAGTCACAGATACACACACACACTATAGTAGGTGGTGTACCAACAGTCACAGACACACACACACACACTATAGTAGGTGGTGTACCAGCAGTCACAGACACACACACACACACTATAGTAGGTAGTGTACCAACAGTCAGAGACACACACATACACTATAGTAAGTGGTGTACCAACAGTCACAGATACACACACACACACTATAGTAGGTGGTGTACCAACAGTCACAGACACACACACACACACTATAGTAGGTGGTGTAACAACAGTCACAGACACACACATACACTATAGTAAGTGGTGTACCAACAGTCACAGATACACACACACACACTATAGTAGGTGGTGTACCAACAGTCACAGACACACACATACACTATAGTAGGTGGTGTACCAACAGTCACAGACACACACACATACACTATAGTAGGTGGTGTACCAACAGTCACAGATACACACACACACTATAGTAAGTGGTGTACCAACAGTCACAGACACACACATACACTACAGTAGGTGGTGTACCAACAGTCACAGATACACACACTATAGTAGGTGGTGTACCAACAGTCTCAGACACACACACACACTATAGTAAGTGGTGTACCAACAGTCACAGACACACACATACACTACAGTAGGTGGTGTACCAACAGTCACAGATATACACACACATACACTATAGTAGGTGGTGTACCAACAGTCACAGATACACACACCCACTATAGTAGGTGGTGTACCAACGGTCACAGACACACACGCACACACACACTATAGTTGGTGGTGTACCAACAGTCACACACACACACTATAGTAGGTGGTGTACCAACAGTCACAGATACACACACACACACTATAGTAGGTGGTGTACCAACAGTCACAGACACACACACACGCTATAGTAGGTGGTGTACCAACAGTCACAGACACACACACACACTATAGTAGGTGGTGTACCAACAGTCACAGACACACACACACACTATAGTAGGTGGTGTACCAACAGTCACAGACACACACACACACTATAGTAGGTGGTGTACCAACAGTCACAGATACACACACACACACTATAGTAGGTGGTGTACCAACAGTCACAGACACACACGCACACTATAGTAGGTGGTGTACCAACAGTCACAGACACACACGCACACTATAGTAGGTGGTGTACCAACAGTCACAGACACACACACACACTATAGTAGGTGGTGTACCAACAGTCACAGATACACACACACACACTATAGTAGGTGGTGTACCAACAGTCACAGACACACACACACACACTATAGTAGGTGGTGTACCAACAGTCACAGACACACACACACACACACTATAGTAGGTGGTGTACCAACAGTCACAGACACACACACACACACTATAGTAGGTGGTGTACCAACAGTCACAGACACACACATACACTATAGTAAGTGGTGTACCAACAGTCACAGACACACACACACTATAGTAGGTGGTGTACCAACAGTCACAGATACACACACACACACTATAGTAGGTGGTGTACCAACAGTCACAGACACACACACACACTATAGTAGGTGGTGTACCAACAGTCACGCACACTACAGCAGGTGGTGTACTAACACACAGACGCACTACAGTAGGTGGTGTACTAACACACAGACGCACTACAGTAGGTGGTGTACTAACACACACACACACTACAGTAGGTGGTGTACCAACAGTCACACACACACACACACACTATAGTAGGTGGTGTACCAGCAGTCACAGACACACACACACACACTATAGTAGGTAGTGTACCAACAGTCAGAGACACACACATACACTATAGTAAGTGGTGTACCAACAGTCACAGATACACACACACACACTATAGTAGGTGGTGTACCAACAGTCACAGACACACACACACACACTATAGTAGGTGGTGTACCAACAGTCACAGACACACACATACACTATAGTAAGTGGTGTACCAACAGTCACAGATACACACACACACACTATAGTAGGTGGTGTACCAACAGTCACAGACACACACATACACTATAGTAGGTGGTGTACCAACAGTCACAGACACACACACATACACTATAGTAGGTGGTGTACCAACAGTCACAGATACACACACACACACACTATAGTAGGTGGTGTACCAACAGTCACAGATACACACACACACTATAGTAAGTGGTGTACCAACAGTCACAGACACACACATACACTACAGTTGGTGGTGTACCAACAGTCACAGATACACACACTATAGTAGGTGGTGTACCAACAGTCTCAGACACACACACACACTATAGTAAGTGGTGTACCAACAGTCACAGACACACACATACACTACAGTAGGTGGTGTACCAACAGTCACAGATATACACACACACACACACTATAGTAGGTGGTGTACCAACAGTCACAGATACACACACACACACTATAGTAGGTGGTGTACCAACGGTCACAGACACACACACACACACTATAGTTGGTGGTGTACCAACAGTCACAGACACACACACACACTATAGTAGGTGGTGTACCAACAGTCACAGATACACACACACACACTATAGTAGGTGGTGTACCAACAGTCACAGACACACACACACACTATAGTAGGTGGTGTACCAACAGTCACAGACACACACACACACTATAGTAGGTGGTGTACCAACAGTCACAGACACACACACACACTATAGTAGGTGGTGTACCACCAACAGTCACAGATACACACACACACACTATAGTAGGTGGTGTACCAACAGTCACAGACACACACACACACACTATAGTAGGTGGTGTACCAGCAGTCACAGACACACACACACACACTATAGTAGGTAGTGTACCAACAGTCAGAGACACACACATACACTATAGTAAGTGGTGTACCAACAGTCACAGATACACACACACACACTATAGTAGGTGGTGTACCAACAGTCACAGACACACACACACACACTATAGTAGGTGGTGTACCAACAGTCACAGACACACACATACACTATAGTAAGTGGTGTACCAACAGTCACAGATACACACACACACACTATAGTAGGTGGTGTACCAACAGTCACAGACACACACATACACTATAGTAGGTGGTGTACCAACAGTCACAGACACACACACATACACTATAGTAGGTGGTGTACCAACAGTCACAGATACACACACACACACTATAGTAGGTGGTGTACCAACAGTCACAGACACACACACACTATAGTAGGTGGTGTACCAACAGTCACAAACACACACACACACTATAGTAGGTGGTGTACCAACAGTCACAGACACACACACACACTATAGTAGGTGGTGTACCACCAACAGTCACAGATACACACACACACACTATAGTAGGTGGTGTACCAACAGTCACAGACACACACACACACACTATAGTAGGTGGTGTACCAGCAGTCACAGACAGACACACACACACTATAGTAGGTAGTGTACCAACAGTCAGAGACACACACATACACTATAGTAAGTGGTGTACCAACAGTCACAGATACACACACACACACTATAGTAGGTGGTGTACCAACAGTCACAGACACACACACACACACTATAGTAGGTGGTGTACCAACAGTCACAGACACACACATACACTATAGTAAGTGGTGTACCAACAGTCACAGATACACACACACACACTATAGTAGGTGGTGTACCAACAGTCACAGACACACACATACACTATAGTAGGTGGTGTACCAACAGTCACAGACACACACACATACACTATAGTAGGTGGTGTACCAACAGTCACAGATACACACACACACTATAGTAAGTGGTGTACCAACAGTCACAGACACACACATACACTACAGTAGGTGGTGTACCAACAGTCACAGATACACACACTATAGTAGGTGGTGTACCAACAGTCTCAGACACACACACACACTATAGTAAGTGGTGTACCAACAGTCACAGACACACACATACACTACAGTAGGTGGTGTACCAACAGTCACAGATATACACACACATACACTATAGTAGGTGGTGTACCAACAGTCACAGATACACACACCCACTATAGTAGGTGGTGTACCAACGGTCACAGACACACACACACACACACAATATAGTTGGTGGTGTACCAACAGTCACAGACACACACACACACTATAGTAGGTGGTGTACCAACAGTCACAGATACACACACACACACTATAGTAGGTGGTGTACCAACAGTCACAGACACACACACACACTATAGTAGGTGGTGTACCAACAGTCACAGACACACACACACACTATAGTAGGTGGTGTACCAACAGTCACAGACACACACACACACTATAGTAGGTGGTGTACCAACAGTCACAGACACACACACACACACTATAGTAGGTGGTGTACCAACAGTCACAGATACACACACACACACTATAGTAGGTGGTGTACCAACAGTCACAGACACACACGCACACTATAGTAGGTGGTGTACCAACAGTCACAGACACACACGCACACTATAGTAGGTGGTGTACCAACAGTCACAGACACACACACACACTATAGTAGGTGGTGTACCAACAGTCACAGATACACACACACACACTATAGTAGGTGGTGTACCAACAGTCACAGACACACACACACACACTATAGTAGGTGGTGTACCAACAGTCACAGACACACACACACACACTATAGTAGGTGGTGTACCAACAGTCACAGACACACACACACACACTATAGTAGGTGGTGTACCAACAGTCACAGACACACACATACACTATAGTAAGTGGTGTACCAACAGTCACAGACACACACACACTATAGTAGGTGGTGTACCAACAGTCACAGATACACACACACACACTATAGTAGGTGGTGTACCAACAGTCACAGACACACACACACACTATAGTAGGTGGTGTACCAACAGTCACGCACACTACAGCAGGTGGTGTACTAACACACAGACGCACTACAGTAGGTGGTGTACTAACACACAGACGCACTACAGTAGGTGGTGTACTAACACACACACACACTACAGTAGGTGGTGTACCAACAGTCACACACACACACACACACTATAGTAGGTGGTGTACCAGCAGTCACAGACACACACACACACACTATAGTAGGTAGTGTACCAACAGTCAGAGACACACACATACACTATAGTAAGTGGTGTACCAACAGTCACAGATACACACACACACACTATAGTAGGTGGTGTACCAACAGTCACAGACACACACACACACACTATAGTAGGTGGTGTACCAACAGTCACAGACACACACATACACTATAGTAAGTGGTGTACCAACAGTCACAGATACACACACACACACTATAGTAGGTGGTGTGCCAACAGTCACAGACACACACATACACTATAGTAGGTGGTGTACCAACAGTCACAGACTCACACACATACACTATAGTAGGTGGTGTACCAACAGTCACAGATACACACACACACACACTATAGTAGGTGGTGTACCAACAGTCACAGATACACACACACACTATAGTAAGTGGTGTACCAACAGTCACAGACACACACATACACTACAGTAGGTGGTATACCAACAGTCACAGATACACACACTATAGTAGGTGGTGTACCAACAGTCTCAGACACACACACACACTATAGTAAGTGGTGTACCAACAGTCACAGACACACACATACACTACAGTAGGTGGTGTACCAACAGTCACAGATATACACACACACACACACTATAGTAGGTGGTGTACCAACAGTCACAGATACACACACACACACTATAGTAGGTGGTGTACCAACGGTCACAGACACACACACACACACTATAGTTGGTGGTGTACCAACAGTCACAGACACACACACACACTATAGTAGGTGGTGTATCAACAGTCACAGATACACACACACACACTATAGTAGGTGGTGTACCAACAGTCACAGACACACACACACACTATAGTAGGTGGTGTACCAACAGTCACAGACACACACACACACTATAGTAGGTGGTGTACCAACAGTCACAGACACACACACACACTATAGTAGGTGGTGTACCACCAACAGTCACAGATACACACACACACACTATAGTAGGTGGTGTACCAACAGTCACAGACACACACACACACACTATAGTAGGTGGTGTACCAGCAGTCACAGACACACACACACACACTATAGTAGGTAGTGTACCAACAGTCAGAGACACACACATACACTATAGTAAGTGGTGTACCAACAGTCACAGATACACACACACACACTATAGTAGGTGGTGTACCAACAGTCACAGACACACACACACACACTATAGTAGGTGGTGTACCAACAGTCACAGACACACACATACACTATAGTAAGTGGTGTACCAACAGTCACAGATACACACACACACACTACAGTAGGTGGTGTACCAACAGTCACAGACACACACATACACTATAGTAGGTGGTGTACCAACAGTCACAGACACACACACATACACTATAGTAGGTGGTGTACCAACAGTCACAGATACACACACACACACACTATAGTAGGTGGTGTACCAACAGTCACAGATACACACACACACTATAGTAAGTGGTGTACCAACAGTCACAGACACACACATACACTACAGTAGGTGGTGTACCAACAGTCACAGATACACACACTATAGTAGGTGGTGTACCAACAGTCTCAGACACACACACACACTATAGTAAGTGGTGTACCAACAGTCACAGACACACACATACACTACAGTAGGTGGTGTACCAACAGTCACAGATATACACACACACACACACTATAGTAGGTGGTGTACCAACAGTCACAGATACACACACCCACTATAGTAGGTGGTGTACCAACGGTCACAGACACACACACACTATAGTTGGTGGTGTACCAACAGTCACAGACACACACACACACTATAGTAGGTGGTGTACCAACAGTCACAGATACACACACACACACTATAGTAGGTGGTGTACCAACAGTCACAGACACACACACACACTATAGTAGGTGGTGTACCAACAGTCACAGACACACACACACACTATAGTAGGTGGTGTACCAACAGTCACAGACACACACACACACTATAGTAGGTGGTGTACCAACAGTCACAGACACACACACACACTATAGTAGGTGGTGTACCAACAGTCACAGATACACACACACACACTATAGTAGGTGGTGTACCAACAGTCACAGACACACACGCACACTATAGTAGGTGGTGTACCAACAGTCACAGACACACACGCACACTATAGTAGGTGGTGTACCAACAGTCACAGACACACACACACACTATAGTAGGTGGTGTACCAACAGTCACAGATACACACACACACACTATAGTAGGTGGTGTACCAACAGTCACAGACACACACACACACACTATAGTAGGTGGTGTACCAACAGTCACAGACACACACACACACACTATAGTAGGTGGTGTACCAACAGTCACAGACACACACACACACACTATAGTAGGTGGTGTACCAACAGTCACAGACACACACATACACTATAGTAAGTGGTGTACCAACAGTCACAGACACACACACACTATAGTAGGTGGTGTACCAACAGTCACAGATACACACACACACACTATAGTAGGTGGTGTACCAACAGTCACAGACACACACACTATAGTAGGTGGTGTACCAACAGTCACGCACACTACAGCAGGTGGTGTACTAACACACAGACGCACTACAGTAGGTGGTGTACTAACACACAGACGCACTACAGTAGGTGGTGTACTAACACACATACACACTACAGTAGGTGGTGTACCAACAGTCACACACACACGCAGACACTACAGTAGGTGGTGTACCAACACACACACTAAAGTAGGTCCTGTACCAACATTCACACACACACTACAGTAGGTGGTGTACCAACACACACACTACAGTAGGTGGTGTACCAACACACACACACTACAGTAGGTGGTGTACCAACACACACACACACACACTACAGTAGGTGGTGTACCAACAGTCACACACACACACACACACACACTATAGTAGGTGGTGTACCAACAGTCACACACACACACACACACTACAGTAGGTGGTGTACCAACAGTCACACACACACACACACACACTACAGTAGGTGGTGTACCAACAGTCACACACACACACACTATAGTAGCTGGTGTACCAACACACACACTAAAGTAGGTCCTGTACCAACATTCACACACACACTACAGTAGGTGGTGTACCAACACACACACACACACACTACAGTAGGTGGTGTACCAACAGTCACACACACACACACACACACTATAGTAGGTGGTGTACCAACACACATACACACTACAGTAGGTGATGTACCAACAGTCACATACACACTACAGTAGGTGATGTACCAACACACACTATAGTAGGTGGTGTACCAACACATACACACTACAGTAGGTGATGTACCAACAGTCACATACTCACTACAGTAGGTGATGTACCAACACACACTATAGTAGGTGGTGTACCAACACATACACACTACAGTAGGTGATGTACCAACACACACACACACACCCACACACACTCTACAGTAGGTGGTGTACCAACAGTCACACACACTACAGTAGGTGGTGTACCAACACACACACACATTACAGTAGGTGGTCTACCAACACACACACACACTACAGTAGGTCCTGTACCAACACACATGCAGACACTACAGTAGGTGGTGTACCAACACACACACACACACACTACAGTAGGTCCTGTACCAACACACACACACACTACAGTAGGTGGTGTACCAACACACACACACACACACACACTACAGTAGGTGGTGTACCAACAGTCACACACACACTACAGTAGGTGGTGTACCAACACACACACACACACACTACAGTATGTCCTGTACCATCACACACACTACAGTAGGTGGTGTACCAACACACACACTACAGTAGGTGGTGTACCAACACACACACGCACACTACAGTAGGTGGTGTACCAACACACATACGCTCTGCTGTAGGTGCTGTACCAACACACACACACACACTACAGTAGGTGCTGTACCAGCACACACGCAGACACTACAGTAGGTGCTGTACCAACACACATACGCACTGCTGTAGGTGCTGTACCAACACACACACACAGGAACTGAGCGAATACACACTCAGACACACTACAGTAAGTGTACCAAAACACACACACACAAACTGTAATATAGAACCATTATTTAATCGATGTTCCTATTTATTGACAGGAATATTTGCTACGTCCTAAATGTCCTGTGTTGATTATATCATATGAGATGTTTGTACGAAATGTTAAGGACTTGGAAAAGCTGAATTTTGATTTGATCATCTGTGATGAGGGCCACCGTCTGAAGAACACATCAATTAAAACATCAACAGTAAGTAAAATCCATTTGTGGGGGATATAATTGGTCTAGTGTGGGGATATAATTGGTCTACTGTGGGGATATAATTGGTCTAGTGTGGGGATATAATTGGTCTATTGTGGGGATATAATTGGTCTACTGTGGGGATATAATTGGTCTACTGTGGGGATATAATTGGTATAGTGTGGGGATATAATTGGTCAAGTGTGGGGATATAATTGGTCTAGTGTGGGAATATAATTGGTCTACTGTAGGGATATAATTGGTCTACTGTGGGGATATAATTGGTTTAGTGTGGGGATATAATTGGTCTGCTGTGGCGATATAATTGGTCGAGTGTGGGGATATAATTGAACTGCTGTGGCGATATGATAGATCTTCTGTGGGAATATAATTGGTCGAGTGTGGGGATTTAATTGGTCTAGTGTGGGGATATAATTTGTCTACTGTGGGGAGATTATTGTTCTAGTGTGGGGATATAATTGGTCTAGTGTGGGGTATAATTTGTCTACTGTGGGGATATAATTGGTCTACTGTTGGGATATAATTTCTCTACTGTGGGGATATAATTGGTCTAGTGTGGGGTATAATTTGTCTACCGTGGGGATATAATTGGTCTACTGTGCGGATATTATTGGTCGAGTGGGGGGATATAATTTGTGTACTGTAGGGATATAATTGGTCTACTGTGGGGATATAATTGGTCGAGTGTGGGGATATAATTGGTCTACTGTTGGGATATAATTTGTCTACTGTGGGGAGATTATTGGTCTATTGTGGGGATATAATTGGTCTACTGTGGGGATATAATTGGTCTACTGTAGGGATATAATTGGTCGAGTGTGGGGATTTAATTTGTCTACTGTGGGGATATAATTGGTCCACTGTGGCGATAGAATTGGTTGAGCGTGGGGATATAATTGGTCTACTGTGGGGGTATAATTGGTCTAGTATGGGGATATAATTGGTCGAGTGTGGGGATATAATTGGTCTACTGTGGGGATATAATTGGTCTAGTATGGGGACATAATTCGTCGAGTGTGGGGGTATAATTGATCTCCTGTGGGGATGTAATTGGTCGAGTGTGGGGATATAATTGGTCTAGTGTGGGAATATAATTCGTCTAGTGTGGGGATATAATTGGTCAACTCTGGGGATATAATTGGTCGAGTGTGGGGATATAATTGGTCTAGTATGGGGACATAATTGGTCGTGTGAGGGGATATAATTGGTCTACCGTGGGGATATTATTGGTCTACTGTGGGGATATAATTGGTCTAGTATGGGCACATAATTCGTCGAGTGTGGGGATATAATTGGTCGAGTATGGGGATATAATTTGTCTACTGCGGGGATGTAATTGGTCTAGTGTGGGTGTATAATTGGTCTACTGTGGGGATATAATTGGCCTACTGTGGGGATATAATTGGTCTACTGTGGGGATATAATTGGTCTACCTTTGTGGTATAATTGGTCTAATGTGAGGATATAATTTGTGTACTGTAGGGATATAATTGGTCTACTGTGGGGATATAATTGGTCGAGTGTGGGGATATAATTGGTCTACTTTTGGGATATAATTTGTCTACTGTGGGGATATAATTGGTCTAGTGTGGGCATATAATTGGTCTACTGTGGCGATATAAATGGTCTACTGTGGGGATTTAATTGGTTTAGTGTGGGGACACAATTGGTCTATTGTGGGGATATAATTTGACTACTGTGGGGAGATTATTGGTCTATTGTGGGGATATAATTGGTCTACTGTGGGGATATAATTGGTCTACCTTTGTGGTATAATTGGTCTAATGTGAGGATATAATTGGTCTACTGTGGGGATTTAATTGCTCTACAGTGGGGATATAATTGGTCTACCTTTGTGGTATAATTGGTCCAATGTGAGGATATAATTGGTCTACTGTGGGGATTTAATTGCTCTACAGTGGGGATATAATTGGTCGAGTGTGGGGATATAATTGGTCTAGTGTGGGGATATAATTGGTCTATTGTGGGGGTATAATTGGTCTACTGTGGGGATTTAATTGCTCTAATGTGGGGATTTAATTGGTTTAGTGTGGGGACATAATTGGTCTAGTGTGGGGATATAATTTGTCTAGTATGGGGACATAATTCGTCGAGTGTGGGGGTATAATTGTTCTATTGTGGGGATGTAATTGGTCGAGTGTGGGGATTTAATTTGTCTACTGTGGGGATATAATTGGTCTACTGTGGGGATAGAATTGGTCTGCTGTGGGGATATAATTGGTCGAGTGTGGGGATATAATTGGTCTACTGTGGGGATATAATTAGTCTAGTATGGGGACATAATTCGTCGAGTGTGGGGGTATAATTGGTCTATTGTGGGGATGTAATTGGTAGAGCGTGGGGGTTATAATTGGTCTGCTGTGGGGATATAATTGGCCTACTGTGGGGATATAATTGGTCGAGTATGGGGCTATATTTGTTCTACTGTGGGGATATAATTGGTCTACAGTGGGGGTATAATTGGTCTGCTGTGGGGATATAATTGGTCTACTGTTGGGATATAATTGGTTTATTATGGGGACATAATTGGTCGAGTGTGGGGATATAATTGGGCTACTGCAACGATATAATTGGTCGAGTGTGGGGATATAATTGGTCTACTGTGGGGATATAATTGGTCTACTGTGGGGATATAATTGGTCAAGTGTGAAGATATAATTGGTCTACCGTGGGGAAAAAATTGTTCTACTGCGCGGATATAATTAGTCTACTGTAGGGATATCATTTTTCTAGTGTAGGGATTTAATTACTCTATTGTGGGGATATAAGGGGTCTACTGTGGTGCGACAATTGGTCTTCTGTGGGGATATAATTGGTCTAGTGTGGGGATATAATTGGTCTACTGTGGGGATATAATTGGTTTCCTGTCGGGATATAATTGGTCTAGTGTCGGGATATAATTGGTCTAGTGTCGGGATATAATTGGTCTCCAATGGGGATATAATTGGTCGAGTGTAGGGATATAATTGGTCTAGTGTGGGTATATAATTCGTCTAGTGTGGTGATATAATTGGTCAACTCTGGGGATATAATTGGTCTAGTATGGGGATATAATTGGTCGAGTGTTGGGATATAATTGGTCTAGTATGGGGACATAATTTGTCGAGTGAGGGAATATAATTGGTCTACTGTTTGGGATATTATTGGTCTACTGTGGGGATATAATTGGTCTAGTATGGGCACATAATTCGTCGAGTGTGGGGATATAATTTGTCTACTGTAGTGATATAATTGGTCTACTGTGGGGATATAATTGGTCTAGTGTGGGGATATAATTGGTCTAGTGTGGGGATATAATTGGTCTACTGTGAGGATATAATTGGTCTACTGTGGGGATTTAATTGGTCTAGTGTGGGGATATAACTTGTCTACTGTGGGGATTTAATTGGTTTAGTGTGGGGATATAATTGGTCTACTGTTCAGATATAATTGGTCTACTGTGGGGATATAATTGGCCTACTGTGGCGATATAATTGGTCTACTGCTTAGATGCAATTGGTCTACTGTGGCGATATAATTGGTCTACTGCTTAGATGTAATTAGTCTACTGTGGGGATGTAATTGGTTTAGTGTGGAGATATAATTGGTCTAGTGTGGGGATATAATTGTTCTACTGTGGGGATATAATTGGTCTAGTGTGGGGATATAATTGGTCTACTGTGGGATTATAATTGGTCTACTGTGGGGATATAAGTGGTCGAGTGTGGGGATATAATTGGTCTGCTGTGGCGATATAATTGGTCGAGTGTGGGGATATAATTGATCTACTGTGGCGATATAATAGATCTACTGTGGCAATATAATTGGTCGACTGTGGGGATTTAATTGGTCTAGTGTGGGGATATAATTGGTCTACTATAGAGATTTAGCAGGGTAGAAGTAATGAAGGTCGTTAGTTGACAGTGTGGTAAAATGATAGTATCTTCGTTGGATTGTCTTGTCGACATAGACGTGAGGGAAGGTCCCTCGACCTATTTACCATCTTTGTATTTACAATATTCCTTTTGTCAGGTCGCCAATTCCAGCAGCATGGATTATAGATGTTATTGAGACACGAGTAACACAATAATGATTTCAACAGCAGAAATCAGAGATGAAATGTATGTTTATTTTTGATGTAGCACAAACAATGTTTGTTAACTTATATGGTTGAAGTTACATATAAAAAGAGGTTACAAAAGGGAATGTGCCATTGCGCCGGAGAGCCGGCGAGGCTAGGGGTGCAAAATCTCACCGTTACATTGTGCGTGCTGCTGGTTCGAAGTTCCTGGTACAAGAGAGAGATTCTTCAAATCTTCGCGGGGAATTTATTCCTCAGGGTGCGTAGGGATACATCCTCTTCTACTGGCGCTGATTGGCTGAACTGAGCCAAATCACGCACAGAGAATGTATGTGAGCCCGCGGAATGTAGGTCACTACAGGGATATAAATGGTCTACTGTGGGGATATAATTAGTTTAGTGTGGGGACATAATTGGTCTAGTGTGGGGATATAATTTGTCTACTGTGGGGAGATTATTGTTCTAGTGTGGGGATATAATTGGTCTAGAGTGGGGTATAATTTGTCTACTGTGGGGATATAATTGGTCTCTGTGGGGATATAGTTGGTCTACTATGGGTATATAATTGGTCTGCTGTGGCGATATAATTGGTCGAGTGTGGGGATATAATTGATCTGCTGTGGCGATATAATAGATCTTCTGTGGGAATATAATTGGTCGAGTGTGGGGATATAATTGGTCTGCTGTGGCGATATAATTGGTCGAGTGTGGGGATATAATTGATCTGCTGTGGCGATATGATAGATCTTCTGTGGGAATATAATTGGTCGAGTGTGGGGATATAATTTGTCTACTGTGGGGAGATTATTGTTCTAGTGTGGGGATATAATTGGTCTAGTGTGGGATATAATTTGTCTACTGTGGGGATATAATTGGTCTACTGTGGGGATATTATTGGTCGAGTGTGGGGATATAATTGGTCGAGTGTGGGGATATAATTGGTCTACTGTTGGGATATTATTTGTCTACTGTGGGGATATAATTGGTCTAGTGTGGGGATATAATTGGTCTACTGTGGGGATTTAATTTGTCTAGTGTGGGCATATAATTGGTCTACTGTGGCGATATAAATGGTCAACCTTTGGGGTATAATTGGTCTAATGTGAGGATATAATTGGTCTACTGTGGGGATTTAATTGCTCTACAGTGGGAATATAATTGGTCTACTGTTGGGATATAATTGGTCGAGTGTGGGGATATAATTGGTCTATTGTGGGGGTATAATTGGTCTACTGTGGGGATTTAATTGCTCTAATGTGGGGATTTAATTGGTTTAGTGTGGGGACATAATTGGTCTAGTGTGGGGATATAATTTGTCTACTGTGGGGAGATTATTGGTCTATTGTGGGGATATAATTGGTCTACTGTGGGGATATAATTGGTCTACTGTAGGGATATAATTGGTCGAGTGTGGGGATTTAATTTGTCTACTGTGGAGATATAATTGGTCTACTGTGGGGATATAATTGGTCTACCGTGGGGATATAATTGGTCGAGTGTGGGGATATAATTGGTCTACTGTGGGGATATAATTGGTCTACTGTGGGGATATAATTGGTCTAGTATGGGGACATAATTCGTCGAGTGTGGGGGTATAATTGGTCTATTGCGGGGATGTAATTGGTCGAGTGTGGGGGTTATAATTGGTCTGCTGTGGGGATATAATTGGCCTACTGTGGGGATATAATTGGTCCAGTGTGGGGGTATAATTGGTCTACTGTGGGGATATAATTTGTGTAGTATGGTGACATAATTGGTCAAGTGTCGCGATATGATTGGTCGAGTGTGGGGCTATATTTGTTCTACTGTGGGGATATAATTGGTCTACAGTGGGGGTATAATTGGTCTGCTGTGGGGATATAATTGGTCGAGTGTAGGGGTATAATTGGTCTACTGTGGGGATATAATTGGTCTTCTGTGGAGATATAATCGGTCTAGTATGGGGACATAATTGGTCGAGTGTGGGGACATAATTGGTCTACTGTGGGGATATAATTGGTCTACTGCAACGATATAATTGGTCGAGTGTGGGGATATAATTGGTCAAGTATGGGCATATAATTGGTCTACTGTGGGGATAGTATTGGTCAAGTGTGAAGATATAATTGGTCTACTGTGGGGATGAAATTGTTCTACTGCGCGGATATAATTAGTCTACTGTAGGGATATAATTTTTCTAATGTGGAGATTTAATTAGTCTATTGTGGGGATGTAATTGGTCTAGTGTTGGGATATAAGGGGTCTACTGTGGGGCGACAATTGGTCTTCTGTGGGGATATATTTGGTCTACTGTGGGGATCTAATTGGTCTACTGTGGGGATATAATTGGCCTCCTGTCGGGATATAATTGGTCTAGTGTTGGGATATTATTGGTCTACTGCTGAGATGTAATTGGTCTACTGAGGGGATATAATTGGTCTACTGTGGGGGTATAATTGATCTCCTGTGGGGATATAATTGGTCGAGTATGGGGATATAATTGGTCTAGTGTGGGAATATAATTCGTCTAGTGTGGGGATATAATTGGTCAACTCTGGGGATATAATTGGTGGAGTGTGGGGATATAATTGGTCTAGTATGGGGATATAATTGGTCGAGTGTTGGGATATAATTGGTCTAGTATGGGGACATAATTGGTCTACTGTTTGGGATATTCTTGGTCTACTGTGGGGATATAATTGGTCTAGTATGGGCACATAATTCGTCGAGTGTGGGGATATAATTGGTCGAGTATGGGGATATAATTGGTCTACTGCGGGGATGTAATTGGTCGTGTGTGGGTGTATAATTGGTCTACTGTGGGGATATAATTGGCCTACTGTGGGGATATTATTGGTCGAGTGTGGGGATATGATTTGTCTACTGTAGGGATATAATTGGTCTACCGTGGGGATATAATTGGTCGAGTGTGGGGATATAATTGGTCTACTGTGGGGATAGAATTGGTTGAGTGTGGGGATATAATTGGTCTACTGTGGGGATATAATTGGTCTAGTATGGGGACATAATTCGTCGAGTGTGGGGGTATAATTGGTCTATTGCGGGGATGTAATTGGTCGAGTGTGGGGGTTATAATTGGTCTGCTGTGGGGATATAATTGGCCTACTGTGGGGATATAATTGGTCGAGTGTGGGGGTATAATTGGTCTACTGTGGGGATATAATTGGTCTAGTATGGGGACATAATTGGTCAAGCGTCGCGATATGATTGGTCGAGTGTGGGGCCATATTTGTTCTACTGTGGGGATATAATTGGTCTACAGTGGGGGTATAATTGGTCGAGTGTAGAGGTATAATTGGTCTTCTGTGGAGATATAATTGGTCTAGTATGGGGACATAATTGGTCGAGTGTGGGGATATAATTGGTCTACTGTGGGGATATAATTGGTCTACTGCAACGATATAATTGGTCGAGTGTGGGGATATAATTGGTCAAGTATGGGCATATAATTGGTCTACTGTGGGGATATTATTAGTCTAGTGTGGGGATATAATTGGTCTACTGTGGGGATATTATTGGTCTACTGCGCGGATATAATTAGTCTACTGTAGTGATATAATTTTTCTAGTGTGGAGATTTAATTAGTCAATTGTGGGGATGTAATTGGTCTAGTGTGGGGATATAAGGGGTCTACTGTGGGGCGACAATTGGTCTTCTGTGGGGATATATTTGGTCTACTGTGGGGATATAATTGGTCTACTGTGGGGATATAATTGGCCTCCTGTCGGGATATAATTGGTCTAGTGTTGGGATATTATTGGTCTACTGCTGAGATGTAATTGGTCTACTTAGGGGATATAATTGGTCTACTGTGGGGGTATAATTGATCTCCTGTGGGGATATAATTGGTCGAGTGTGGGGATATAATTGGTCTAGTGTGGGAATATAATTCGTCTAGTGTGGGGATATAATTGGTCAACTCTGGGGATATAATTGGTCTAGTATGGGCACATAATTCGTCGAGTGTGCGGATATAATTGGTCTACTGCGGGGATGTAATTGGTCATGTGTGGGTGTATAATTGGTCTACTGTGGGGATATGATTGGTCTACTGTGGGGATATTATTGGTCGAGTTTGGGGATATAATTTGTCTACTGTAGGGATATAATTGGTCTACTGTGGGGATATAATTGGTCGAGTGTGGGGATATAATTGGTCGAGTGTGGGGATATAATTGGTCTACTGTGAGGATATAATTGGTCTACTGTGGGGATTTAATTGGTCTAGTGTGGGGATATAATTTGTCTACTGTGGGGATTTAATTGGTTTAGTGTGGGGACATAATTGGTTTAGTGTGGAGATATAATTGGTCTACTGTGGGGATATAATTGTTCTACTGTGGGGATTTAATTGCTCTACTGTGGGGATATAATTCTTCTACTGTGGGGATATAATTGGTCTAGTGTGGGGTATAATTGATCTACTGTGGGGATTTAATTGCCCTACTGTGGGGATATAATTGGTCTACTGTGGGATTATAATTGGTCTACTGTGGGGATATAATTGGTCGAGTGTGAGGATTTAATTGGTCTAGTGTGGGGGCATAATTGGTTTACTGTTGGGATATAATTGGTCTAGTGTGGGGATATAATTGCTCTACTGTGGGGATATAATTGGTCTAGTATGTGTACATAATTGGTAGAGACTGGGCATATAATTGGTCTATTGTGGGGATATAATTGGTGTACTGTGGGGATATAATTGGTCTAGTGTGGGGATATAATTGGTCTACTGGTGGGATATAACTGGTCTACTGTGGGGAAATAATTTGTCTAGTGTGGGGTATAATTTGTCTACTGTGGGGATATAATTGGATTAGTTTGGGATATAATTGGTCTACTGTGGGGATATAAATGGTCTAGTGTGGGGATATAATTGGTTGAATGTGTGGGGATATAATTGGTCGAGTGTGGCGATTTAATTGGTCTACTGTGGGGATATAAATGATCTACTGTGGGGATATAATTGGTCTAATTTGGGGAAATAATTGGTCTAGTGTGGGAATATAATTGGTCTACTGTGGAATATTCTTGGTCTAATGTGGGGATATAATTGGTCTAGTGTGGGGATGTAATTGGTCCACTGTGGGGATATAATTGGTCTACTGTGGGGTTTTAATTGGTCTAGTGTGGGTATATAATTGGTCTACTGTGGGGATTTAATTGCTCTGCTGTGGGGATATAATTGGTCTACTGTGGGGATATAATTGGTCTACTGTGGGGGATATAATTTCCCTACTGTGGGGATATAATTTGTCTACTGTGGGGATATAATTGGTCTACTGTGGGGATTTAATTGCTCTACTGTGGGGATATAATTGGTCGAGTGTGGGGATTTAATCGGTCTAGTGTGGCGGCATAATTGGTCTAGTGTTGGGATATCATTGGTCTACTGTGGGGATATAATTGCTCTACTGTGGGGATATAATTGGTCTACTGTGGGGATATAATTGGTCTAGTGTGGGGATATAGTTGGTTGAGTGTGGGGATATAATTGGTCTAATCATCATCATCATCATCATAACCGGTTTACGTCCGTTCTTCCACGCTATCATGGGTTAGAAGGGTTGTCCTGTTGTGGGCAGTGTCTGGTCGGCTGACCATGCCTTGCTCATACAGGAACTGATTTGGCTTGATTTCTACAGCTGGATGCCCTTCCTAACACCAACCTCATTTACAGTGAGTGCTGGGTGCTTTTTCGTGGTGCCTACACGTCCACTTTACCGCGTGGGCTGGGTGCTTTTTTGCCGTGGCACCTCCACGACCACCTTGCGGTGGGGGCATATAGTCTATATGCTTCAGCTTGTACCCATGGGAGGTCGGGTACTCTATTACTGCGTGACGCCAGAAGTCACAGTCGTGTGTCATTGTCTTTGAGAGGTGTAATTGGGTAAGGTCGGCTTTTATCACCTCATCCCAGTCATCTTGGGTCTCCCCACTCCGCAGTTTCCATCAGCTTCTAGTGCTCTGCACCTTTTTATGCAGCTGTCATCCTTCATACGCATCACATGTCCATACCAGCGCAACCGCCTCTTATGCTCAGTCTCTCTCTCAATTCATTTATGCTTTGTCGTTCACGTATATTACTGTTACACATCCATCGGAGCATGCAGGCTTCGTTTCTCTCTAATCTCCGTAAGTCTTCCACCTTCAGCGCCCAGGTCTCACTACCATGCAACATCGCTGTTCGGATACACGCATCATACAGTCTGCCTTTCATTCTGAGGTAGAGCATTTTGCAGCTAGCTGTGGTAGTAGTTCCCTAAACTTCTTCCATCCCGTTCTTACCCTAGTTATTGTACTTTCTGAACACCCACCTCCGCTGCTAATTCGGTCACCTAGGTAGCAGAAGCTGTCTACTGTTTCTACAGGGCCCTCCCAGAGATTGGTAGTACTTGTTTCCTGTGGCTGTTTGCTGCTTGCTGTCTCAGCACAGTTGCTGCATGTGAATCCTACATTCTTAATTAAGCTTCCTGAGATCCCGCTACATCTCTTGTGTACCCATTGTTTGCATTTGGGGCAGAGAATGGAGTTCCTACCTACACCTTTCCTACATACTGAGCAAGGCCATTTCCCTGAGGGGATCTGGGTTCTGTTTTCTCGTCTACTTACAAGGACCTTAGTCTTTGTCATGTTGACTTTGAGACCCTTTCTTTCTAGTCCCTGCTTCCAAGTTTGGAATTTATTCTCTAGTTCTACCATAGATTCAGCTATGAGTGCGAGGTCATCGGCATACAGGAGTTCCCATGGGCATCCGGTCTTAAACTCCTCCCTTATTGCCTGTAGGACTATGATGAACAGGAGAGGGCTAAGAACAGAGCCCTGGTGGACCCCAACCTATACGCTAAATTCCTCGCTATACTCATTGCTAATCCTAACTTTGCTGACTGCTCCCCTATACATGGCTTGTACCACTTTCACAAGCCATCTCATCTACTCCTAGTTTTCTAAGAGCCCACCAGATTACAGCACGTGGAACTCTGTCAAAGGCTTACTCAAGGTCGACAAATGCCAAGTAGAGTGGCTTACTTTTAGCTAGGTACTTTTCCTGTAATTGCCTCACAAGGAAGAGGGCACCAGTGGTGCCTCTCCCTGGTACAAACCCAAATTGCATCTCGTCTATTTTCACCCGGTCCCTAATCAGCTGTGCTATAACTCGTTCTGTTACTTTCATGACCTGGTCCATCAACTTTATACCTCTATAGTTTCCTCTATCTAGTGCATCGCCTTTACCTTTGTAGCAGTTGACAATGATGCTACTGTACCAATCTAGTATTACCTGGTTAACGATACGTGTGGTTATAGTGTGACCTACAGACCCAGGTGCCTTCAGCATCTCGGCAGCTATACCCGATGGACCGGTTGCCTTCCCCATCTTCATATCTTTGATTGCGTTACTTACTACGCTGCTGCTGACTTGTACTGCTCGTCCCTCTATAGGGTCTATTTGGGGTAGAATCTCTTCTACCCATACATTCTCCTCATTTAGTAATCTATCATAATGACTCTTCCATGTTTCTTTCTTCTCAGCACTTGTGAGGGCAAGCTCACCTTTATCATTCCGGATACACTTCTCTCCAATGACATCACAACTATATCTGACACACTGCCTCGCAATCTTGAATACCTCCTGTTTCTGGTCCTCACGTTGCAAAACATGCTTGAATTTTCTATCCTCTGCTTCCCTCCTAGCTAAGTATACTTGTCGCCTAGCTTCCCTCTTGGTCTCTATGTAATGTACCCTGCTCCCCCCGTTCTTCCATTCTTTCCATGCCTGTCTCTTGGCCTTAACTGCCTTATCTACCTTATTGTTCCACCACCAAGTCACTCTGCTCCTGCTTGAGGTCTTACTCCATCCACAGACCTCATCCGTCGCCTCTAGTAAATTATTTTTGTGGAACTCCCAGTTCTCTTCTACATTAAATGTCTCTATCTGTTATTCTTTACTGTCGTAGGCGTTGAGTAAAATATCTAGCATGGGGACATAATTGGTCGAGTGTGGGGATATAATTGGTCTACTGTGGGGATATAATTGGTCTACTGTGGGGATGTAATTGGTCGAGTGTGGCGTATAATTTGTCTACTATAGGGACATAATTGGTTGAGTCTGGGGACATAATTTGTTGAGTGTGGGGATATAATTGGTCGAGTGTGGGATGTAATTGGTCTACTGTGGGGATATAATTGGTCTACTGTAGTGATATAATTAGTCTACTATGGGGATATAATTGGTCGAGTGTGGGGATATAATTGTTCTACTGTGGGGATATAATTGGTTTAGTGTGGGGAAATAATTGGTCTACTGTGGGGATAAAATTGCTCTACTGTGGGGATATAATTGGTCTAATGTGGGGTATAATTTTTGCTACTTTGGGATATAATTGGTCTAGTGTGGGATTATAATTGGTCTACTGTGGGGATATAATTGGTCTACTGTGGGGATATCACAGTGATCGAGTGTGGTGTATAATTTGTCTACTGTAGGGATATAATTGATCGAGTGTGGGGATATAGTTGGTCAAGTGTGGGGTATAATTTGTCTACTGTGGGGATATAATTGGTCTACTGTGGGGGTATAATTGGTCTAGTATGGGGATATAGTTGGTCGAGTGTGGGGATATAATTGGTCTACTGTGGGAATATAATTGGTCTAGTATGGGGACATAATTGGTCGAGTATGGGGATATAATTGGTCTATTGTGGGGATGTAATTGGTCTAGTATGGGGACATAATTGGTCTAGTATGGGGACATAATTGGTCGAGTATGGGGATATAATTGGTCTATTGTGGGCATATAATTGGTCTATTGTGGGGATATAATTGGTGTACTGTGGGGATGTAATTGGTCTACTGTGGGGATATCATTGGTCTAGTATGGGTACATAATTGGTCGAGTCTGGGCATATAATTGGTCTGCTGTGGGGATATAATTGGTCAAGTGTGGGGATGTAATTGGTCTACTGTGGGGATGTAATTGGTCTACTGTGGGGATATAATTGGTTGAGTGTGGGGATATAATTGTTCTACTGTGGGGATATAATTGGTCTACTGTGGGGATATAATTGGTTGAGTGTGGGGATATAATTGTTCTACTGTGGGGATATAATTGGTTGAGTGTGGAAATATAATTGGCCTTCTGTCGGGATATAATTGGTCTACTGTGGGGGTATAATTGGTCTAGTATGGGGATATAATTGGTCGAGTGTGGGGATTTAATTGCTCTACTGTGGGGATATAATTGGTCTAATGTGGGGTATAATTTGTCTACTGTGGGGATATAATTGGTCTTCTGTGGGGATATAATTGGTCTACTGTGGGGATATTACTGGTCTACTGTGGGGTATAATTTGTCTACTGTGTGGATATAATTGGTCTAGTGTGGGGATATAATTGGTCGAGTGTGGCGGTATAATTTGTCTAGTATGGGGATATAATTGGTTAGTGTGGGGATATAATTGGTCGAGTGTGGGGATATAATTGGTCTAGTATGGGGACATAATTGGTCGGGTGTGGGGATATGATTGGTCTACTGTAGGGATATAATTGGTCTACTGTGGGGATATAATTGGTCTACTGTGGGGATATAATTGATCTACTGTCGGGATATAATTGGTCTAGTATGGGGACATAATTGGTCGAGTATGGGGATATAATTGGTCTATTGTGGGCATATAATTGGTCTACTGTGGGGATATAATTGGTCTATTGTAGGGATATAATTGTTCTACTGTGGGGATTAAATTGGTCTAGTGTGGGGATATAATTGGTCTACTGTGGGGATATAATTGTTCTAGTGTGTGGATATAATTGGTCTACTGTGGGGATATAATTGGTATAGTGTGGGGATATAATTGGTCTACTGTGGGGATATTATTGGTCTAGTGTGGGGATATAATTGGTCTAGTGTGGGGATTTAATTGCTCTACTGTGGGGATATAATTGGTCTAATGTGGGGTATAGTTTGTCTATTATGGGGATATAAGTGGTCTAGTGTGGGGATATAACTGGTCTATTGTGGGGATATAGTTGGTCAAGTGTGGGGTATAATTTGTCTACTGTGGGGATATAATTGGTGCACTGTGGGGTATAATTGGTCTAGTATGGGGATATAGTTGGTCGAGTGTGGGGATATAATTGGTCTATTGTGGGGATGTAATTACTCGAGCGTCGAAATATAATTGGCTTACTGTCGGGATATAATTGGTCTACTGTGGTGGGGATATAATTGGTCTAGTGTGGGGATTTAATTGCTCTACTGTGGGGATATAATTGGACTAATGTGGGGTATAATTTGTCTACTGTGGGGATATAATTGGTCTAGTGTGGGGATATAATTGGTCTACTGTGGGGATATAACTGGTCTGCTGTGGGGATATAGTTGGTCAAGTGTGGGGTATAAGTTGTCTACTGTGGGGATATAATTGTTCTAGTGTGCGGATAAAATAGGTCTAGTGTGGGGATATAATTGGTCTATTGTGAGGATATAATTCGTCTACTGTGGGGATATTATTGGTCTAGTGTGGGGAAATAATTGGTCTACTGTGGTGGGGATATAATTGGTCTAGTGTGGGGATATAATTGGTCTACTGTGGGGATATAATTAGGGTACTGTGGGGATATAACTGGTCTGCTGTGGGGATATAGTTGGTCAAGTGTGGGGTATAATTTGTCTACTGTGGGGATATAATTGTTCTAGTGTGCGGATAAAATAGGTCTAGTGTGGGGATATAATTGGTCTATTGTGAGGATATAATTCGTCTGCTGTGGGGATATTATTGGTCTAGTGTGGGGAAATAATTGGTCTACTGTGGTGGGGATATAATTGGTCTAGTGGGGGCATTTAATTGCTCTACTGTGGGCATTTAATTGCTCTACTGTGGGGATATAATTGGTCTAATGTGGGGTATAATTTGTCTACTGTGGGGATATAATTGGTCTAGTGTGGGGATATAATTGGTCTACAGTGGGGATATAATTGGTCTACTGTGGGGATATAACTGGTCTACTGTGGGGATATAGTTGGTCAAGTTTGGGGTATAATTTGTCTACTGTGGGGATATAATTGGTCTAGTATGGGGATATAGTTTGTCGAGTTTGCGGATATAATTGGTCTACTGTGGGGATATAATTGGTCTAGTATGGGGACATAATTGGTCGAGTATGGGCATATAATTGGTCTATTGTGGGGATGTAATTGCTCGAGTGTGGAAATATAATTGGCTTACTGTCGGGATATAATTGGTCTACTGTGGGGATATAATTGGTCTACTGTGGGGATATAATTGTTCTAGTGTGTGGATATAATTGGTCTAGTGTGCGGATATAATTGGTCTATTATGGGGACATAATTGGTCGAGTGTAGGGATATAATTGGTCAAGTGTGGGGATGTAATTGGTCTACTGTGGGAATGTAATTGGTCTAGTGTGAGGATATAATTGGTCTAGTGTGGGGATATAATTGGTCTAGTATGGGGATATAATTGGTCGAGTGTGGGCATATAATTGGTCTGTAGTGTGGATATAATTGTTCTAGTATGGGGATATAATTAGTCGTGTGTGGGGATATGATTGGTCTACTGTGGGGATATAATTGGTCTAATGTATGGATATAACTGGTCTACTGTGGGGATATAGTTGGTCAAGTGTGGGGTATAATTTGTCTACTGTGGGGATAAAATTAGTCTAGTGTGGGGATATAATTGGTCTACTGTTCAGATATAATTGGTCTACTCTGGGGACATAATTGGTCGAGTGTAGGGATATAATATGTCAAGTGTGGGGATGTAATTGGTCTAGTGTAGGGATATAATTAGTCTACAGTGGGGATATAATTGGTCGAGTGTGGGGATATTGTTCCACTGTGGGGATATAATTGGTAGAGTGTGGGTGTATAATTGGTCTACTGTGGGGATATAGTTGGTCGAGTGTGGAAATATAATTGGCCTTCTGTCGGGATATAATTGGTCTAGTATGGGGATATAATTGGTCGAGTATGAGCATATAATTGGTCGAGTGTGGGGATATAAATGGTCTAGTATGGGGATATAATTGGTCTACTGTTCAGATATAATTGGTCCACTGTGGGGATATAATAGGTCTGCTGCGGTGATTTAATTGCTCTACTTTGGGGACATAATTGATCGAGTGTAGGGATATAATATGTCAAGTGTGGGGATGTAATTGGTCTAGTGTGGGGATATAATTAGTCTACAGTGGGGATATAATTGGTCGAGTGCGGGGATATAATTGGTAGAGTGTGGGTGTATAATTGGTCTACTGTCGGGATATAATTGGTCTACTATGGGGGTATAATTGGTCTAGTATGGGGATATAATTGGTCGAGTATGAGCATATAATTGGTCGAGTGTGGGGATATAAATGGTCTAGTGTGGTGATATAATTGCTCTACTGTGAGGATATAATTGGTCTACTGTGGGGATTTAATTGGTCGAGTGTGGGGATATAATTTGTCTACTGTAGGGATATAATTGGTCTACTGTGGGGATATAATTGGTCTATTGTGGGGATTTAATTGCTCTACTGTAGGTATATAATTGCTCGAGTGTGGGGATATAATTGGTCTAGTGTGGGGTATACTTTGTCTACTGTGCGAATATAATTGTTCTAGTGTGGGGATATAATTGGTCTACTGTGGGGATATTATTGGTCTAGTGTGGGGAAATAATTGGTCTACCGTGAGGATATAACTGGTCTACTGTGGGGATGTAGTTGGTCAAGTGTGGGGTATAATTTGTCTACTGTGGGGATATAATTGGTCTACTGTGGGGGTATAATTGGTCTAGTATGGGGATATAGTTGGTCGAGTGTGGGGATATAATTGGTCTACTGTGGGGGTATAATTGGTCTACTGTGGGGATATAATTGGTCTAATATGGGGATTTAATTGCTCTACTGTGGGGATATAATTAGTTGAGTATGGGGATATAATTGGTCTACTGTGGGGATAGAATTGGTCTACTGTGGGGATTTAATTGCTCTACTGTGGGGATATAGTTGGTCTACTGTGGGGTATAATTGGTCTGCTGTGGGGATATAATTGATCTTGTGTGGGGATATAATTGGTCTACTGCGGGGATGTAATTGGTCTAGTGTGGGGATATAATTGGTCGAGTGTGGCGGTATAATTTGTCTAGTATGGGGAAATAATTGGTCTAGTGTGGGGATATAATTGGTCTAGTATGGGGACATAATTGGTCGAGTGTGGGGATATGATTGGTCTAGTGTGGGTATATAATTAGTCTACTGTGGGGATATATTTGGTCTACTGTGGGGATATAATTGGTCGAGTGTGGGGCTATAATTGTTCTGCTGTGGGTATATAATTGGTCTAGTGTGGGGTATAATTTGTCTACTGTGCGTATAAAACTGGTCTACTGTGGGGATTTAATTGATCTACTGTGGGGATGTAATTGGTCGAGTGTGGGGACATAATTTGTCGAGTGTGGGGATATAATTGGTCGAGTGTGGGGATACAATTGGTCGTGTGTGGCGATATAATTGGTCTAGTGTGGGGATTTAATTGCTCTACTGTGGGGATATAATTGGTCTACTGTGGGGATTTAATTGGTCTAGTATGGGGTATACTTTGTCTACTGTAGAGATATAATTGGTCTACTGTGGGGATATAATTGTTTTAGTGTGGGGATATAATTGGTCTACTGTGGGGATATAATTGGTCTAGTATGGGGACATAATTGGTCGAGTATGGGGATATAATTGGTCTATTGTGGGGATGTAATTGGTCTAGTATGGGTACATAATTGGTCGAGTCTGGGCATATAATTGGTCTGCTGATGGGATATAATTGGTCAAGTGTGGGGATGTAATTGGTCTAGTGTGGGGATATAATTGTTCTGTTGTGGGGATATAATTGGTCGAGTGTGGGGGTGGGTATAATTGGTCTAGTATGGGCATATAATTGGTCAAGTGTGGGCATATGATTGGTCTGCTGTGCGGATATAATTGTTCTAGTATGGGGACATAATTAGTCGAGTGTGGGGATATAACTGGTCTACTGTGGGGATATAGTTGGTCAAGTGTGGGGATATAGTTGGTCTACTGTGTGGGTATAATTGTTCTAGTAAGGGGATATAATTGGTCGAGTGTGGGGATATTATTGGTCTACTGTGGGGATATAATTGGTCGAGTATGGGGATATAATTGGTCTAGTGTGGGGATATAATTGGTCTAGTATGGGGACATAATTGGTTGGGTGTGGGGATATAATTGGTCTACTATCGGGATATAATTGGTCTAGTGTGGGGTATAATTTGTCTACAGTGCGGATATAACTGGTCTACTGCGGGGATATAATTAATCTACTGTGGGGATGTAATTGGTCTAGTGTGGGGATATAATTGTTCTAGTGTGGGAATATAATTGGTCTACTGTGGGGATATAATTGTTCTAGTGTGCGGATAAAATTGGTCTAGTGTGGGGATATAATTGGTCTACTGTGGGGATATTATTGGTCTAGTGTGGAGAAATAATTGGTCTACTGTGGGGATAAAATTGGTCTATTGTGAGAATATAATTCGTCTACTGTGGGGATATTATTGGTCTAGTGTGGGGAAATAATTGCTCTACTGTGGGGATATAATTGGTCTAATGTGGGGTATAATTTGTCTATTGTGGGAATATAAGTGTATGGGGATATAGTTGGTCGAGTGTGGGGATATAATTGGTCTACTGTGGTGGGGGTATAATTGGTCTACTGTGGGGATTTAATTGGTCTAGTGTGGGGTATACTTTGTCTACTGTGGGGATATAATTTTTCTAGTGTGGGGATATAATTGGTCTACTGTGGGGATATAATTGGTCTACTGTGGGGATATAATTGGTCTAGTGTGGGGATATAATTAGTCTATTGTGAAGATATAATTGGTCTACTGTGGGGAAATAATTGGTCTAGTGTGGGGATTTCATTGCTCTAATGTGGGGTATAATTTGTCTACCGTGGGGATATAATTGGTCTAGTGTGGGGATATAATTGGTCTACTCTGGGGATATAATTGGTCTGCTGTGGGGATATAACTGGTCTACTGTGGGGATGTAGTTGGTCAAGTGTGGGGACATAATTTGTCTACTGTGGGGATATAATTGGTCTAGTATGGGTACATAATTGGTCGAGTCTGGGCATATAATTGGTCTCCTGTGGGGATGTAATTGGTCCACTGTGGGGATTTAATTGGTCTAGTGTGGGGATATAATTAGTCTACTGTGGAGATATAATTGGTTTACTGTGGGGATATAATTGGTCTACTGTGATGATATAATTGGTCTGCTGTGGGATATAATTGGTCTTGAGTGGGGATACTATTCGTCTACTGTGGGGATATAATTGGTCTAGTGTGGGGATTTAATTGATCTAGTGTGGCGGTATAATTTGTCTAGTATGGGGATATAATTGGTCTAGTGTGGGGATATAATTGGTCGAGTGTGGGGATATAATTGATCTAGTATGGGGACATAATTGGTCGAGTGTGGGGATATAATTGGTCTACTCTGGGGATATAATTGGTCTACTGTGGGGATATAATTGGTCTGCTGTGGGGATATAATTTGTCTACTGTGTGGATATAACTGTTCTACTGTGGGGATATAATTGGTCTACTGTAGGGATATAATTAGTCTACTGTGGGGGATATAATTGTTCTAGTGTGCGGATAAAATTGGTCTAGTGTGAGGACATATTTTGTCTATTGTGAGGATATAATTGGTCTACTGTGGGGATATTATTGGTCTAGTGTGGGGAAATAATTGGTCTACTATGGGGATTTAATTGTTCTACTGTGGGGATATAATTGGTCTAATGTGGGGTATAATTTGTCTACTGTGGGGATATAATTGGTCTAGTGTGGGGATATAATTGGTCCACTGTGGGGATAAAATTGGTCTATTGTGAGAATATAATTCGTCTACTGTGGGGATATTATTGGTCTAGTGTGGGGAAATAATTGGTCTACTGTGGTGGGGATATAATTGGTCTAGTGTGGGGATTTAATTTCTCTACTGTGGTTATTTAATTGCTCTACTGTGGGGATATAATTGGTCTAGTGTGGGGATATAATTGGTCTACTGTGGGGATATAATTGGTCTAGTGTGGGGATATAATTGGTCTACTGTGGGGATATTATTGGTCTACTGTGGGGATGTAATTGGTCGAGTGTGGAAATATAATTGGCCTACTGTCAGGATATAATTGGTCTACTGTGGGGGTATAATTGGTCTAGTATGGGGATATAATTGGTCGAGTGTGGGGATATAATTGGTCTGCTGTGGTGACCTAATTTGTCTACTGTGGGGATATAATTGTTCTAATTTGGGGAAATAATTGGTCTAGTGTTGGGATATAATTGTTCTAGTGTGCAGATAAAATTGCTCTACTGTGGGGATATAATTTGTCTAATGTGGGGTATAATTTGTCTACTGTGGGGATATAATTGGTCTAGTTTGGGGATATAATTGGTCTACTGTGGGGATATAATTGGTCTGCTGTGGGGATATAACTGGTCTACTGTGGGGATGTAGTTGGTCAAGTGTGGGGACATAATTTGTCTACTGTGGGGATATAATTGGTCTAGTATGGGTACATAATTGGTCGAGTCTGGGCATATAATTGGACTACTGTGGGGATGTAATTGGTCCACTGTGGGGATTTAATTGGTCTAGTGTGGGGATATAATTAGTCTACTGTGGAGATATAATTGGTTTACTGTGGGGATATAATTGGTCTACTGTGACGATATAATTGGTCTGCTGTGGGATATAATTGGTCTTGAGTGGGGATACTATTGGTCTACTGTGGGGATATAATTGGTCTGCTGTGGGGATATAATTTGTCTACTGTGTGGATATAACTGGTCTACTGTGGGGATATAATTGGTCTACTGTAGGGATATAATTAGTCTACTGTGGGGATATAATTGTTCTAGTGTGCGGATAAAATTGGTCTAGTGTGAGGACATATTTTGTCTATTGTGAGGATATAATTGGTCTACTGTGGGGATATTATTGGTCTAGTGTGGGGAAATAATTGGTCTACTATGGGGATTTAATTGTTCTACTGTGGGGATATAATTGGTCTAATGTGGGGTATAATTTGTCTACTGTGGGGATATAATTGGTCTAGTGTGGGGATATAATTGGTCTACTGTGGGGATAAAATTGGTCTATTGTGAGAATATAATTCGTCTACTGTGGGGATATTATTGGTCTAGTGTGGGGAAATAATTGGTCTACTGTGGTGGGGATATAATTGGTCTAGTGTGGGGATTTAATTTCTCTACTGTGGTTATTTAATTGCTCTACTGTGGGGATATAATTGGTCTAGTGTGGGGATATAATTGGTCTACTGTGGGGATATAATTGGTCTAGTGTGGGGATGTAATTGGTCTACTGTGGGGATATTATTGGTCTACTGTGGGGATGTAATTGGTTGAGTGTGGAAATATAATTGGCCTACTGTCAGGATATAATTGGTCTACTGTGGGGGTATAATTGGTCTAGTATGGGGATATAATTGGTCGAGTGTGGGGATATAATTGGTCTGCTGTGGGGACCTAATTTGTCGACTGGGGATATAAATGGTCTAGTGTGGGGATATAATTGGTCTACTGTGGGATATTCTTGGTCTACTGTGGGGATATAATTGCCCTACTGTGGGGGATATAATTGGTCTACTATGGGGATATAATTGGTCGAGTGTGGGGATATAATTGGTTGTGTGTTGCCATATAATTGGTCTACTGTGGTGGGGGTATAATTGGTCTAGTATGGGGATGTAGTTGGTCAAGTGTGGGGACATAATTTGTCTACTGTGGGGATATAATTGGTCTAGTATGGGTACATAATTGGTCGAGTCTGGGCATATAATTGGTCTACTGTGGGGATTTAATTGGTCTAGTGTGGGGATATAATTAGTCTACTGTGGAGATATAATTCGTTTACTGTGGGGATATAATTGGTCTACTGTGATGATATAATTGGTCTGCTGTGGGGATATAATTGGTCGAGTGTGGGGATATAATTGGTCTAGTAATGGGACATAATTGGTCGAGTGTGGGGATATGATTGGTCTACTGCGGGGATATAATTGGTCTACTCTGGGGATATAATTTCTCTACTGTGGGGATATAATTGGTCTGCTGTGGGGATATAATTTGTCTACTGTGTGGATATAACTGGTCTACTGTGGGGATGTAATTGTTCGGGTGTGGGGACATAATTTTTCTACTGTAGGGATGTAATTGGTCGAGTGTGGGGATATAGTTGGTCGAGTGTGGGGATGTAATTGGTCTACTGTGGGGGATATAATTGGTCTACTGTGGGGATGTAATTAGTCTACTGTGGAGATATAATTGGTCTACTGTGGGGATATAATTGGTCTACTGTGGGGATATAATTGGTCTACTGTGGGGATGTAATTAGTCTACTGTGGAGATATAATTGGTCTACTGTGGGGATATAATTGGTCTACTGTGGGGATATAATTGGTCTACTGTGGGGATATAATTAGTCTACTGTGGAGATATAATTGGTCTACTGTGGGGATATAATTAGTCTACTGTGGAGATATAATTGGTCTACTGTGGGGATATAATTGGTCTACTGTGGGGATGTAATTAGTCTACTGTGGAGATATAATTGGTCTGCTGTGGGGATATAATTGGTCGTGTGTGGTGATATAATTTGTCTACTGTGGTGGGGATTTAATTGCTCTACTGTGGGGATATAATTGGTCTACTGTGGGGATTTAATTGGTCTAGTGTTGGGTATTCTTTGTCTACTGTGGGGATATAATTGTTCTAGTGTGGGGATATAATTGGTCTACTGTGGGGATATAATTGCTCTACTGTGGGGATATAATTGTTCTAGTGTGCGGATAAAAGTGGTCTAGTGTGGGGATATAATCGGTCTATTGTGAGGATATAATTGGTCTACTGTGGGGATATTATTGGTCTAGTGTGGGGAAATAATTGGTCTACTGTGGGGATTTAATTGCTCTACTGTGGGGATACAATTGGTTTAATGTGGGGTATAATTTGTCTACTGTGGGGATATAATTGGTTTACTGTGGGGGTATAATTGGTCTAGTATGGGGATATAGTTGGTCGAGTGTGGGGATATAATTGGTCTTTTGTGGGGATGTAATTGGTCGAGTGTGGAAATATTATTGGCCTACTGTCGGGATATAATTGTTCTACTGTGGGGGTATAATTGGTTTAGTATGGGGATATAATTGGTCTAGAGTGGGGGATATAATTGGTCTACTGTGGGGACATAATTTGTCTACTGTGGGGATATAATTGGTCTACTGTGGGGATATAATTGGTCTACTGTCGGGATGTAATTGCTCTACTGTGGGGATATAATTGATCTAGTGTGGGGATATAATTGGTCTACTGTGGGGATATAATTGCTCGAGTGTGGGGATATAATTGGTCTACTGTGGGGATATAATTGGTTGAATATGTGATATAATTGGGCTACTGTGGGGATATAATTGGTCTAGTGTGTGGATATAATTGGTCTAGTGTGCGGATATAATTGGTCTAGTGTGGGGATTTAATTGCTCTACTGTGGGGATATAATTGGTCCTCTGTGGGGATTTAATTGCTCTACTGTGGGGATATAATTTGTCCTCTGTGGGGATATAATTGGTCTAGTGTAGGGTATAATTTGTCTACTGTGGGGATATAATTGTTCTACTGGGGAATATAATTGGCCGAGTGTTGGGATATAATTGGTCTACTGTGGGGATATAATTGGTCTAGTATGGGGATATAATTGGTCAACTGTGGGGATATAATTGGTCTACTGTAGGGATATATTTGTTCTAGTGTGCGGATATAATTGGTCTATTCTGAGGATATAATTGGTCTAGTATGGGGACATAATTTGTCGAGTGTGGGGATATAATTGGTCTATTGTGGGGATGTAATTGGTCGAGTGTGGAAATATAATAAGCCTTCTGTGGGGGTATAATTGGTCTAGTATGGGGATATAATTGGTCGAGTGTGGGGATATAATTGGTCTATTGTGGGTATATTATTGTTCTAGTATGGGGACATAATTGGTCGAGTGTGGGGATATGATTGGTCTACTGTGGGGATATAATTGGTCTACTGTGGGGATATAATCGTTCTAGTGTGGGGATATAATTGGTCTAGTGTGGGGATATGATTGCTCTTCTGTGGGTATATAATTGGTATACTGTGGGGATATAATTGGTATACTGTGGGGATATATTTGTTCTAGTGTGCGGATATCAGTGGTCTACTGTGGGGATATAATTGGTCTAGTGTGGGGTATAATTTCTCTACTGTGCGGATATAATTGGTCTACTGTGGGGATATAATGGGTCTACTATGGGGATACAACTTGTCTACTGTGGGGATATAGTTGGTCAAGTGTGGGATATATTTGGTCTACGGTGGGGGTATAATTGGTCGAGTATGGGGATATAATTGGTCCAATGAGGATATAGAATTGACCTACTGTCGGGATATAATTGGTCTACTGTGAGGGTGTAATTGGTCTGCTGTGGGTATATAATTGGTCGAGTTTGGGGGTATAATCGGTCTACTGTGGGGATATTTTTGGTCGAGTGTGGGCATATAATTGGTCTTCTGTTGGGATGTAATTGGTCTACTGTGGGGATATAATTGCTCGAGTGTGGGGATATAATTGGTCTACTGTGGGGATATAATTGGTTGAATGTGTGATATAATTGGTCTACTGTGAGGATATAATTGGTCTACTGTGTGGATATAATTGGTCTAGTGTGCGGATATAATTGGTCTGGTGTGGGGAAATAATTGGTCTACTGTGGGGATATAATTGGTCCTCTGTGGGGATATAATTGGTCTAGTGTAGGGTATAATTTGTCGAGTGTGGGGATATAATTGTTCTACTGGGGGATATAATTGGTCGAGTGTTGGGATATAATTGGTCTACTGTGGGGATATAATTGGTCTACTGTGGGGATATAACTGGTCTAATGGGGGATATAATTGGTCTAGTGTGGGGTATAATTTGTCTACTGTGGGGATATAATTGGTCTACTGTGGGGATATAATCGTTCTAGTGTGGGGATATAATTGGTCTACCGTGGGGATATAATGGGTCTACTCTGGGGATATAATTAGTCGAGTGTGGGGATATAATTGGTCTGCTGTGGGGATATAATTGTTCTAGTATGGGGACATAATTGGTCGAGTGTGGGGAGATGATTGGTCTACTGTTGGGATATAATTAGTGTACTGTGGGGATATAATTGGCCTAGTATGGGGACATAATTGGTCGAGTGTGGGGATATAAATGGTCTACTGTGGGGATATAATTGATCTACTGTGGGGATATAATTGGTCTAGTGTGGGGTGTAATTTGTCTGCTGTGGGGATATAATTGGTCTACTGTGGTGGGGATATAATTGGTCAAGTGTGGGGATATTATTGGTCTAGTGTGGGGATATAATTGGTCAAGTGTGGGGATATAATTGGTCGAGTGTCGGGACATTATTGGTCGAGTGTGGGGATATAATTGGTCTACTATGGGGATATAATTGGTCTACTGTGGGGATATAATTGGTCTACTCTGGGTATATAATTGGTCTACTGTGGGGATATAATTGGTCTACTGTGGGGATGTAATTGGTCTACTGTGGGGATATAATTGGTCTACTGTGGGGATATAATTGGTCTACTCTGGGGATATAATTAGTCTACTCTGGGGATATAATTGGTCGAGTGTGGGGATATAATTGTTCTACTGTAGGGATATAATTGGTCGAGTGTAGGGATATAATTGGTCTACTGTGGTGGGGATATAATTGGTCAAGTGTGGGGATATTATTGGTCTAATGTGGGGATATTATTGTCTAGTGTGGGGATATAATTGGTCTACTGTGGGGATTTAATTGCACTACTGTGGGGATATAATTGGTCTACTGTGGGAATATAATTGGTCGAGTGTGGGGATTTAATAGGTCTACTGTTGGGATATAATTGGTCTGCTGTGGGGGTATAATTGGTCTAGTATGGGGACATAATTGGTCGAGTGTGGGGATATAATTGGTCTAATGTGGTGGGGATATAATTGGTCGAGTGTGGGGATATAATTGGTCTACTGTGGGGATATAATTGGTCTACTGTGGGGATGTAGTTGGTCAAGTGTGGGGTATAATTTGTCTACTGTGGGGATATAATTGGTCTACTGTGGGGGTATAATTGGTCTAGTATGGGGATATAGTTGGTCGAGTGTGGGGATATAATTGGTCTACTGTGGGGGTATAATTGGTCTACTGTGGGGATATAATTGGTCTAATATGGGGATTTAATTGCTCTACTGTGGGGATATAATTAGTTGAGTATGGGGATATAATTGGTCTAGTGTGGGGATAGAATTGGTCTACTGTGGGGATTTAATTGCTCTACTGTGGGGATATAGTTGGTCTACTGTGGGGTATAATTGGTCTGCTGTGGGGATATAATTGATCTTGTGTGGGGATATAATTGGTCTACTGCGGGGATGTAATTGGTCTAGTGTGGGGATATAATTGGTCGAGTGTGGCGGTATAATTTGTCTAGTATGGGGAAATAATTGGTCTAGTGTGGGGATATAATTGGTCTAGTATGGGGACATAATTGGTCGAGTGTGGGGATATGATTGGTCTAGTGTGGGTATATAATTAGTCTACTGTGGGGATATATTTGGTCTACTGTGGGGATATAATTGGTCGAGTGTGGGGCTATAATTGTTCTGCTGTGGGTATATAATTGGTCTAGTGTGGGGTATAATTTGTCTACTGTGCGTATAAAACTGGTCTACTGTGGGGATTTAATTGATCTACTGTGGGGATGTAATTGGTCGAGTGTGGGGACATAATTTGTCGAGTGTGGGGATATAATTGGTCGAGTGTGGGGATACAATTGGTCGTGTGTGGCGATATAATTGGTCTAGTGTGGGGATTTAATTGCTCTACTGTGGGGATATAATTGGTCTACTGTGGGGATTTAATTGGTCTAGTATGGGGTATACTTTGTCTACTGTAGAGATATAATTGGTCTACTGTGGGGATATAATTGTTTTAGTGTGGGGATATAATTGGTCTACTGTGGGGATATAATTGGTCTAGTATGGGGACATAATTGGTCGAGTATGGGGATATAATTGGTCTATTGTGGGGATGTAATTGGTCTAGTATGGGTACATAATTGGTCGAGTCTGGGCATATAATTGGTCTGCTGATGGGATATAATTGGTCAAGTGTGGGGATGTAATTGGTCTAGTGTGGGGATATAATTGTTCTGTTGTGGGGATATAATTGGTCGAGTGTGGGGGTGGGTATAATTGGTCTAGTATGGGCATATAATTGGTCAAGTGTGGGCATATGATTGGTCTGCTGTGCGGATATAATTGTTCTAGTATGGGGACATAATTAGTCGAGTGTGGGGATATAACTGGTCTACTGTGGGGATATAGTTGGTCAAGTGTGGGGATATAGTTGGTCTACTGTGTGGGTATAATTGTTCTAGTAAGGGGATATAATTGGTCGAGTGTGGGGATATTATTGGTCTACTGTGGGGATATAATTGGTCGAGTATGGGGATATAATTGGTCTAGTGTGGGGATATAATTGGTCTAGTATGGGGACATAATTGGTTGGGTGTGGGGATATAATTGGTCTACTGTGGGGATATAATTGGTCTACTATCGGGATATAATTGGTCTAGTGTGGGGTATAATTTGTCTACAGTGCGGATATAACTGGTCTACTGCGGGGATATAATTAATCTACTGTGGGGATGTAATTGGTCTAGTGTGGGGATATAATTGTTCTAGTGTGGGAATATAATTGGTCTACTGTGGGGATATAATTGTTCTAGTGTGCGGATAAAATTGGTCTAGTGTGGGGATATAATTGGTCTACTGTGGGGATATTATTGGTCTAGTGTGGGGAAATAATTGGTCTACTGTGGGGATAAAATTGGTCTATTGTGAGAATATAATTCGTCTACTGTGGGGATATTATTGGTCTAGTGTGGGGAAATAATTGCTCTACTGTGGGGATATAATTGGTCTAATGTGGGGTATAATTTGTCTATTGTGGGAATATAAGTGTATGGGGATATAGTTGGTCGAGTGTGGGGATATAATTGGTCTACTGTGGTGGGGGTATAATTGGTCTACTGTGGGGATTTAATTGGTCTAGTGTGGGGTATACTTTGTCTACTGTGGGGATATAATTTTTCTAGTGGGGGGATATAATTGGTCTACTGTGGGGATATAATTGGTCTACTGTGGGGATATAATTGGTCTAGTGTGGGGATATAATTAGTCTATTGTGAAGATATAATTGGTCTACTGTGGGGAAATAATTGGTCTAGTGTGGGGATTTCATTGCTCTAATGTGGGGTATAATTTGTCTACCGTGGGGATATAATTGGTCTAGTGTGGGGATATAATTGGTCTACTCTGGGGATATAATTGGTCTGCTGTGGGGATATAACTGGTCTACTGTGGGGATGTAGTTGGTCAAGTGTGGGGACATAATTTGTCTACTGTGGGGATATAATTGGTCTAGTATGGGTACATAATTGGTCGAGTCTGGGCATATAATTGGTCTCCTGTGGGGATGTAATTGGTCCACTGTGGGGATTTAATTGGTCTAGTGTGGGGATATAATTAGTCTACTGTGGAGATATAATTGGTTTACTGTGGGGATATAATTGGTCTACTGTGATGATATAATTGGTCTGCTGTGGGATATAATTGGTCTTGAGTGGGGATACTATTCGTCTACTGTGGGGATATAATTGGTCTACTGTGGGGATTTAATTGATCTAGTGTGGCGGTATAATTTGTCTAGTATGGGGATATAATTGGTCTAGTGTGGGGATATAATTGGTCGAGTGTGGGGATATAATTGATCTAGTATGGGGACATAATTGGTCGAGTGTGGGGATATAATTGGTCTACTCTGGGGATATAATTGGTCTACTGTGGGGATATAATTGGTCTGCTGTGGGGATATAATTTGTCTACTGTGTGGATATAACTGTTCTACTGTGGGGATATAATTGGTCTACTGTAGGGATATAATTAGTCTACTGTGGGGGATATAATTGTTCTAGTGTGCGGATAAAATTGGTCTAGTGTGAGGACATATTTTGTCTATTGTGAGGATATAATTGGTCTACTGTGGGGATATTATTGGTCTAGTGTGGGGAAATAATTGGTCTACTATGGGGATTTAATTGTTCTACTGTGGGGATATAATTGGTCTAATGTGGGGTATAATTTGTCTACTGTGGGGATATAATTGGTCTAGTGTGGGGATATAATTGGTCCACTGTGGGGATAAAATTGGTCTATTGTGAGAATATAATTCGTCTACTGTGGGGATATTATTGGTCTAGTGTGGGGAAATAATTGGTCTACTGTGGTGGGGATATAATTGGTCTAGTGTGGGGATTTAATTTCTCTACTGTGGTTATTTAATTGCTCTACTGTGGGGATATAATTGGTCTACTGTGGGGATATAATTGGTCTAGTGTGGGGATATAATTGGTCTACTGTGGGGATATTATTGGTCTACTGTGGGGATGTAATTGGTCGAGTGTGGAAATATAATTGGCCTACTGTCAGGATATAATTGGTCTACTGTGGGGGTATAATTGGTCTAGTATGGGGATATAATTGGTCGAGTGTGGGGATATAATTGGTCTGCTGTGGTGACCTAATTTGTCTACTGTGGGGATATAATTGTTCTAATTTGGGGAAATAATTGGTCTAGTGTTGGGATATAATTGTTCTAGTGTGCAGATAAAATTGCTCTACTGTGGGGATATAATTTGTCTAATGTGGGGTATAATTTGTCTACTGTGGGGATATAATTGGTCTAGTTTGGGGATATAATTGGTCTACTGTGGGGATATAATTGGTCTGCTGTGGGGATATAACTGGTCTACTGTGGGGATGTAGTTGGTCAAGTGTGGGGACATAATTTGTCTACTGTGGGGATATAATTGGTCTAGTATGGGTACATAATTGGTCGAGTCTGGGCATATAATTGGACTACTGTGGGGATGTAATTGGTCCACTGTGGGGATTTAATTGGTCTAGTGTGGGGATATAATTAGTCTACTGTGGAGATATAATTGGTTTACTGTGGGGATATAATTGGTCTACTGTGACGATATAATTGGTCTGCTGTGGGATATAATTGGTCTTGAGTGGGGATACTATTGGTCTACTGTGGGGATATAATTGGTCTGCTGTGGGGATATAATTTGTCTACTGTGTGGATATAACTGGTCTACTGTGGGGATATAATTGGTCTACTGTAGGGATATAATTAGTCTACTGTGGGGATATAATTGTTCTAGTGTGCGGATAAAATTGGTCTAGTGTGAGGACATATTTTGTCTATTGTGAGGATATAATTGGTCTACTGTGGGGATATTATTGGTCTAGTGTGGGGAAATAATTGGTCTACTATGGGGATTTAATTGTTCTACTGTGGGGATATAATTGGTCTAATGTAGGGTATAATTTGTCTACTGTGGGGATATAATTGGTCTAGTGTGGGGATATAATTGGTCTACTGTGGGGATAAAATTGGTCTATTGTGAGAATATAATTCGTCTACTGTGGGGATATTATTGGTCTAGTGTGGGGAAATAATTGGTCTACTGTGGTGGGGATATAATTGGTCTAGTGTGGGGATTTAATTTCTCTACTGTGGTTATTTAATTGCTCTACTGTGGGGATATAATTGGTCTAGTGTGGGGATATAATTGGTCTACTGTGGGGATATAATTGGTCTAGTGTGGGGATGTAATTGGTCTACTGTGGGGATATTATTGGTCTACTGTGGGGATGTAATTGGTTGAGTGTGGAAATATAATTGGCCTACTGTCAGGATATAATTGGTCTACTGTGGGGGTATAATTGGTCTAGTATGGGGATATAATTGGTCGAGTGTGGGGATATAATTGGTCTGCTGTGGGGACCTAATTTGTCGACTGGGGATATAAATGGTCTAGTGTGGGGATATAATTGGTCTACTGTGGGATATTCTTGGTCTACTGTGGGGATATAATTGCCCTACTGTGGGGGATATAATTGGTCTACTATGGGGATATAATTGGTCGAGTGTGGGGATATAATTGGTTGTGTGTTGCCATATAATTGGTCTACTGTGGTGGGGGTATAATTGGTCTAGTATGGGGATGTAGTTGGTCAAGTGTGGGGACATAATTTGTCTACTGTGGGGATATAATTGGTCTAGTATGGGTACATAATTGGTCGAGTCTGGGCATATAATTGGTCTACTGTGGGGATTTAATTGGTCTAGTGTGGGGATATAATTAGTCTACTGTGGAGATATAATTCGTTTACTGTGGGGATATAATTGGTCTACTGTGATGATATAATTGGTCTGCTGTGGGGATATAATTGGTCGAGTGTGGGGATATAATTGGTCTAGTAATGGGACATAATTGGTCGAGTGTGGGGATATGATTGGTCTACTGCGGGGATATAATTGGTCTACTCTGGGGATATAATTTCTCTACTGTGGGGATATAATTGGTCTGCTGTGGGGATATAATTTGTCTACTGTGTGGATATAACTGGTCTACTGTGGGGATGTAATTGTTCGGGTGTGGGGACATAATTTTTCTACTGTAGGGATGTAATTGGTCGAGTGTGGGGATATAGTTGGTCGAGTGTGGGGATGTAATTGGTCTACTGTGGGGGATATAATTGGTCTACTGTGGGGATGTAATTAGTCTACTGTGGAGATATAATTGGTCTACTGTGGGGATATAATTGGTCTACTGTGGGGATATAATTGGTCTACTGTGGGGATGTAATTAGTCTACTGTGGAGATATAATTGGTCTACTGTGGGGATATAATTGGTCTACTGTGGGGATATAATTGGTCTACTGTGGGGATATAATTAGTCTACTGTGGAGATATAATTGGTCTACTGTGGGGATATAATTAGTCTACTGTGGAGATATAATTGGTCTACTGTGGGGATATAATTGGTCTACTGTGGGGATGTAATTAGTCTACTGTGGAGATATAATTGGTCTGCTGTGGGGATATAATTGGTCGTGTGTGGTGATATAATTTGTCTACTGTGGTGGGGATTTAATTGCTCTACTGTGGGGATATAATTAGTCTACTGTGGGGATTTAATTGGTCTAGTGTTGGGTATTCTTTGTCTACTGTGGGGATATAATTGTTCTAGTGTGGGGATATAATTGGTCTACTGTGGGGATATAATTGCTCTACTGTGGGGATATAATTGTTCTAGTGTGCGGATAAAAGTGGTCTAGTGTGGGGATATAATCGGTCTATTGTGAGGATATAATTGGTCTACTGTGGGGATATTATTGGTCTAGTGTGGGGAAATAATTGGTCTACTGTGGGGATTTAATTGCTCTACTGTGGGGATACAATTGGTTTAATGTGGGGTATAATTTGTCTACTGTGGGGATATAATTGGTTTACTGTGGGGGTATAATTGGTCTAGTATGGGGATATAGTTGGTCGAGTGTGGGGATATAATTGGTCTTTTGTGGGGATGTAATTGGTCGAGTGTGGAAATATTATTGGCCTACTGTCGGGATATAATTGTTCTACTGTGGGGGTATAATTGGTTTAGTATGGGGATATAATTGGTCTAGAGTGGGGGATATAATTGGTCTACTGTGGGGACATAATTTGTCTACTGTGGGGATATAATTGGTCTACTGTGGGGATATAATTGGTCTACTGTCGGGATGTAATTGCTCTACTGTGGGGATATAATTGATCTAGTGTGGGGATATAATTGGTCTACTGTGGGGATATAATTGCTCGAGTGTGGGGATATAATTGGTCTACTGTGGGGATATAATTGGTTGAATATGTGATATAATTGGGCTACTGTGGGGATATAATTGGTCTAGTGTGTGGATATAATTGGTCTAGTGTGCGGATATAATTGGTCTAGTGTGGGGATTTAATTGCTCTACTGTGGGGATATAATTGGTCCTCTGTGGGGATTTAATTGCTCTACTGTGGGGATATAATTTGTCCTCTGTGGGGATATAATTGGTCTAGTGTAGGGTATAATTTGTCTACTGTGGGGATATAATTGTTCTACTGGGGAATATAATTGGCCGAGTGTTGGGATATAATTGGTCTACTGTGGGGATATAATTGGTCTAGTATGGGGATATAATTGGTCAACTGTGGGGATATAATTGGTCTACTGTAGGGATATATTTGTTCTAGTGTGCGGATATAATTGGTCTATTCTGAGGATATAATTGGTCTAGTATGGGGACATAATTTGTCGAGTGTGGGGATATAATTGGTCTATTGTGGGGATGTAATTGGTCGAGTGTGGAAATATAATAAGCCTTCTGTGGGGGTATAATTGGTCTAGTATGGGGATATAATTGGTCGAGTGTGGGGATATAATTGGTCTATTGTGGGTATATTATTGTTCTAGTATGGGGACATAATTGGTCGAGTGTGGGGATATGATTGGTCTACTGTGGGGATATAATTGGTCTACTGTGGGGATATAATCGTTCTAGTGTGGGGATATAATTGGTCTAGTGTGGGGATATGATTGCTCTTCTGTGGGTATATAATTGGTATACTGTGGGGATATAATTGGTATACTGTGGGGATATATTTGTTCTAGTGTGCGGATATCAGTGGTCTACTGTGGGGATATAATTGGTCTAGTGTGGGGTATAATTTCTCTACTGTGCGGATATAATTGGTCTACTGTGGGGATATAATGGGTCTACTATGGGGATACAACTTGTCTACTGTGGGGATATAGTTGGTCAAGTGTGGGATATATTTGGTCTACGGTGGGGGTATAATTGGTCGAGTATGGGGATATAATTGGTCCAATGAGGATATAGAATTGACCTACTGTCGGGATATAATTGGTCTACTGTGAGGGTGTAATTGGTCTGCTGTGGGTATATAATTGGTCGAGTTTGGGGGTATAATCGGTCTACTGTGGGGATATTTTTGGTCGAGTGTGGGCATATAATTGGTCTTCTGTTGGGATGTAATTGGTCTACTGTGGGGATATAATTGCTCGAGTGTGGGGATATAATTGGTCTACTGTGGGGATATAATTGGTTGAATGTGTGATATAATTGGTCTACTGTGAGGATATAATTGGTCTACTGTGTGGATATAATTGGTCTAGTGTGCGGATATAATTGGTCTGGTGTGGGGAAATAATTGGTCTACTGTGGGGATATAATTGGTCCTCTGTGGGGATATAATTGGTCTAGTGTAGGGTATAATTTGTCGAGTGTGGGGATATAATTGTTCTACTGGGGGATATAATTGGTCGAGTGTTGGGATATAATTGGTCTACTGTGGGGATATAATTGGTCTACTGTGGGGATATAACTGGTCTAATGGGGGATATAATTGGTCTAGTGTGGGGTATAATTTGTCTACTGTGGGGATATAATTGGTCTACTGTGGGGATATAATCGTTCTAGTGTGGGGATATAATTGGTCTACCGTGGGGATATAATGGGTCTACTCTGGGGATATAATTAGTCGAGTGTGGGGATATAATTGGTCTGCTGTGGGGATATAATTGTTCTAGTATGGGGACATAATTGGTCGAGTGTGGGGAGATGATTGGTCTACTGTTGGGATATAATTAGTGTACTGTGGGGATATAATTGGCCTAGTATGGGGACATAATTGGTCGAGTGTGGGGATATAAATGGTCTACTGTGGGGATATAATTGATCTACTGTGGGGATATAATTGGTCTAGTGTGGGGTGTAATTTGTCTGCTGTGGGGATATAATTGGTCTACTGTGGTGGGGATATAATTGGTCAAGTGTGGGGATATTATTGGTCTAGTGTGGGGATATAATTGGTCAAGTGTGGGGATATAATTGGTCGAGTGTCGGGACATTATTGGTCGAGTGTGGGGATATAATTGGTCTACTATGGGGATATAATTGGTCTACTGTGGGGATATAATTGGTCTACTCTGGGGATATAATTGGTCTACTGTGGGGATATAATTGGTCTACTGTGGGGATGTAATTGGTCTACTGTGGGGATATAATTGGTCTACTGTGGGGATATAATTGGTCTACTCTGGGGATATAATTAGTCTACTCTGGGGATATAATTGGTCGAGTGTGGGGATATAATTGTTCTACTGTAGGGATATAATTGGTCGAGTGTAGGGATATAATTGGTCTACTGTGGTGGGGATATAATTGGTCAAGTGTGGGGATATTATTGGTCTAATGTGGGGATATTATTGTCTAGTGTGGGGATATAATTGGTCTACTGTGGGGATTTAATTGCACTACTGTGGGGATATAATTGGTCTACTGTGGGAATATAATTGGTCGAGTGTGGGGATTTAATAGGTCTACTGTTGGGATATAATTGGTCTGCTGTGGGGGTATAATTGGTCTAGTATGGGGACATAATTGGTCGAGTGTGGGGATATAATTGGTCTAATGTGGTGGGGATATAATTGGTCGAGTGTGGGGATATAATTGGTCTACTGTGGGGATATAATTGGTCTACTGTGGGGATATAATTTGTCTACTGTGGGAATATAATTGGTCTACTGGGGGATATAATTGGTCGAGTGTGGGGATTTAATTGGTCTACTGTTGGGATATAATTGGTCTACCGTGCGGATATAATTGGTCTACTGTGGGGATATAATTGTTCTAGTGTACGGATATAATTGGTCTATTGTAAGGATCGAATATGTCTAGTGTGGGGATATAATTGGTCTAATGTGGGGATGTAATTGCTCTACTGTGGGGATATAATTGGTCTAGTGTGGGGTATAATTTGACTACTGTGGGGATATAATTGGTCTAGTGTGGGGATATAATTGGTCTACTATGTGGATATAACTTGACTACTATGGGGATATAGTTGGTCAAGTGCGGGGTATAATTTGTCTACTGTGGGCATATAATTGGTCTACTATGTGGATATAACTTGACTACAATGGGGATATAGTTGGTCAAGTGCGAGATATAATTTGTCTACTGTAGGCATGCAGTTGGTCTACTGTGGGGGTATAATTGGTCTAGTATGGGGATATCATTGGTCTGCTTTGGGGATATAATTAGTCTACTGTGGGGATATAATTGGTCTACTGTGGGGGTATAATTGGTCTAGTATGGGGATATCATTGGTCTGCTTTGGGGATATAATTAGTCTACTGTGGGGATATAATTGGTCTACTGTGGGGGTATAATTGGTCTAGTATGGGGATATCATTGGTCTGCTTTGGGGATATAATTAGTCTACTGTGGGGATACAATTGGTCTACCGTCGGGATATAATTGGTCGAGTGTGAGGGTATAATTGGACTGCTGTGGGTATATAATTGGTCGAGTGTGGGGGTATAATTGATCTACTGTGGGGATGTAATTGGTCTACTGTGGGGATGTAATTGGTCTAGTGTGGGGATATAATTAGTCTACTGTGGAGATATAATTGGTTTACTGTGGGGATATAATTGGTCTACTGTGATGATATAATTGGTCGAGTGTGGGGATATAATTGGTCGAGTATGGGGATATAATTGGTCGCATGTAGGGATATAATTGGTCGAGTGTGGGCATATAATTGGTCAATGTGGAGATATTATTGGTCTAGTGTGGGGATATAATTCTTCTAGTGTGGGGATTTAATTGCTCTACTGTGGGGATATAATTGGTCTACTGTGGAGTTATAATTAGGGTATAATTTGTCTACTGTGGGAATATAATTGGTCTACTGTGGGGGTATAATTGTCTCTAGTATGGGGATATAATTGGTTGAGTGTGGGGATATAATTGGTCTGCTGTGGGTATATTATTATAGTATAGGGACATAATTGATCGAGTGTGGGAATATAATTGGTCGAGTGTGAGGGTATAATTGGCCTGCTGTGGGTATATAATTGGTCGAGTTTGGGGGTATAATTGGTCTACTGTGGGGACATTTTTGGTCGAGTGTGGGCATATAATTGGTCTGCTGTGGGTATGTAATTGGTCTACTGTTGGTATATAATTGGTCTACTGTGGAGATATAATTGGTCTACTGTGGGGATATAATTGGTCTACTGTGATGATATAATTGGTCGCATGTGGGGATATAATTGATCTACCGTGGGGATATAATTGTTCTAGTGTGGGGATATAATTTGTCTACTGTGGGGATTTAATTGGTCTACTGTGGGAATATAATTGGTCTACTTTTGGCATTTAATTGGTCTACTGTGGGGATATAATTGTTCTAGTGAGGGGATATAATTGGTCTAGTGCGGGATATAATTGGTCTACTGTGTGGATATAAATGGTCTACTGTGGGGATATAATTGTTCTACTGTTGGGATATAATTGGTCTACTGTGGGGATATAATTGGTAGAGTGTGGGGATATAATTGGTCTACTGTGTGGATATAATTGCTCGAGTGTGAGGATATAATTGGTCTGCTGTGGGTATATAATTGGTTGAGTGTGGGGGTATAATTGGTCTACTGTGGGGATATTTTTGGTCGAGTGTGGGCATATAATTGGTCTGCTGTGGGGATGTAATTGGTCTACTGTGGGGATGTAATTGGTCTTGTGTGGGGATATAATTGGTCTACTGTGGAGATATAATTGGTCTACTGTGGGGATATAATTGGTCGAGTGTGGGGATATAATTGGTCTACTGTTATGATATAATTGGTCGAGTGTGGGGATATAATCGGTCGCATGTGTGGATATAATTGGTCTAGTGTGGGGATATAATTGTTCTACTGTGGGGATATAATTGGTCTACTGTGGGGATATAATTGTTCTAGTGTGGGGATATAATTGGTCTAGTGTGGGATATAATTGTTCTACTGTGGGGATATAATTGGTCCTCTGTGGGGATATAGTTGGTCGAGTGTGGGAATATTGGTCTACTGTGGTAATATAATTGGTCTACTGTGGCGATAGAATTGGTCTAGTGTGGGGAAATAATTGGTCCACTGTGGGGATATAAATGGCCTACTGTGGAAATATAATTGGTCTAGTTTGGGGATATAATTGGTCTACTGTGGGGATATAATTGGTCGAGCGTGAGGGTATAATTGGTCTGCTGTGGGTATATAATTGGTCGAGTGTGGGGGTATAATTGGTCTACTGCGGGGATATTTTTGGACGAGTCTGGGCATATAATTGGTCTGCTGTGGGGATGTAATTGGTCTACTGTGGGGATGTAATTGGTCTAGTGTGGGGATATAATTGGTCTACTGTGGAGATATAATTGGTCGAGTGTGGGGATATAATCGGTCTACTGTGATGATATAATTGGTCGCATGTGGGGATATAATTGATCGAGTGTGGGGATATTATTGGTCTAGTGTGGGGATTTAATTGCTCTACTGTGGGGATATAATTGGTCTAGTGTGGGGATTTAATTGCTCTACTATGGGGTTATAATTTGTCTAGTGTGGGGTATAATTTGTCTACTGTGGGGATATAATTGTTCTAGTGTGAGGATATATTTGATCTACTGTGTGGATATAAATGGTCTAATGTGGGGATATAATTGATCTACTGTGGGGATATAATTGGTCTACTGTGGGGATTTAACTGGTCTAATGTGGGGATATAATTGGTCTAGTGTGGGGTATAATTTGTCTGATGTGGGGATATAATTGGTCGAGTGTGGGGACATAATTGGTCGAGTGTGGGGATATAATTGGTCTACTGTGGTGGGGATATAATTGGTCAAGTGTGGGGATAATATTGGTCTAGTGTGGGGATATTATTGTCTAGTGTGGCGATATAATTGGTCTAATGTGGGGATATAATTGGTCGAGTGTCGGGACATTATTGGTCGAGTGTGGGGATATAATTGGTCTACTGTGGGGATATAATTGGTCGAGTGTGGGGATATAAATGGTCTACTGTGGAAATATAATTGGTCTAGTTTGGGGATATAATTGGTCTATTGTGGGGATATAATTGGTCTACTCTGGGGATATAATTGGTCTACTGTGGGGATATAATTGGTCGAGTGTGGGGATATAATTGTTCTACTGTGCCGATATAATTGGTCGAGTGTGGGGATATAATTGGTCTACTGTGGTGGGGATATAATTGGTCAAGTGTGGGGATATTATTGGTCTAGTGTGGGTATATTATTGTCTAGTGTGGGGATATAATTGGTCTACTGTGGGGATTTAATTGCACTACTGTGGGGATATAATTGGTCTACTGTGGGAATATAATTGGTCGAGTGTGGGAATTTAATAGGTCTACTGTTGGGATATAATTGGTCTGCTGTGGGTGTATAATTGGTCTAGTATGGGGACATAATTGGTCGAGTGTGGGGATATAATTGGTCGCGTGTGGGGATATAATTGGTCTAATGTGGTGGGGATATAATTGGTCTACTGTGGGGATTTAATTGCTCTACTGTTGGGACATAATTGGCCTACTGTGGGGTATAATTTGTCTACTGTGGGAATATAATTGGTCTACTGGGGGATATAATTGGTCGAGTGTGGGGATTTAATTGGTCTACTGTGCGGATATAATTGGTCTACTGTGGGGATATAATTGTTCTAGTGTACGGATATAATTGGTCTATTGTAAGGATATAATTGCTCTAGTGTGGGGATATAATTGGTGTAATGCGGGGATGTAATTGCTCTACTGTGGGCATATAATTGGTCTAATGTGGGGGTATAATTGTCTCTAGTATGGGGATATAATTGTTCGAGTGTGGGGATATAATTGGTCTGCTGTGGGTATATTATTCTAGTATGGGGACATAATTGGTCGAGTGCGGGAATATAATTGGTCGAGTGTGAGGGTATAATTGGTCTGCTGTGGGTATATAATTGGTGGAGTTTGGAGGTATAATTGGTCTACTGTGGGGATATTTTTGGTCGAGTGTGGGCATATAATTGGTCGATTATGGGGATATAATTGGTCGCATGTGGGGATATAATTGGTCTACTGTGGGGATATAATTGGTCTAGTGTGGGGATATAATTTGTCTACTGTGGGAATTTTATTGGTCTACTGTGGGAATATAATTGGTCTACTTTTGGCATTTAATTGGTCTACTGTGGGGATATAATTGGTCTAGTGCGGTATATAATTGGTCTACTGTGTGGATATAAATGGTCTACTGTGGGGATATAATTGTTCTACTGTTGGGATATAATTGGTCTAGTTTGGGGATATAATTGGTCTACTGTGTGGATATAATTGGTCGAGTGTGAGGATATAATTGGTCTGCTGTGGGTATATAATTGGTTGAGTGTGGGGGTATAATTGGTCTACTGTGGGGATATTTTTGGTCGAGTGTGGGCATATAATTGGTCTACTGTGGGGATGTAATTGGTCTACTGTGGAGATATAATTGGTCTACTGTGGGGATATAATTGGTCGAGTATGGGGATATAATTGGTCTACTGTGATGATATAATTGGTCGAGTGTGGGGATATAATTGGTCGCATGTGTGGATATAATTGGTCTACTGTGGTGATATAATTGTTCTAGTGTGGGGATATAATTGGTCTAGTGTGGGATATAATTGATCTACTGTGGGGATATAATTGGTCCTCTGTGGGGATATAATTGGTCTATTGTAGGCATATAATTGGTCGAGTGTGGAAATATTGGTCTACTGTGGTGATATAATTGGTCTACTGTGGCGATATAATTGGTCTAGTGTGGGGAAATAATTGGTCCACTGTGGGGATATAAATGGCCTACTGTGGAAATATAATTGGTCTAGTTTGGGGATATAATTGGTCTACTGTGGGGATATAATAGGTCGAGTGTGGGGGTATAATTGGTCTACTGCGGGGATATTTTTGGACGAGTGTGGGCATATAATTGGTCTGCTGTGGGGATGTAATTGGTCTACTGTGGGGATGTAATTGGTCTACTGTGATGATATAATTGGTCGAGTCTGGGGATATAATTGGTCGCATGTGGGCATATAATTGATCGAGTGTTGGGATATAATTGGTCAATGTGGGCATATTATTGGTCTAGTGTGGGGATATAATTGGTATAGTGTGGGGATTTAATTGCTCTACTGTGGGGATATAATTGGTCTAGTGTGAGGATTTAATTGATCTACTGTTGGTATATAATTGGTCTACTGTGGGATTATAATTGGTCTAGTGTGGGGATATAATTGTTCTACTTTGGGGTAGAATTGTTCTAGTGTGGGGATATAATTGGTCTATTGTGGGGATATAATTGGTCTACTGTGGGGATATAATTGTTCTAGTGTGGGATATAATTGATCTACTGTGTGGATATAATTGGTCTACTGTGGGGATATAATTGGTCTACTGTGGGGATATAACTGATCTAATGTGGGGATATAATTGGACTAGTGTGGGGTATAATTTGTCTACTGTGGGGATATAACTGGTCTACTGGGGAGGATATAATTGGTCTAGTGTGGGGTATAATTCGACTGCTGTGGGGATATAATTGGTCTACTGTGGTAATATAATTGGTCTACTGTGGCGATATAATTGGACTACTGTGGGGATATAATTGGTCGAGTGTAGGGATATAATTGGTCTACTGTGGGGATATAATTGGTCTAGTGTGGGTATATAATTGGTCTACTGTGGGATTATAATTGGTCTACTTTTGGCATTTAATTGGTCTACTGTGGGGATATAATTGTTCTAGTGTGGGGATATAATTGGTCTAGTGCGGGATATAATTGGTCTACTGTGGGGATATAATTGTTCTACTGTTGGGATATAATTGGTCTACTGTGGGGATATAATTGGTAGAGTGTGGGGATATAATTGGTCTACTGTGTGGATATAATTGGTCGAGTGTGAGGATATAATTGGTCTGCTTTGGGTACATAATTGGTCGTGTGTGGGGGATATTTTTGGTAGAGTGTGGGCATATCAGTGGTCTGCTGTGGGGATGTAATTGGTCTACTGTGGGGATATAATTGGTCGAGTGTGGGGATATAATTGGTCTAGTGTGGGGATATAATTGTTCTACTGTGGGGATATAATTGGTCTAGTGTGGGGATATAATTGGTCTACTGTGGGGATATAATTGCTCTAGTGTGGGGATATAATTGGTCTAGTGTGGGATATAATTGATCTACTGTGGGGATATAATTGGTCCTCTGTGGGGATTTAATTGGTCTACTGTAGGGATATAATTGGTCGAGTGTGGGAATATAATTGCTCTACTGTGATGATATAATTGGTCACATGTGGGGATATAATAGATCGAGTGTGGGGATATTATTGGTCTAGTGTGGGGGTATTGGTATAGTGTCGGGATTTAATTGCTCTACTGTGGGGATATAATTGGTCTAGCGTGGGGATTTAATTGATCTACCTTGGGGATATAATTGGTCTACTGTTGGGTTATAATTGGTCTAGTGTGGGGATATAATTGTTCTACTTTGGGGATAGAATTGTTCTAGTGTGGGGATATAATTGGTCTACTGTGGGGATATAATTGGTCTGCTGTGGGGATATAATTGGTCTACTGTGGGGATATAATTGTTCTAGTGTGGGGATATAATTGGTCTAGTGTGGGATATAATTGATCTACTGTGTGGATATAATTGGTCTACTGTGGGGATATAATTGGTCTACTGTGGGGATATAATTGGTCTACTGTGGGGATATAATTGGTCTAGTGTGGGGTATAATTTGTCTACTGTGGGGATATAACTGGTCTACTGGGGAGGATATAATTGGTCTAGTGTGGGGTATAATTCGACTGCTGTGGCGATATAATTGGTCGAGTTTGGGGATATAATTGGTCTACTGTGGTAATATAATTGGTCTACTGTGGCGATATAATTGGACTACTGTGGGGATATAATTGGTCGAGTGTAGGGATATAATTGGTCTACTGTGGGGATATAATTGGTCTAGTGTGGGTATATAATTGGTCTACTGTGGGGATATAATTGGTCTACTGTAGGGATATAAATGGTCTACCGTGGAAATATAATTGGTCTAGTATGGGGATATAATTGGTCTACTGTGGGGATATAATTGGTCGAGTGTAGGGATATAATTGGTCTACTGTGGGGATATAATTGGTCTACTGTGGGGATATAATTGGTCTACTGTGGTGGGGATATAATTGGTCTAGTGTGGGGATTTAATTGCTCTACTGTTGGGATATTATTGGTCTAGTGTGGGGTATAATTTGTCTACCGTGGGAATATAATTGGTCTATTGTGGGGATTTAATTGGTCTACTGTTGGGATATAATTGGTCTACTGTGGGGATATAATTTGTCTAGTATGGGGTATAATTTCTCTACTGTGGGAATATAATTGGTCTACTGTGGGGTATAATTGGTGTACTGTGGGGATATAATTTGTCTAGTATGGGGTATAATTTCTCTACTCTGGGGATATAACTGGTCTACTGGGGATATAATTGGTCTAGTGTGGGGTATAATTGGTCTACTGTGGGGATATAATTGTTGTACTGTGGGGATATAATGGGACAAGTGTGGGGATATTATTGTCTAGTGTGGGGATATAGTTGGTCTAATGTGGGGAAATAATTGGTCTGCTGTGGGGATATAATTGGTCTACTGTAGGGATATAATTGGTCGAGTGTGGAGATATTATTGGTCGAGTGTGGGGCTATAATTTGTCTACTGTGGGGATTTAATTGCTCTACTGTGGGGATATAATTGGTCCTCTGTGGCGATATAATTGGTCTACTGTGGGGATATAAATGGCCTACCGTGGAAATATAATTGGTCTACTTTGGGGATATAATAGGTCTACTGTGGGGATATAATTGGTCGAGTGTGGGGATATAATTGGTCGAGTGTAGGTATATAATTGGTCGAGTGTGGGGATATAATTGGTCTACTGTGGTGGGGATATAATTGGTCGAGTGTGGTGATATTATTGGTCTAGTGTTGGGATATAATTTGTCTACTGTGGGGATTTAATTGCTCTACTGTGGGGGTATAATTTGTCTACTGTGGGAATATAATTGTTCTACTGGGGGATATAATTGGTCTACTGTGGGGATATAATTGGTCTACTGTGGGGATATAACTGGTCTAATGTGGGGTATAATTTTTCTACTGTGGTGGGAATATAATTATTCTACTGGGGGATATAATTGGTCTACTGTGGGGATATAATTGGTCTAGTATGGGGACATAATTGGTCGAGTATGAGGATATAACTGGTCTATTGTGGGGATGTAATTAGTCCAATGTGGATATATAATTGACCTACTGTCGGGATATAATTGGTCTACTGCTGGGGCATAATTGGTCTAGTATGGGGATATAATTGGTAGAGTGTGGGGATATAATTGGTCTGCTGTGGGTATATTATTGTTCTAGTATGGGGACATAATTAGTCGAGTGTGGGGATATAATTGGTCTACTGTCGGGATATAATTGGCCTACTGTGGGGGATATAATTGGCCTACTGTGTGGATATAATTGGTCGCCTGTGGGTACATAATTGGTCTACTGTGGTGGGGATATAATTGGTCTACTGTCGGGATTTAATTGGTCTACTGTTGGGATATAATTTGTCTACTGTGGGAATATAATTGGTCTACTGTGGGGATATAATTGTTCTAGTGTGGGGATATAATTGGTCTAGGGTGGTGATATTATTGGTCTACTGTGGGGATATAATTGGTCTACTGTGGGGATGTAATTGGTCTACTGTGGGGATATAATTGGTCTACTGTGGGGATATAATTGGTGTAGTGTGAGGATATAATTTCTCTACTGTGGGGATATAACTGGTCTACTGGGGATATAATTGGTCGAGTGTGGGGATATTATTGTCTAGTGTGGGGATATATTGGTCGAGTGTGGGGATATTATTGGTCGAGTGTGGGGATATTATTGGTCTAGTGTGGGGATATTATTGTCTAGTGTGGGGATATAATTGTTCTAGTGTGGGGATATAACTGGTCTACTGTGGAGATATAATTGGTCTACTGTGGGGATATAATTGGTCTACTGTGATGATATAATTGGTCGAGTGTGGGGATATAATTGGTCGCATGTGGGGATATAATTGGTCTACTGAGGGGATATAATTGGTCTACTGTGGGGATTTAATTGCTCTACAGTGGGGATATAATTGGTCTAGTGTGGGGATATAATTGGTCTACTGTGATGATATAATTGGTCGAGTGTGGGGATATAATTGGTCGCATGTGGGGATATAATTGGTCTACTGAGGGGATATAATTGGTCTACTGTGGGGATTTAATTGCTCTACAGTGGGGATATAATTGGTCTAGTGTGGGGTATAATTTGTCTACTGTGGGAATATAATTGGTCTACTGTGGGGTTATAATTGGTCTAGTGTGGGGTATAATTTGTCTACTGTGGGAATATAATTGGTCTACTGTGGGGTTATAATTGGTATACTGTGGGGATATAAGTTTTCTTGTGTGGGGATATAATTGGTCTACTGTAGGGATATAATTGGTCTACTGTGGGGATATAATTGGTCTACTGTGGGGATATAATTGTTCTACTGTGGGGATATAATTGTTCTACTGTGGGGATATAATTGGTCTACTGTGGGGATTTAATTGCTCTACTGTGGGGATATTATTTGTCTACTGTGGGGATATAATGGGTCTAGTATGGGGATATAACTTGTCTACTGTGGGGATATAGTTGGTCAAGTGTGGGGTATAATTTGTCTACTGTGGGGATATAATTGGTCTACTGTGGGCGTATAATTGGTCTAGTATGGGGACATAATTGGTCGAGTATGGGTATATAATTGGTCCAATGTGGATATAGAATTGGCCTACTGTCGGGATATAATTGGTCTACTGTGGGGGTATAATTGCTCTAGTATGGGGATATAATTGGTCTGCAGTGGGGATATAATTGTTCTAGTATGGGGACATAATTGGTCTACTGTGGGGATATAATTGGTCGAGTGTGGGGATATAATGGTCTATTTGGGGATATAATTGGTCGAGTGTGGGGATATAATTGGTCAATGAGGGAATATAATTGGTCTACTGTGGGGATTTAATTCTCCTAGTGTGGGGATATAATTGGTCTAGTGTGGGATATAATTGGTCTACTGTGTGGATATAATATGTCTACTGTGGGGATATAATTGGTCTACTGTGGGGATATAATTGGTCGAGTGTGGGGATATAATTGGTCTATGGTGGGGATATAATTGGTCGGGTGTGGGGATATAATTGTTCTACTGTGGGGATTTAATTGCTCTACTGTAGGGATATAATTGGTCTACTGTGGGAAAATAATTGGTCGAGTGTGGGGATATAAATGGTCTAGTATGGGGATGTAATTGGTCGAATGTGGATATATAATTGGACTACTGTCGGGATATAATTGGTCTACTGTGGGGGTATAATTGGTCTAGTATGGGGATATAATTGGTCGAGTGTGGGGATATAATTGGTCTGCTGTGGGGATATAATTGTTCTAGTATGGGGACATAATTGGTCGAGTGTGGGGATATAATTTGTCGCGTGTGGGGATATAATTGGTCTACTGTGGGGATTTAATTGCTCTACTGTTGGGATATAATTGGTCTACTGTGGGGATATAATTGGTCTAGTGTGGGGTATTATTTGTCTACTGTGGGAATATAATTGGTCTACTGCGGGGATTTAATTGGTCTACTGTTGGGATATAATTTGTCTACTGTGGGGATATAATTGTTCTAGTGTGTGGATATAATTGGTCTAGTGTGCGGATATAATTGGTCTAGTGTGGGGACATAATTGGTCTACTGTGAGGATTTAATTGCTCTACTGGGGGGATATAATTGGTCCTCTGCGGGGATATAATTGGTCTAGTGTAGGGTATAATTTGTCTACTGTGGGATATAATTGTTCTATTGGGGGATATAATTGGTCGAGTGTGGGGATATAATTGGTCTACTACAGGGATATAACTGGTCTACTGGGGATATAATTGGTCTAGCGTGGGGTATAATTTGTCAACAGTGGGGATATAATTGGTCTACTGTGGGGATATAATCGTTCTAGTGTGGGGATATAATTGGTCTAGTGTGGGGATTTAATTAGTCTACTGTGGGGATATAATTGGTCTACTGTGTGGGTATAATTGGTCTAGTAAGGGGATATAATTGGTCGAGTGCGGGGATATAATTAGTCTACTGTGGGGATATAATTGGTCGAGTGTGGCGATATAATTGGTCTATTGTGGGGATGTAATTGGTCGAGTGTGGAAATATAATTAGCCTACTGTCGGGATATAATTGGTCTACTGTGGGGGTATAATTGGTCTAGTGTGGGGATATAATTGGTCGAGTGTGGGGATATAATTGGTCTGCTGTGGGTATATTATTGTTCTAGTATGGAGACATAATTGGTGGAGTGTGGGGATATGATTGGTCTACTGTCGGGATATAATTGGTCGAGTGTGAGGGTATAATTGGTCTGCTGTTGGTATATAATTGGTCGAGTGTGGGGGTATAATTAGTCTACTGTGGGGATATTTTTGGTCGAGTGTGGGCGTATAATTGTTCTGCTGTGGGGATGTAATTGGTCTAGTGTGGGGATATAATTGGTCTACTGTGGAGATATAATTGGTCGAGTGTGGGGATATAATTGGTCGAGTGTGTGGATATAATTGGTCTACTGTGATGATATAATTGGTCGCATGTGGGGATATAATTGCTCGAGTGTGGGGATATAATTGATCAATGTGGGGATATTATTGGTCTAATGTGGGGATATAATTGGTTTAGTGTGGGGATTTAATTGCTCTACTGTGTGGATATAATTGGTCTAGTGTGGGGATTTAATTGCTCTACTGTGGGGATATAATTGGTCTACTGTGGGGTTATAATTGGTCTTGTGTGGGGATATAATTGTTCTACTGTGGGGATATAATTGTTCTAGTGTGGGATATAATTGGTCTACTGTGTGGATATAATTGGTCTAATGTGGGGATATAATTGGTCTACTGTGGGGATATAATTGGTCTAGTGTGGGGATATAATTGGTCTAGTGTGGGATATAATTGGTCTACTGTGTGGATATAATTGGTCAAATGTGGGGATATAATTGGTCTAGTGTGGGGTATAATTTGGCTACTGTGGGGATATAACTGGTCTACTGGGGATATAATTGGTCTAGTGTGGGGTATAATTTGACTGCTGTGGCGATATAATTGGTCTACTGTGGGGATATAATTGGTCGACTGTAGGGATATAATTGGTCTACTGTGGGGATATAATTGCTCTACTGTGTGGATATAATTGGTCTACTGTGGGGATATAAATGGTCTACTGTGGAAATATAATTGGTCTAGTTTGGGGATATAATTGGTCTACTGTGGGGATGTAATTGGTGTACTGTGGGGATATAATTGTTCTACTGTGGGGATATAATTGGTCTACTGTGGTGGGGATATAATTGGTCGAGTGTGGGGATATTATTGGTCTAGTGTGGGGATATTATTGTCTAGTGTGGGGATATAATTGGTCTACTGTGGGGATTTAATTGCTCTACTGTGGGGATATAATTGATCTATGGTGGGGATATAATTGGTCTAGCATGGAGATATAATTGGTCGCGTGTGTGGATATAATTGGTCGAGTGTGGGGATAAAATTGGTCTACTGTGGTGATATAATTGGTCTACTGTGGGGATATAATTGATCTACTGTGGGGATATAACTGGTCCAGAGGGGATATAATTGGTCTACTGTGGGGATATAGTTGGCCTACTGTGGGGATATAAATGGTCGCGTGTGGGGACAGAATAGGTCTACTGTGGTGGGGATATTATTGGTCGAGTTTGGGGATATAGTTGGTCTACTGTGGGGATATAGTTGGTCTACTGTGGGGATATAATTGGTCGAGTGTGGAGATATAATTGCTCTACTGTGGGGATTTAATTGCTCTACTGTGGGGATATAATTGGTCTATGGTGGGGATATAATTGGTCTAGTATGGAGATATAATTGGTCGAGTGTGTGGATATAATTGGTCGAGTGTGGGGATAAAATTGGTCTACTGTGGTGATATAATTGGTCTACTGTGGGGATATAATTGGTCTACTGTGGGGATAGAACTGGTCCAGAGACTGGATATAATTGGTCTACTATGGGGATATAATTGGTCTACTGTGTCGATATAATTGTTCTAGTGTGGGGATATAATTGGTCAATGTGGGGATATTATTGGTCTACTGTGGGGATATAATGTGTATAGTGTGGGGATTTAATTGCTCTACTGTGGGGATATAATTGGTCTACTGTGGGGTTATAATTGGTCTAGTGTGGGGATATAATTGTTCTAGTGTGGGGATATAATTGGTCTACTGTGGGGATATAATTGGTCTACTGTGGGGATATAATTGGTCTACTGTGGGGATGTAACTGGTCTAATGTGGGGATATAATTTGTCTAGTGTGGGGTATTATTTGTCTACATTGGGGATATAACTGGTCTACTGGGGATATTATTGGTCTAGTGTGGGTTATAATTTGACTGCTGTGCGGATATAATTGGTCGAGTGTGGGAATATAATTGGTCTACTGTGGTAATGTAATTGGTCTACGGTGGGGATATAACTGGTCTAGTGTGGGTTATAATTGGTCTGCTGTGGGGATATAATTGGTCGCGTGTGGGGACATAATTGGTCTACTGTGGTGGGGATATAATTGGTCGAGTGTGGGTATATAATTGGTCTACTGTGGGGATATAATTGGTCTACTGTAGGGATATAATTGTTCTAGTGTGCAGATATAATTGGTCTATTGTGGGGTATAATTGGTCTAGTGTGCGGATATAATTGTTCTAGTAAGGGGATATAATTGGTCTACTGTGGGGATATAATTGTTCTACTAGGGGATATAATTGGTCGAGTGTGGGGAAATAATTGGTCTACTGTGGGGATATAACTGGTCTAATGTGGGGATATATTTGGTCTAGTGTGGGGTATAATTTGTCTACTGTGGGGATATAATATGTCTACTGTGGGGATATAATCGTTCTAGTGTGGGTATATAATTGGTCTAGTGTGGGGATATAATTAGTCTACTGTGGGGATATAATTGGTCAACTATGGGGATATAATTGGTCTACTGTGGGGATATAATTGTTCTAGTGTGCGGATATAATTGGTCTATTGTGGGGATATAATTGGTCTACTGTGGGGCCATTATTGGTCTAGCGTGGGGAAATAATTGGTCTACTGTGGGGACGTAATTACTCTACTCTGGGGATATAATTGGTCTAGTGTGGGGTATAATTTCTCTACTGTGGGGATATAATTGGTCTAGTGTGGGGATATAATTGGTCTACTATGGGGATATAACTTGTCTACTGTGGAGATATAGTTGGTCAAGTGTGGTGCATAATTTGTCTACTGTGGGGGTATAATTGGTCTACTGTGGGGATATAATTGGTCTAGTATGGGGACATAATTGGTCGAGTGTGGGGATATAATTGGTCTACTGTGAGGATATAATTGGTCTAGTGTGGGGATATAATTGGTCTAGTGTGGGGATTTAATTGCTCTATTGTTGGGATATAATTGGTCTACTGTGGGGATATAATTGGTCTAGTTTGGGGTATAATTGGTCGAGTCTGGGGTATAATTTGTCTACTGTGGGAATATAATTGGTCTACTGTGGGGATATAATTGGTCTAGTTTGGGGTATAATTTGTCTACTGTGGGAATATAATTGGTCTACTGTGGGGATATAATTGGTCTAGTTTGGGATATAATTTGTCTACTGTGGGAATATAATTGGTCTACTGTGGGCATATAATTGTTCTAGTGTGTGGATATAATTGGTCTAGTGTGCATATATAATTGGTCTAGTGTGGGGACATAATTGGTCTACTGTGGGGATTTAATTGCTCTACTGTGGGGATATAATTGGTCTACTGTGGGGATATAATTGGTCTAGTGTAGGGTATAATTTGTCTACTGTGGGGATATAATTGTTCTACTGGGGGATATAATTGGTCGAGTGTGGGGATATAATTGGTCTACTGTGGGGATATAACTGGTCTAGTGTGGGGCATAATATGTCTACTGTGGGGATATAACTGGTCTACTGGGGATATAATTGGTCTAGTGTGGGGTATAATTTGTCTACTGTGGGGATATAATTGGTCTACTGTGAGGATATAATCGTTCTAGTGTGGCTATATAATTGGTCTAGTGTGGGGATATAATTAGTCTACTGTGGGGATATAATTGGTCGAGTGTGCGGATATAATTGGTGTAGTGTGGGGATATAATTGGTCGATTGTGAGGATATAATTGGTCTACTGTGGGGATATTATTCGTCTAGCTTGGGGATATAATTGGTCTACTGTGGGGACGTAATTACTCTACTCTGGAGATATAATTCGTCTAGTGTGGGGTATAATTTCTCTACTGTGGGGGTATAATTGGTCTACTGTGGGAATATAATTGGTCTACTATGGGGATATAACTTGTCTACTGTGGGGATATAGTTGGTCAAGTTTGGTGTATAATTTGTCTACTGTGGGGATATAATTGGTCTACTGTGGGGGTATAATTGGTCTAGTAAGGGGATTTAATTGGTCTACTGTGGGGATATAATTAGTAGAGTGTGGAGATATGATTAGTCTACTGTCGGGATATAATTGGTCTACTGTGGGCGTATAATTGGTCTAGTATGGGGACATAATTAGTCGAGTGTGGGGATATGATTGGTCTACTGTGGGGATATAATTGGTCGAGTGTGAGGGTATAATTGGTCTGCTGTGGGTATATAATTGGTCGAGTGTGGGGGTATAATTGGTCTACTGTGGGGATATTTTTGGTCGAGTGTGGGCATATAATTGGTCTGCAGTGGGGATGTAATTGGTCTACTGTGGGGATGTAATTGGTCTAGTGTGGGTATATAATTGGTCTACTGTGGGGATATAATTGGTCGAGTGTGGGGATATAATTGGTCTACTGTGATGATATAATTGGTCTAGTGTGGGGATATAATTGGTATAGTGTGTGGATTTAATTGCTCTACTGTGGGCATATAATTGGTCTAGTGTGGGGATATAATTGGTCTACTGTGTGGATATAATTGGTCTACTGTGGGGATATAATTGGTCTACTGTGTGGATATAATTGGTCTAGTGTGGGGATATAATTGGTCTACTGTGGGGATATAATTGGTCTACTGTGGGGATATAATTGGTCTACTGTGGAGATATAATTGGTCTACTGTGGGGATATAATTGGTTTACTGTGGAGATATAATTGGTCTACTGTGGGGATATAATTGGTCTACTGTGGGGATATAATTGGTCTACTGTGGAGATATAACTGGTCTACTGTGTGGATATAATTGGTTTACTGTGTGGATATAATTGGTTTACTGTGGAGATATAATTGGTCTACTGTGGGGATATAATTGGTCTACTGTGGAGATATAATTGGTCTACTGTGGGGATATAATTGGTCTACTGTGGGGATATAATTGGTCAACTGTGGGGATATAATTTGTCTACTGTGGGGATATAATTGGTCTAGTGTGGGGATGTAACTTGTCTACTGTGGGGATATAGTTGGTCTAGTGTGGGGGTATAATTGGTCTAGCAAGGGGATATAATTGGTCTAGTATGGGGACATAATTGGTCGAGTATGGGGATATAATTGGTCTATTGTGGGGATGTAATTGGTCCAATGTGGATATATAATTGGCCTATTGTCGGGATATAATTGGTCTACTGTGGGGGTATAATTGGTCTAGTATGGTGATATAATTGGTCGAGTATGGGGATATAATTGGTCTGCTGTGGGGATATAATTCTTCTAGTATGGGGACATAATTGGTCGAGTGTGGGAATATGATTGGTCTACTGTGGGGATATAATTGGTTTACTGTGGGGATATAATTGGTCTAGTATGGGGACATAATTGGTCGAGTGTGGGGACATGATTGGTCTACTGTGGGGATATAATTGGTCTACTGTGGGGATATAATTGGTCTACTGTGGGGGATTTAATTGCTGTACTGTTGGGATATAATTGGTCTACTGTGGGGATATAATTGGTCTAGTGTGGGGTATAATTACAGTACTGTGGAAATATAATTGGTCTACTGTGGGGATTTAATTGTTCTACTGTTGGGATATAATTGGTTTACTGTTGGGATATAATTGGTCTAGTGTGGGGTATAATTTGTCTACTGTGGGAATATAATTGGTCTACTGTGGGGATATAATTGGTCTACTGTGGGGATATAATTGTTCTAGTGTGTGGATATAATTGGTCTAGTGTGCGGATATAATTGGTCTAGTGTGGGGACATAATTGGTCTACTGTGGGGATTTAATTGCTCTACTGTGGGGATATAATTGGTCTAGTGTAGGGTATAATTTGTCTACTGTGGGGATATAATTGTTCTACTGGGGGATATAATTGGTCGAGTGTGGGGATATAATTGGTCTACTGTGGGGATATAATTGGTCTACTGTGGGGATATAACTGGTCTAATGTGGGGATATAATTGGTCTAGTGTGGGGTATAATATGTCTACTCTGGGGATATAATTGGTCTAGTGTGGGGTATAATTTGTCTACTGTGGGGATATAATTGGTCTACTGTGGGGATATAATCGTTCTAGTGTGGGTATATAATTGGTCTAGTGTGGAGATATAATTAGTCTACTGTGGGGATATAATTGGTCAACTGTGGGGATATAATTGGTCTACTGTGGGGATATAATTGTTCTAGTGTGCGGATATAATTGGTCTAGTGTGGGGATATAATTGGTCTATTGTGAGGATATAATTGGTCTACTGTGGGGATATTATTGGTCTAGCGTGGGGAAATAATTGGTCTACTGTGGGGACGTAATTACTCTACTCTGGGGATATAATTGGTCTAGTGTAGGGTATAATTTCTCTACTGTGGGGATATAATTGGTCTAGTGTGGGGATATAATTGGTCTACTGTGGGAATATAATTGGTCTAGTGTGAGGATATAATTGGTCTAGTGTGGGGATTTAATTGGTCTAGTGTGAGGATATAATTGGTCTACTGTGGGGATATAATTGGTCTACTGTGAGGATATAATTGGTTTCCTGTGGGGATTTAATTCCTCTACTGTGGGGATATAATTGGTCTAGTGTGGGGATTTAATTGGTCTTGTGTGAGGATATAATTTGTCTAGTGTGGGAATATAATTGGTCTAATGTGGGGGTATAATTTCTCTACTGTGGGGATTTGATTGTTTTTGTTGTAGGTTTTTAATTGATTCTGTTGTGGGATTTTAATTGATTTGGTTGTGGGATTTAATTGATTCTGTTGTGGGGTTTGAATTGTTTCTGTTGTGAGATTTTAATTGAATTTACTGTGGGGATTAAATTAATTCAACTGTGGAATTTTAATTGGTTCTCTTATGGGATTTTAATTGGTTCTAGTATAGGAATTTAATTGGTTTTGTGGTGGGATTTTATTTGTTTTTACAAATAGTCATGATTATCAAACCATTGATTCAAGCTATTCCTACATGTAGAAATAGAGAGAAAGTGTTTTTACTGTGGGATAATAAATGGTTCTACCATGGAAATTCAATTGATTTTACTATGCGATTTTAATTGGTTTGTTATATTACTAAATCCTTCCAAATTCTTGATTACTTTGAAAATTATTTGAAACTACTAGGCACTGTCTTTCATTAGAAATATGGTAATGAACTTCCTGAGCAAATGGGGGAACGTTGAAAAGGAGTGGAAACTGTTTAGCTTGGAAGTTTCTGCTTCAGCTGTTAAATTGTTGACAGTTGCTTCTGACAGGACCCACTGCAAGGTATGCTCGAGGACTCTGCCCCCAACAACCTTCCCAGGAATAACTGGGCAAAGAAGAAATTGTTAACTATAACTTTATTTGATTAATAATTTTTTTTTTACTATGATGGTCTGACCAGGACAGTTAAAAACAAATATTTCTTCTAATTCCAGTTATTAAACAGTCTTCCAGTTCGCAGACGCCTCGTATTGAGTGGAACACCAGTACAGAATGATTTACAAGAATTCTTTGCCATTGTAGAGTTTTGTAACCCAGGAATTTTAGGTAAACCTCTTTTACATTTCATTAAACTGGGTAATGGATTAATTTAGCCGCCAAAAGACAGGAATGGTCCCCCAGACAGGCTTCTGTGTAGTTTATATCTACCAAGATATTTGCCAAGGTGCCTCTCAATGAGATTGAACTTGAAACCATCTACTTGTGTTGTAAACTTGCTTAGCCACACAGCCTTGTCTGTGTGTTGTTTCTTTACCAGTGATACCCCAGCAATACCATAGTGATACTATGTTAATACCCCAGTGATACTCCAGTAATAGAACTCTAATAATTCCCCAGCGATACTACAATGGTGCTTCAGTAATACCACTGTGATACTACATTGATAGCTTCCTCAGTAATATCTGAAATAATACCCTAATAATGCCCCAGAAATACAACAGTGATAACCCAGTAATGCCTCAGTAATAAACACCCCAGTAATACCCCAGAATATCTGAGTGATAATCTAACGATACCCCAGTTCTGTTTTTTTTTTACATTTCTTTCTCATTCAAACATGGCCACCATTTTTTAGAAAATCACTCAACTTTGTTACTATTGATTCCACAGGCAGTTCGTCATCTTTCCACAAGATCTATGAAATGCCTATAATTACATCACGACAGCCGACAGCATCTAAAGAAGACGTCAACCTTGGTAGGGAACGGGCAGCTGAACTGAATCGGCTAACAAAACTCTTCCTCTTACGTCGGTGCCAAGATGTCAACAATAAATATCTCCCTCCAAAAGGTATATCATATATTTTCACACCTCATTTACACCTGAACAATTCTGGCTTGTTTGTTTCTTCTAGTTCTATTCTTATTCATGTCACTGTGAACATAGCAGTCACACTGCAGTATTGTGGTGACTGTTTAGTGTTGAGGTGACACTGTAGAATAGTGAGGAATGTTTAGTGTTGTTTGATACCTAATACCTATCAGTTTATGTTGTTAGATATATATACAGGGTATCCCCAAAAAATGTATACACACTTCAACAACATTCTAATAAATATTGCCTGTACAGGTAATCAAAGTGTGTATATATTTTATTGGGGACACCCTATATATTGATAGTGTTATGGAATGGCTGACAAATAAACCAAATTTGTATAGGATAGAGAGGATCCTTGAACTGACAATCTCTATTATTGATGCTACAATAAAATACACCCAGTACACTATAAATTGTTAGAGCTGATACAATAATAAAATGCATCCAGTACACTGTGTAAAGTGGCAGTGTGGGTGTCATAATAAAATGCACTCAGTACATTCTTCGAAGTAGTAGTTTTGTTCTAATGAGAAAATGCATCCAGTATTCTGTGAAGTGGAACTGTCAATTTAATGATAACATCCACTGAGTAATCTTTGTAAAATGGTCGGATTTGGAAGGGCATCCAAGTGTAGAACCATGCCTGATATGAATGTATGTATGATGTGGTTCCCTAGTCCAGAACCATGATGTCCTCTCCAGCCCGTCCTTACAACGAAAGCAGACATAATTGTTTCTGATTTAGGCACAGGCCAAAAATTTTGTTGGATGAGGAAAGTTGATTAAATCGACCCTGGTGCATTACTGATACTTTAAGGATGAAAGGCAAAGCTAACCTTGGCATGATTTGAACTCAGAATGTAAAGGAATGTAACTCTATGCCACGAAGCATGGTGTCTGACACTCTACTGATTCCGACAATCCACTGCCAAGCAGACATATAATGATAATGATGGTTTCTGATTTAGGCACAAAGCCAACATTTTTGCGGGGAAGGGAAAGTCGATTAAATCTACTTCAATGTGTTACTCGTACTTTATTTTATCGACTCCGTAAAGATGAAAGGTAAAGCTAACCATGGTGGGATTTGAACTCAGAACGTAAAGGGACGTAACTCTTATGTGACGAAGTATGGTGTCCGACGCTCTACCGATTCTGCCAATTCAACACCAAGCAGGCATATAATGATAATGATGATGATTATGATTGGTAGTATTCAATATTTTCCTCTTTACTCAGTTGTAGCATGCTAGAAGTGTTATTACTCATTCAGTAATTGTTTAATATCTCATTTCAGTTGAGCTGGTTGTATTTTGCCGTCCTTCTAGTCTCCAGCTGACCTTGTACAGACAAATACTTTCCTCTCAAATGATTCGCCGGTTTCTGGCTGGCCATTATGATGGTCCTTCTCATTTAATTAGTATAACAGCTCTAAAGAAACTTTGCAACCATCCAGCATTGTTGTACCAGTCACTTGTATCAAACGATAGTGATGAAGAAGAGGTAACATCTTTAGTTATGTTTTTTCTTTGAGAATTTCTATCAACAATGCTTTTCCATTTTTTATCATCTCTCCATCATTAGCGTGAAGACACTTAGTGGTTAGTTTTCTTCTCATGATTCCAAGGTCATCAGTTCGATTTCTGATGACATTTTGTGTTCTTAACCCTTTAGCATTCACATTACTCTATATATACTATTATATTTTCATGGTAAAGGCTTTACCTCGCATAATTATCTCACATAATATCGAATATATGAGATTTTGAAAATATAATTTTCAGAACAATACCTTAACATCAGTTTGAGCGACCAGTTACAGCCAGTTTCAACAGAAAGAGGTAGAGAATTCTGGCCGGTTTGAACATTAAAGGGTTAAGCAAAACACTTTATTTCACTTTATTGCTCTAGTTGGCATTTTCTGTTCAACAACAGTGAAATATATAATAATAATAATAATAATAATAATGAAATATTGTGTACAGTGCTCAGGTGCACTACAACTCATCAAAAAGTGTATGTATAGTACATAGGGTAATGTACAAACGTCAGGAAAATGAACAGTGCATGAGTCATGATATACACGTGTGCATGTGTATGGAAGGGGTACATTAGGTGTAGTTTTGGCGTATTTCGGGAAGCATGAGGGTTTTAAAGGATGCAGTGTCTCGGCAACTAACAACTGACGCAGGCAGTTTGTTCCATGCTTCAGCAACTCTGAGCGTGAAAAAATGTTTACGAAAGTCATGGGAGCTGTGCTGTTTTCTGATTTTGTAGGCATGTCCATGTGTGTTAGACACATGGAGATCAAAAAGGTGCTCAGGGTTGTTGTTGGCGAGATAGTTAATAACTTTGTGGGTGTTTACCAAGTCCATTGCCAGACGTCGGAGCTTCAATGAATCCATGCCCAGGAAGCAAGGCGTTCAGAGTATGGTAGGTGTCTGATGGAGGGTATGCGCTTGGTTGCATGTCTCTGAACAATTTCCAGGTTGTTAAAAAGGAATATATGCTGTTAAAATGATATATCTGTTGTTAACAATGGTATATCTGCTGATAAAATGGTATATCTGTTGTTAACAATGATATATCTTCTGTTAACAATAGTATATCTGCTGTTAACAATGGTATATCTTGATAACAATAGTATGCCTCTAAACTATGAATACATTTTGTACATAAGATGGAATTTCTATGTATTCTTTTCCTGTAAATGGAGCAAAACTATTTCATTGAAGGAATCAAGACCCTACTTTTTTTTTACTTACTGGGACTTTAGTTTTTGCTATGTTTATTCTGAGGCCCTTTGATTCCAAGTTTTGTTTCCATGTCTGGAATTTGCTCGCTAATTCTGCTGAAGTTTTAGTTATGATGACTAGATCATCAACATATAGGAGTTCCCATGAGCAGCCAGTCATAAATTCCTCTGCTGTGGCCTGGAAGAAAATAATATATAGGAGGGGGACTAAGGACAGAGCCCTTGTGGACACCCACCTGCACATTCAATTCACTACTATATTCATTGTTGCACCTGTGTACATGGCTTGTACTGTCCTTACAAGCCATTCCTCTACCCATAGTTTCCTAAGAGCCCATCCAAATTATGGAGTGAGGAACTTTGTCAAAAGCTTTTTCCAGATAAACAAATGCTAAGTAGAGAGATTTACCCTTAGCTAGGTACTTTCCCTGCAGCTGCCTTAGGATGGGGCTTTTTGTGGTACCTTTATTAAGCACAAAGCCAAACTGCAAATATCTATGTTAATCCTATCCCTAATTAGTTGTGCAACCACTTTTTTAGTGACTCAAAATATTTATCCAAAAACCTCACATCGTAATTTCATGTAAGAACCTTCATTTATTTATGTTCCAAACACCAGCTTAATTATGATAAAGTTAATTATGTTACTAAATCCCCCAAACTGTTTATCTTCTTTGCCCACTTATTCCTGAGAGGGTTATGGGGGCTGAGTCCTCAAACATTCCTTTCAGTGGGTCCTCAGACTGATCTAGCTGGATCCCAAGCATGACTAGCCAAGCTCATGGACGTTATCCAACCATCTTGTTCAGGGTATACCTTTGGGTATCCTACCAGCTGGTTTTGCTCGTAAAATTTGTCCAGCGATTCTTTTCTGAGACATTCTAGCCACTGTTTATTATTTTCAAAATGATTTGGAAACCATAAGCAGTATCTTTCATTAGAAATCATCATCATCATCATTTAATGTCCATTTTTCCATGCTAGCATGGGTTAGATGAATATAGTAACAAAATGATCAATGACTAAAGAAATTATTTTGTTTAATTATTTTGTTTCAGGAAGGCAGTGTGTATCAAGGTCTAGCAGCATTCTATCCACAAGGTTATTCTGTCAAAGAGAAATTACTAGAGCATGGCAGCAAACTGAATGTCCTTGCCTCAATACTCGGTAGAATATTTACAACCACACCCAGGGAAAAAGTTGTTGTCATTGCCAATCATACAAAGGTTTGTTTCTCAACTTCATTTTAGCTTTATAATAAGACGACTGTGGGGTTAAGAAGTTCACTTCACAATCATGTGGTGTCAGGTACGATAACATTGTGTGACATTTTGAGCAAGTGTTTCCAACTATGCCCTTTTGCCAATTAATGCTTTATGAGTGAAATTTGGCTGGTGGAGACTGGAAACATCATCATCATCATCAAACATCTGAGAGCTCATCAACTGGTGTGGAATGGACAGGAGTGTGTTTTCCTGCAAAAAGGTGTGTACATAATTGTGGTGGCCAAGCATCTCAGTCTGTCTTTGGTCTTGGTATGTTTGTATAGTGGAGCTGTATTGTGTGAGTGCATCCAACTGTTTCAAGTGTGTATCTGTACATCAATCAATCTAGCTCTGTGTGTGTGTAGAAATGCATGTGTCAGGTGTGTGCATGTCAGTTAGTGTGTTGTTTATGTGTATCTGTTTTAGCATAAGTGTGTGAGTGAATCAGTGTATATGTGTGTGTGTGTGCATCTGTGATTATCAGGCATACATTTTATGTGTTTATGTCATAGTATATGTGCAGTTTGTATACATGAGTAGGGGCCTGTCACACAGTATGTGTGTGTGTGTGCTCCATGTAGGATGACAAAGTATGATGTAAATAGTCTTCTGAGTGATGAAAAAACTGTGATCAGTCTTAAATCCTAACACCCACACTCAACTCAGGATCAACCAACCCCTGGCATACCAGTCCTAATCCCCTAGTACCGCTTATCATCTCAGTACCTTGGTTTGATTGCTGAAGATCAGTAGAATAAATAAATTACCTTTCTTAAAGATAAGTGTTGGCAGATTCACCCACAAGGCATTGGTTAGCCTGATTTTATAGTTGAAGTCATATACCCAAGGTGTTTGACTGTGCAGTTAGGTACTTCTCCTGCAGTTGCCTTACAAGGAAGAGGGCTTCTGTGGTACCTTTACCAGGCACAAAACCAGACTGTAAACATCTATGTTAATCTTATACCTAATTAGTTGTGCAACCACTTTTTAAGTGACTTATAAAATATTTATCTAAAAAGCTCCCATCATAATTTCATATAAGAACCTTTGTTTATTTAAGACTGAGGTTATGAAGTGAACTTCTATAACCACACAGCCATGCCTGCTCCTTCAGATAAAGATGTTTTCATTACAATGTTATTTCTGATTTATTGAGAGAAAAATGTTTGTCTGTTTTGTTAGTTTGTTGTTTTGATTTCTTTTAGACATTAGATATGCTGTCAGAATTCTGTGAATCACAAGGTTATAACTGCTGTCGCCTTGATGGACAAACTCCTAGCAGCAGTAGATTAAATATTGTCAGACAATTTAATATGCAGGGGTCTAATCATTGTAAGTATCTTTTCAATTATTAATTTTTCACCACCATCACTGTCATCATCATCATTTCAGCCTGTTTTTTCCATGGACATATATATATATCCTGATAAACCCCTTTTTTTCTCAAACTTTCGACCTCTTCTCTCTTCTAATTTTACTGTGGGCAGGAGGGGAGCCGGGACTATACTGCAGTATGAAGAATGGTGAATGTATTACCCCAGAGGATGGCAAGGAAGATGTGCTGAAAGAGCCAATCCAACTTGTGGGGCTTGATCTTGTAGAAAGCCATCTCCATCCCAATCAAAGTGAGTAGGAGGTGTTTCAAAGGCCAAGGGCACCAGATATTTCCACTGCTATGAGATCAACAAAACAAACCTATCAGAGAGGAGCAACTGAAGAAAATATCACTATAAATCACATCCAAGATTAAGGATTTGCCACCTCGGGAGGAAGATTGTGAGGTTGGCCCTTCAGTCTAATTTCACCAATTCCAGCTGCGTCTAAGCCACATTTAATGCTCTTGTTGAAAGTGATCAGCAGACAGTCGGTGGAGTCCAAAAATGTCTGCTGTAGACTTGCAATATCAGAACCTTTGGTATTTAACAGTTTTTTTTCCTTTCGTATATAACTGTATTTTACCTTTGGTATTTAAATCCTCATTATTATCATCGTTGTCATTTTAACATTCACTTTCCCTGCTAGCAAGGGTTGGGCAGGTCTGCATAGACCAAGTCAGTACTGAAGCGAAGCCACTGATCTCCCAAGCAGGCCAGGGACTGTTTAAATTATTTTGTTTCTCATTCCACTCCAATTCTGATTTTATGACACTTGTTGTTTTTCTTCTTTCCAGTTATATTTCTGTTAAGTTTAAAAGCTGGAGGTGTTGGACTCAACTTAGTTGGGGCATCACGATTGATTTTGTATGATATTGATTGGAATCCAGCTAATGATCTTCAGGTAAGTTTTGGTGAATAACTGTATTACTTTGGGTATATAACTGTATTTACTTTTGGTATATAACTGTTTTTACCTTTGCTGTATATTTTGGTGTATAACTTTTTTAAACTTTTGTATATAACTATTGTAAACTTTGGTATATAACTATTTTGCTTACAGTAAGTAACTGCTTTATCTTCAATAAATGATGGTTTGACATTTCATATATAACTATTTTACTTTTATTAGATAATTGTTTTACCTTCAGTATATAACTGTTTTTACTTGCAGTATATAACTGTTTTTACCTTAATTATATAACTGTTTTTCATTCACTATACAACTGTTATTATCTTCAGTTAATAACTGTTTTGCCACTTTGACCAATTACTATACCTAACTGTCCTTTCTAATCAGGCTATGGCACGTGTCTGGAGGGATGGTCAGAAAAGGAAGGTCCATTTATACAGGCTTCTTACAACAGTAAGTAGTAATATTGCAACAACTTCTTTCTCTTCTTTCTCACTGATGACATTTTTATCTCCACATATCAGGCAAGATAGAAATTTTCCATGTTTGTATGTGTTTGACAGGGTCGTCACCTTATGAGACTATTCAGGTCAGGTGACCATGTCTAGCTCATATCTGTTTTTTTTTTTTTAGCTTGGTTTCTATGGCTGGATACCCTTCCTAATGTTAACATGTTTATTTCATTTCATTTTGTGCACCTGGGAATGTGGGTCTTCTGCAGTACAAAAATAGAGAGAGAGCATGTGTGTGTGTGTATGTGACAGAAAGAGAGAGAAAACCTCGCCCTCATCAAGTAATAATAAATATCAGGTAACAAATTTATTTGTTGCCTTCATTTTACTGTCCATTTCGTACTGTCTTAGCCTTCACTGCCAAAGTCCATCTCAACAGCTAATGACCCTAGAGTTCTATGTCTTTTGTCTGTATTTTTATTTTCAAAAAATAAACTTTTATGGTTTCCCCTTTAAAAAATTGTTTTTCGTTTTGCCTTGTTTTCGTTTGATGTCTTGTCCTCTCTTTGTTGATTTTCCTAGTCTTCACATTTATTATTATTACATGAGTTCAAATCCCGTTGAGGTTAACTTTGCCTTTCATCCTTACGGAGTCAATAAAATAAAGTACCAGTAATGCACTGGGATAATTGCTGGCCTTGTGCCAAAAGTAGAAACAATTATTATTACTATATATATATATATATATAATATATATATATATATATATATATATATATATATATATATATATATATATATATATATATATATATATAATATATTCGCCGGCAGGTAGCTCGAGATATGATCACTGTATGGATCTGGCTGATTCTATGGCTGCAGGTTCCTTCCGGCACATGCAATTCTTACGGAGCAAATTTTCTCACTGGGGTGTTATGGTAAAAAAACACCTTCGAAAAACATCTTCCACTCTTGTCATGCCATTGGCAGTTGTTTTTCTACGTCATCATAAGTTCTGGTCACTATTTACTGCTACACTGGTCATCAGCCATTTTCCGTCCGACACACTTCAATGGAGCCATGCTGGGTTTGGTATCTCACACGATGTGTGTATAAGTGTGTATGTGTATGTGTGCGTATACATATATGTATATGTGTATGCGTGTGTGTCTGCATGCGTGTGTATATGTGTGTGTGTCTATGTACACACACATATATATATATATATATATATATATATGGTGTGTGTATCTGTCAGTGGGTGTGTGTGTGTGGGGGTGCGTACGTACACCCATATAAGACAGGGTTTGTCTGTGTTTATATGCGGGTACATGTACTTGTGTGTAGATATATGTACAGGTGTGTGTATGTGTACTTATGTCTTTGTAAGTGTGTCTGTCCTTGATGCCTATCCATAAGGATGTGTGTGTACCTATGTATGTGTATGAGAGTGTTTGTGTATATATGTGCAGATGTGCCCGAACGCCGATATGTGTCTTTGTATGCGTGTACGTGTGTGTCTGCGTGGACGTGTATGTCTGCGCGTATGCGTGCATGTGAGACCAGATGTAAGGGGCTGTTTAGGCAGGCGCCAATAGGCATGTGGTGGTCGGGGTGTGGGTGTGCCAGATCCATACAGTGATCATGTCTCAAGCTACCTGCCAGCGAAACAATTGTAACACGCAATAATCTGAGTCCAGATGCATCACTGATTTTTCGTTTTTTTATACTATTCACACTCTGCTCTGTATGAATATTGAGTGCTAATTTTGACATACTGCCTATGGAAGCACCATAGCTACCATTATACACACGTGTATATGTATATATATATATATATATATATATATATATATATATATATATATATAAATATGTATGCATACATACATACATATATGTATACAGACGTACAGTAGTATGTATATACATACATACATGCACACATATATATATGTACGTATGGGTTTACAAACATTTATTATAATGCTCGGTTGTTTATAAACAAACAGCCCAAATTTTTTTTTAGCCATACAGTGTTCGGCAACCATTGGTGCACTATTTGTTCAACACTGACAAAGGAACGATGAACTAGTTTCTAGCTTATTAGCTGTCATCAACACAGTATACCTTCCTGTCAGTTGATTGAACGTTTGAAAGTATATACTTTCCTTATGTATATTAACGGCTGAGCAGCCTAATTTGCATATTGAGGGAGTTAGTCGGCCGGGCGTACCGAAAACGATAAATGGAAAAAATGAAATTTCATTTCTCACTCTTAGTACGGCTGATACTTAAATGTAAGTATGTATACGTACATACATATATGTATACAGACGTACAGTAGTATGTATATACATGCACACATATATATATGTACGTATGGGTTTACCGAACATTTATTATAATGTTCGGTTTGTTTGTAAACAAACAGCCTGAATTATTAGCCATACAGTGTTTGGCAACCATCGCTGCCCTATTTGTTCAACACTGACAAAGGAACGATGAACTAGTTTCTAGTTTATATATATATATATAGGTGAAATGTTACTGATTACATTCGAAAGGTAAAGTATAAATATTATAAAGGTTTTTTGCTCTATGATTAAATTTCGAAATGGTAGAAGTTTAACTGTAGGGCAGAAAATGCTAATATATATACATTGCATGGTTATATATCTTATATTTATATGTGATATCTATATTTTTTATTATGTGATACTTTTCATTAGGGCACCATTGAAGAGAAAATCTACCAACGCCAAATAAACAAACAGAGTCTTAGTGGAGCAGTTGTTGATTCACGTGAAAAGGGAAAGGTGAAATTTTCCCTCGAAGAACTCCGTGTAAGTATAAACTGTTTCCTCTCGACTTCTACTGAGAGACAGTTGGGAGGTTAACAGATTTAGCTGCAGAACTGCCACATTTAGCTGCAGGACTGCCAAATTTAGCTGCAGGGTTACCAGACATAGCCTCAGAGATGCTTGATTTTACTGCTGGGATTTAGTTGCATGATTGACAGGAGTTAACCACAATTTTAACTATGTATATATCAAATGAAATACCAATATACCCAACTATAATGTACATTGTGTATATATCAAATGAAATACCGATATACCTAACAATAGTAGTCACTGTGTATATATATATCAAATGAAATACCAATATCCCCAATTATAAAGATGATTTTAGAATTATTGGGGTTTGAAAAGCTTGCTCATGTTAATATGCTGCTCAGATGAAAAGTTACTAGATGACAATTGAAAATAGGGGGGGGGGGGGGGGGGGGGCATTGAAGGAACCTGAGATTGCAAGGTGAAGAATATGATCTGGATTGTAGGAAATTATGTTACAACCAAAACAGTTGAAAATAATAGGCAGCAGTGTCTTTCATTAGAAATATTGTAACAAGAGGGTAAACTGTTTATATTTATCTAAAAATCTTCCATTATAATTTCATGGATTGGCAGTATCAGTAGAGGGTCGGACGCCATGCTTTCCAGCATAGTTATGTCCCTTTACGATCTGAGTTCAAATCCCGCCGAGGTCAACTTTGCCTTTCATCCTTATGGGATCAATAAAATAAAGTACCAGTAATGTACTGGTTAATTGCTGGCCTTGTGCCCAAAGTAGAAACAATTATAATTTCATATAAGGACCTTTGTTACGTTGTTCCAAACACTGGCTTAATAATGGGAGTTGTATCATTCCAAATTGTTGATTTTTTACAAAATTAATTGAAAATCATAAGCAGTGTTTTGTATTAGAAATATGGTAACAAAAGGGTTAAGTAGATTGTTCAGGTTAATTATAATTGTGTAATAAGTTAATGATGTTAATGATGATGATGTGTATGATTTATTTCAGGATCTTTTTACACTGAATGAAAAAACACAATGTGATACACATGACCTGTTGAAATGTCCCTGTAGAACTGGACATATTGAAGAAACCTGCACCAAACTGACTCCAGTTCGACCATGCCAACTTGGGGCCACACCAGGATCAGACAATGATGTTCTGGTAAAAATATTTTAATTCTATTACATTACAATACTTGCTGCGTGTATTAGGTTTACAATAGGTACACTGTATGACTGTGTGTATTAGTGGTGATAGTGGGAGTGCTCGTGGCATTGGTTGTGTTAGTGATAATGTTAATGATTCTTCCTTTTTTAATTAATCCATGTGTATCTGTGTTTGTTTAGGCAAAGAATAACTTAACAATGGATGAGTTAATGGCCTGGAAACATTTATCTCCGGAGGAGTTCTCATCCCATTCAGTAAGTATATCTCTCATTCACCTACTTTTTCCTGATGTCAGGTGTACATCTATTTATATATATATTAATTTATAACTCTATAAAATTAACTGTCTCTAATAAGTAAACATCTCAATAAACGGATAAGATATATTAATAAATTATCTACTCAGAGAAATATTAAAATATATTAAACTTAAGCTAAAATCTCATTTTCGTAGGATATAAATCAAATTCAGCATTACAACACATTGTTCACTATGCAGTCTACTTATGTAGTGAAAATTTAATATGATGCAGTCATAATGCTGTTTTGTACTTTTTAAGAATGTCTTGCTAATGTGGTTTTATGCAGGGGAGGACATTAAGTATTAAAACTTCTATTTATTTCTAAATAATCTTCTTCTGTTTCAGGAATGGTATCTTCCTTGTGGTCCAACTGAAGAGAATTATGTCAGCTTTGCCTTCTGGAGTGAGACACAAACTTTGTCTGTCACAGAAGAAACAGTTCATTAAGTTCAGGGTTTAGTTCAAGTTTTTATTTATTTTTCTTTCATTTTTATTCACTAAAAATTATTCAAATATCTTAGTGAAATTATTTTTTCATATGTAAATAGTCCAGAACAATAAATATAGTAATAAACACTTCCATCACTTCACATCTTGTCTTCTTCATTAACATTTAACTCTTTTTGTACAAAACCACCTCTTGGTCTACCTCTACTGGCATTTCCTGGCACTTCTTCACCTAGCGATTACTGTCCATGCACATCACATATCCATACCAACGTAGTCTTCTCTCCTGCGCACCACCTCGGATTCCTCTTAAATCCAACTTCTCTTTCAACTCTTCCAAGCTCTGCCTTATATTTATCTAAAAATCTTCCATTATTATTTTGTGTTTGGTGGATTGGCAGTATCGGTAGAGGGTTGGACGCCATGCTTTGACTTATAGAGTTACAGCCCTTGCCATTCTGAGTTCAAATCCCGCCGAGGTTAACTTTGCCTTTCATCCTTATGGGGTTCGATAAAATAAAGTACCAGTAATGCACTGGGTAATTGCTGGCCTTGTGTCAAAAGTAAAAACAATTATTATTTTATGCAAGAACCTTTGTTATATTACTAAATCCCTCCAAATTTTTTATTTTCAAAATTATTTTTGAAACTATAAGGAATATTTTCCATTAAAAATATAGTAATGCAAAGGTTAAACCTTGTGGATATTTGTGTGTGTATGCCTATTTCTCTGTGTGTGTATGATGTATTTCTGTTTATGTGTGTAAGTGTAAAGATATTGATCACCAACACCCCCATGACCTCCATCAATAGGTGGTTACCAACAGTCCTCTCCCCATTACCCAAAACCCTACCTTTGATAGCCTACAATCTGTTTTTATACCCCAATGTGGTTTACCCAGCCACATTTTACTACTGTGGTTTACCTTGTATGGTTTATCTGGTGTAGTCTACCTAATGTGGTTTACCCAGTGTAGTTTACCTAATGTGATTTACGGAGTGTAGTTTACCCATTTTCGATTACTTACTGTGGTTTATCTACTGTTGTTTCATTTATGGTTTACCTACCTTGGTTACTGACTGTGATATACCCAGTGTGGTTTACCCACTGATTTCATAGTGTGATTTATCCAGTGTGGTTTACCCCGTGTAGTTTAAATAATGTGGCTTATCCAGTGTGGTTTAAATAATGTAGTTTACCCAGTGTAATTCAAATAATATGGTTTATCCAATGTGGTTTACCCAGTGTAGTTTAAATAGTGTGGTTTACCCAGTGTAGTTTAAAAAGTTTGGTTTATCCAGTGTGGTTTACGTTGTTTCTTTGTCCTGATCTGATGATCAGCTTTTTCCTTTCTGACAGAAGTCATGACTGAAACGTAGTATCAGCAATGGAAAATCTATTATTGGAAACATTGTTTCTTTGGTCCGATTTGACGATCGGCTTCTTTTTCTTTTCTTCAATTTTTAAAAAAATTATTACAGCTCCTATTTATTTATTATTTTTTTTGGGGGGGTGGGGTTCCACCACCCTTTTAACGACTAGATCTTGCCATTGATTTAACGTGCCCCGACAGGTGATAGACTCCATAAAAAATGTAGTTATTAACTATCAGTTTAATAAACTAATTATTTGAATAAAGAAATTAGTAAAGATTTAACGGAAACAATATCTTAGTAAAAATAATTTGTTTAATTTTGCAAAACTGTTACAAATATAAAAAAGATTTGTTGGATAACAAAAAAAAAAAAAAAATTAGAAAAATACATTACATAAAAAGTTGCAAATTTTAAAAGTACTAGCAGATAAACCACCCTTCGGGTGGTTTATCTGCTTACATGTGTAGTGTGTATATTGATATTATACACAAGTATATATACATGTAGATATGAAACATCAAATAAAATCGTAATTGACAATATAAACAAAAATTGAAAGAAGACTGTGTTACATTGTCTTATGTAATCAGTAACGTAATCAATGATACGTTAAAAAAAGACGATATTATATATAAACTGCAGTAGAAGAAAATTAGTATGTTTATTTAAGTGATCTCCACCGGAAGTGTTGACATCACACATTCTCTCTTTCTATATATATATATATATGGTAGTTGAAGGGGTGGTGGTGGCAACAATATAGCGGAAGTGCAACTTTGAAAAGAAGTCAATTTTAAATTATTTATTTTTACGAAATTATTTTTGTTTACAAAATTTAGTAGATAACTTATGTAATATTCATTCATTATTTATTCAAAGTAATCCAACTTATTTTACTAACGGGATAAAAAAAATAAACTGTACGCAGTCCCGCAGACCTTCCTTTATTATAGTTTAGATATAACAAAATATTACCGTCTCTAGTCGTATTTTACCCGTCTTATTCTTAATATATGAATTGCGGCGGCCTTTCATGATAGTACATGAATTTTACACCCACCCACACACACACCCACACACCCACCCACACACCCACCTTTTCGTAGGAATGATATTGCACTCCTGGATAAAATCTGTATTTACTTTAGGGTTGCATTATCCGATGTATATAAAGAATGATTGACTTTTGTCAAATCGGACCGAGGAAACAATGTTTCCGTTGGTCTTTTCGACAGCTCTTGCCTTTTCGACAGCTAGTTCCAGTCCAGACTCAGAGTCTGGAACTAGGTGTTGAAACAGCAGGAAATCAGCCATTGGTCCCTGACTCATTCTAATATATATATATATACTAGCAGTGGTACCCGGTGTTGCACGGGATGAGGTATTTTGGAACGCGGGCCTAATCGTGGAAAAACTGCATGCCTGGACAATATGTAAAGAAAATAAACCGAATACTCTGATGGCTGGATAATCTTTAAGATTTTCCTCGATGAAGCAGGAAAAATGCAGGTTTTCACCTAATGCGGGCCCTAGGGGATCAATAAAATTAATTTTTTTTATGTGCATAATATGCCTTGAAATTTCGGGAAAATCGGCTAGACATAACGCTTCAAAAAAGCCCTAAAAAGCTGAAATAATGAAGTTTTTCACCTAATGCGGGCCCTAGGCCATAAAAAAGTTGTATTTTCTTTGTTCATGGTATGAAGAAGAGACTGACTAATACATTGTTACAATTTCAAGGAAATCGGTCTGACGTAATGCCTCAAAAAACCCCTAAAAACCTGAAAAAACACAGTTTTTCATCTAATGCGGGCCCTAGGGGATCAAAAAGTTGAATGTTTTTATGTGCATAACCCTCCCTGAAAGTAATACACATGTAAAGTTTGAAAAAAATCGGTTGGGTACTTCTCAAGTTTTAGGGATTCAAACTCACAGACACACACACACACACACATCCTCAGTTTTATATATATATATATATATATGTGTGTGTGTGTGTGTGTGTGTGTGAGCGAAAAATAGATGAATAAACAACACAAGAAACATGTAGTGTATGTATATATATATATATATATGTATAGGAAAATGTTCAAGACCCGACGGCAGAGCTCAAGCCTTTTTCGACACCTATTTCTGGACTCTACTACCCTAAGTATTGAGTACTCTGGTGCGTTATGGTCCACTTGGTTCCTTACCACATTTCATTCATTATATATATGTATGTGTGTATATATATATATAAAAAAAAAAATTT
>OZ024742.1:288735900-288778400 GCA_964016885.1 Eledone cirrhosa
TGTTTTTCTAATGGTGTGGATGCAGAAGTTTTCAAAAGGATGCACGGGATGCACGGGTTTCAAAAGCGGTCTACACCCCCGTATCTGGTTGTATAGCGTTCCTTAAGTCACCTGTATCATCCTGAGTGGCTGTAGATATTTCTTAAGTCACCTTTATCACCATAATTGATTGTGACCTACATCACCATGTCTAGTTGTAGAGAGTTCCTAAAGTGGGCTATATCACCCTGGTTGGCTGTAGAGAGTTTCTAAAGTGGCCTATATGACCATGTTTGGTTATAGAGAGTTCCTAATGTAATCTACATCACCATGCCTAGTTGTAAAGTGTTTCTAAAGTGGCCTATATCACCTAGCATGACTGTAGAGAGTTCTTAAAGTGGTCTATATCACCATATCTGATTGTAGAGAGTTCCTAATGTTTGGCTGGTAACCTACATCACCTTGCCTGGTTGTAGAGTGTTTATTTATCCTAAAAATACCTAAATCACCATGCATGACGAGAGAATTCCCCAATACCTATAACACCTGGCATGACAGAAAAATTAATAAGTGGGTGGACGGGGAGGGGCAATTATTTGAGACTTGAGAATAGCTATAACATCATAAAACATTCATAGCTTGACTCATATATTCATTATCTCTAGGGCGGGTAAAATTCACGAGTTCTCTCCAGCGATAGTGGTATTCTGGTAGATAGTGGTACTTTGGGGTAGACTGGTATTCTGGTAGATAGCAGCAATGTGGTAGATAAAATTCTAAAGGTTGATCTTCCAACTGTACACTAAATTTGACTTTGTACTCAATGCCAACACTTACCATACTATTAGTGCCTCTGCACATAGCCTGAACAGCCTTTACAAACCATTCCTCTATCCCTAACATCCTAAGTAGCCACTAAATTACAGAGCTTGGGATTCTGTCAAAGGCCTTTTCCACGTCAACAAATGCTAAATACTTCTCCTGCAATGCAACTATCTAACTAGGAAGATCACATCTGTAGTGCTTCTCCCAAGCACAGAAACAACTAATCTTATCAAGATTAATTGTCTCTAATTAGTTGTACAATAATTCTTTCTGTGACCTTCATAACCCAGATCCAACAGATTCATTTGGTAATTTCCTCTCTATAGTGCAACCTCTTTACCCTTGTAGCAGTTGACACTGATACTACTATGCCAGTCATTAGGTATGACTGGCATAGTAGTACTCTGCCTGATTAACTATATATGGGAATATCTTGTGAGCTTTTCCACCTAATAGTTTAATCATCTCAGCAACAATCCCTGATTGGCCTTCTGTTTTTTATACTTTCAAATCCTGAATTGTTTTATCTGCTGTCAACTTAGATAACTGGTCCCTCAGTTGGGTTCATTTGGGGTAAACATTTACACTCCCATGCATTCTCCTCATTCAATAACTTCTTGTAGTAACCCTTCCAGACTTCTTTATTTTTTATGTCAGTAACAGTAAATGTGTTGCTGTCATTCTATGCACATTTCTCCCTCCTTGTTCTCTCTTGCAACTGGGAACACATCTCGCCTCTGATTCTCACATCACAGAACATTGGCAAACTTCTTGCTTTACACATCCCCTCTGTCTACATAAACCTAATGTTCAGCTTCCTTTCTTGTTATTAGGTATAGTCCCCTGCTGTTCCCAGCCTTTCAGTCTTTCTAAAACTGTCTCTTAGCTTTTATGGCATTGTCTACAGTACTGTTCCACCATCACATCATCTAGTTGGTATCTTTCCCCAACCACAGATCCCATCTGTAGTTTTCAGAAGATTGTTTTGGAGGAGTTTCCAGTTATTCTCTACATTAAAGGACCCTGGTTCCTCCTCTTCCTTGTCTAGGGCTTCAGTCTCTAAAACTAAGAGTGTTTAGTGGATCTTTAAGTTTCCATATTCTTCTTCACCCTCCACATGTCTCCTCTCCAGACCTACCTTTTGTAGTACCAATGTTAATTGTTGCATTCAGAAGTTTTGGACCAAATACAAAGTCAAGTGGGTTGATGGTTTAAAAATTATATGTACTTAAAAAGTTTACTATTGCTTTGCAATGGTTAGTAGGCTCTTATAGAATGAGATTTCTGTTTAAAGTTTATTGCTATCTCCAATCAAAAGTATGTAGTTGATCTCGACCAGGAAAAAGAGAGAGTGAATGCACTTCCTTTTCATGGTAGGAAGTGAGAAGGGACGGGAGCTATTTCCTTACTGTAGATGTGGGAGAGCTAGAGCATTTCCTTTACACAACAGGCGGTAAGTGAGGGAGGGTGGGTAATGTATTCAACTAGAGTGGCTGCTAGTATATTTAATCAAAGTATACGAAATTAAAAATAAAAGGTATCATTAATGATATTTGCAGTAAAATAAAAAAGCCATTTGCTATGACATTAACTGGAATATAGCCTGTGATATGTTACAGGCTAGAGATCATCATCATCATCACCGTTTTACGTCTGCTCTTCCATGCTAGCATGGGTTAGACAGGTTGTCCTGTTGTGGGCAGTGTCTGGTCGGCTGACCATGCCTTGCTCATACAGGAACTGATTCTGGCTTGATTTCTACAGCTGGATGCCCTTCCTAACACTAACCTCATTTATAGTGAGTGCTGGGTGCTTTTTTCCGTGGCGCCTCCATGACCACTTTGCAGTGGGAGGGTGTGGGGGCATATTGTCTATATGCTTCAGCTTTAGCTTGTAGGGAGGTCGGGTACTCTGTATTATTGCGTGACGCCAGAAGTCACGGTCGTGTGTCATCGCCTTTGAGAGGTGTAATTGGGTAAGGTCGGCTTTTATCACCTCATCCCAGGTCTTCTTGGATCTCCCCACTCCGCGGTTTCCATTGACTTCTAGTGCTCTGCACCTTTTTATGCAGCTGTCATCCTTCATACGCATCACATGTCCATACCAACGCAACCGCCTCTCCTGCACACAGCATTTGATTCCTCTTATGCTCAGTCTCTCTCTCAATTCGTTTCTTTCTAATCTACGTAAGTCTTCCTTCCACCTTCAGCGCCCAGGTCTCACTACCATGTAACATTGCTGTTCTTATACATGCATCATACAGTCTCTGCCTTTCATTTTGAGGGAAAAGCCTTTTGCAGCTAGCAGTGGCAGTAACTCCCTGAACTTCTTCCATCCCGTTCTTACCCTAGTTATTGTACTTTCTGAACACCCACCTCTGCTACTAATTTGGTCACCTAGGTAGCAGAAGCGGTCTACTGTTTCTACAGAGCCTTCCCACAGATTGGTGGTACTTGTTTCCTGCTTGCTGTCCCAGCACAACTGCTACATGTGAAGCCTACATTCTTAATTAAGCTTCCTGAGATCCCGCTACATCTCTTGTGTACCCATTGTTTGCATTTGGGGTAGAGAATGGAGTTCCTACCTACACCTTTCCTACATACTGAGCAAGGCCATTTCCCTGAGGGGATCTGGGTTCTGTTTTCTCATCTACTTACAAGGACCTTAGTCTTTGTCATGTTGACTTTGAGACCCTTTCTTTCTAGTCCCTGCTTCCAAGTTTGGAATTTCTTCTCAAGTTGTACCATAGATTCAGCTATAAGTGCCAGGTCATCTGCATACAGGAGTTCCCATGGGCATCTGGTCTTAAACTCCTCTGTTATTGCTTAGGAGAGGCTAAGAACAGAGCCCTGGTGGACACCGACCTGTACGCTAAATTCCTCGCTATACTCATTGCTAATCCTAACTTTGTTGACTGCTCCCCTATACATGGCTTGTACAGCTTTCACAAGCCATTCATCTACTCCTAGTTTTCTAAGAGCCCACCAAATTGTAGCATGTGGAACTCTGTCAAAGGCTTTCTCGAGATCGATGAATACCAGGTAGAGTGGCTTACTTTTAGCTAGGTACTTTTCCTGTAACTGCCTCACAAGGAAGAGGGCGTCAGTGGTGCCTCTTCCTGGTACAAACTTAAATTGCATCTCATCTAGTTTCACCCGGTTCCTAATCAACTGCGCTATAACTCTTTCTGTTACTTTCATGACCTGGTCCATCACCTTTACCTTTGTAGCAGTTGACAATGATGCTACTGCACCAATCTTTTGGTATGACACCTAGTATTACCTAGTTAACAATACGTGTGGTTATAGTGTGACGTACAGACCCAGATGCCTTCAGCATCTCGGCAGCTATCCCCGATGGACTGGTTGCCTTCTCCATCTTCATATCTTTGATTGCCTTACTTACTACGTTGCTGCTGACTTGTACTGTTGGCCCCTCTATAGGGTCTACTTGGGGTAGGGTCTCTTCTTCCCATGCATTCTCCTCATTTAGTAATCTATCATAATGACTCTTCCATGCATCTTTCTTCTCAGCACTTGTGAAGGCAAGCTCACCTTTATCATTCCGGATACACTTCTCTCCAATGACATCACAATTCTCTCTGACACACTGCCTCGCAATCTTGAACACCTCTTGTTTCTGGTCCTCACGTTGCAAAACATGCTTGAATTTTCTATCCTCTGCTTCCCTCCTAGCTAAGTATACTTGTTGCCTAGCTTCCCTCCTGGTCTCTATGTAATGTACCCTGCTTCCATTCTTTCCATGCATGTCTCTTGGCCTTAACTGCCTCATCTACCTTATTGTTCCACGACCAAGTGACTCTCCTCCTGCCTGTGGTCTTACTCCAGTCACAGATCTCATCCGTCGCCTCTAGTAAGTTATGTTTTAGGAACTCCCAGTGCTCTTCTATATTGAATGTCTCTATCTGTTCTTCTTTACTGTCGTAGGGATTGAGTAAAATATCTTTAAATCTGTCTGATAGTCATTTTAGGAAAAGACAGAAAAATGTTACTTAAATATGCACAGCATGATGCCAGAGATCTCAATCCTGTATCATCTTCTTTCTGAAGTTTAATTGGGCATGGTCAGCTTTTATCACTTCACCCCAAGCTTTCCTAGGTCTTCTTCTTCCATCGAATTTGAGTGCCCTGCACCTTTTTATAGCTGTCTTCTTTCATATGCATGACATGTCTAAAGGTCTTCCTCTTCCATCGAATTTGAGTGCCCTGTACCTTTTTACAGCTGTCTTCTTTCATATGCATGACATGTCCAAACCTCCTTTCCTGCCTAATGCATCTGATTCCTCTTATGCCTAGTTTCTCTCTCTGTTCATGCACACTACTGATTCATAGCCTTTGGAACATGCAAGCTTCATTTCTTTTCAATCTTTGTAGGTCCCATGCAATATTGCTGTTCAAGCACAAATGTCATATAATCTATCTTTCATTTTGAGGGAAAACACCTTTGTAGCTATCAATGGTAGTAGTTCCCTGAACTTTTTCTATCCCGTACTTTCAGAAGACCCACCTCAATTGCTAATTTGGTTACCCAGGTAACAGAAACTTTTAAATACTTCTACAGAGCCCTCTGAGCATTTAAAGGGACTTGTTTCCTGTGAACTCTTGTTGCTTATTGCACCAGTACACCTACCATATATAAAACCTACATTCTTTGCTAGCCTGCCTGAGATCCTACAACATCGCTTGTATACCCATAGTTTGCATTCAGGACATAGGATGGAAATACTACCTATTCCTTTCCTGCACATTGAGCAAGGTCATTTCCCTGAAGGGGTCTGCACTCTGTTTCCCCTCTCTATTTACGAGGACTTTAGTCTTTGCTAAATTGACTCTAAGACCTTGTGCTTCCAGCTTTGCAATTTCTTCTCTAATTCTGCCATAGATATAGGAGTTCCCATTGACAGCCAGTCTTAAACTCTTCCTGCCCATGAAAACTATATAGGAGATACAAATATAGACAAGAAATAAGTTTGGTTATTTGGAAACCTGACAATGTGTGTTTGGTAAAAATACGAAGGTAATAAGAAAGTAGAAGAAAAAAGTAAAAGAATGAAGACGATAAGAAGTTACCTTAGCAATTTTTAATGATCCTAAATATTTTTGGATTTACCATCCATTATCAGGGGAAGTCCATTGGGGAGACTTCAGAAAGGAACCTGAGAAATGTGGGCAGCTGTTTGATTTATTTCTCAATAAATATATATATATGACATAAAGTACAGGTATCTGCTTTTTGTAGGCAACTATTGAAACGTGTAAGAGAATCTCAAGTATTGATAAATGTATTGAGCATCAACAAATGTGCCTTGTTTTTCTAATAACCAATATTTATATGTCATCATCATCATCATCATTTTGACGTCCACTTTCCCTGCTAACAAGGATTGGACGACTCCATAAAGACCAAGTCAGTATTGAAGCGGAGCCACTGATCTCTCAGGCAAGCCAGGGATCTGTGTCTCGCTTACGTACAGTCTCACATTCCACTGAGTGCTCAAGAGAGGTTGTCATGCCTTTGATATAATTGAGAGTCCTCAACCCTTTGTTTGGCAAGATTTCTATGGCTGGATGCCCTTCCTATCATCAACCACTTTACAGCATGTACTGAGTCTGTTTATCATGTAAATCACCAACACTAAGGAAGCTGTCATGACCTTGACATGACTGAAGAGTCTTCCTGACCCTTTATTTGTTTAGTGAATATGTGTGTGTGTGTAGGAATTGAAGTAGTGATGCTGAGAATAATTGTTAGGGAGTGCTGGTGGGAGAGGAGGGTCAATCAGGTCACATTGTATGCAGGTTGGGTCTTCTTCAGCACCGCATAGCTTCAGCCCACGCACAGTTTTTAGTCATTTCTGTTGTAAGGTTTAGCTTTTTAAGGTCAGTCTTTACATCATCCCATGTCTTCCAGGGTCTGCCTCTTCCATGGGTCCCAGCTACTGGGGTTTCTCTGTATTTCTTTCACACACATCACATGTCCATACCAATGGTCTTCTCTCTTGCATACTACATTAAATTACTCTTATGCCAAGTTTTTCCCCCAGTTTGCTTATGCTATGTCAGTCATGCACAGTAACATTGCACATCCATTGGAGCTTACTCAACTCATTTCTTTCTAGCCTCCACAGATCTTCTGCAGTCAAGGCCCATGTTTCACTGCCATGTAACATTGCAGTTTGCACAGAGGCATCATACAGTCTATTCTTCACACTGGGAGAAAAACATTTTGTTGTTAGCAGTGGTAATAGATCTCTGAACTTTTTCCAGACTGTTCTTATCCTGGCTATCACACTTTCCGTGCATCCTCCCCCACTACTAATTTGGTCGCCTAGGTAGCAAAAGTTGTCCACAACTTCTAGAGAGCTTCCTGGCAGCTGAGGAAATCTATTTCACATGTGCTCTTTGTGCTTACTTCCCTTGTGCATCTGCCACATATAAAGTCTATCTTGTTAGCCTACCTGCAATTTCACTACATCTCTTGTATCCATAATGTGTGCACCTTATCGAGTTTCTACCCACCCCTTTCTGACATGTTCAACACGGCCACTTTCCTGATGGTGTCACTTTCCTCTCCTCTTCCCTACTTATTAAGACTTTCATCTTTGTTAAATTTACTTTTAGGCCTTTCAGGTCTAGGTTCATCTTTGCTTGAAATGTTGCTTCTAACTCTCCTACAGACTTAGCTATGATGACTAGGTCATCAGCATAAAGGAGCTCCCATGGAGTACCTGTTTTAATCTCCTCAGTGATGGTTTGAAGTACAATGATAAATAGGAGTAGACTGAGAACTGATCCATGGTGGATTCCCACCTGCACTTCAAATTCATCACTGTACTCATTGTCAAATTTAACTCAGCTGGTTGCTCCTCCATACATGGCCTGCATCGCCCTCACAAACCATTCGTCTACACCTAGCTTCCTAAGTGCCCACAAGACTTTCTCTAGATCTACAAATGCTTGATACAGTGGTTTACTCCTCTCTCTCTCATATATATATATCATCATCGTCGTTTAACGTCTATCTTCCACACTAGCATGGGTTTAGACGGGAATTGTCCCATGTGAGGCAAGATTGGTTGTCTTGCTCGTATAGGACTGTCTGGCAGGTTTTCTACGGCTGGATGCCCTTCCTAACACCAACCACATTTACAGTGTGGACTGGGAGGTTTTTACCGTGTTACCTACACGGCAACATTACAGTGTGGACTGTGTGTTTTTTTGTTGACACCTACACGACCTCATTTATTTAGGACTGGATGTTGTAGCACCAACATAACTTTAGGTGTAGATGGGGGTGGGGGTAAGGGTAGTGTATGGGGGTGTATTTTTGGTTAGGAGGTGCCTACTGACTGTAGGTTTCGCTTTGTACTTAGGCAAGGCGGGTCTTCTGTATTACTGCGTAGTGCCAAAGATCTCGGTCCAATGACATTGTCTTGGAGAGGTGTAAGTGTGTAAGGTCGGAATTTATCAAATCGCCCCAGGTTTTTCTGGGTCTGTGTACTCCGTGGCTTCTGTCTATATTAATCGCCCTGCACTTTTTTATACAGCTGTCGTCTTTCCTGTGCATCACGTGACCATACCAACTTATTCCTAATTTCTCACTTAGTTCATTTATGCTTTGCTGTTCACATATATTACTATTACACATCCAACGGAGCATGCAAGCGTCGTTCCTCTCCAGTCTGCGCTGATCCTCTGCACACAATGCCCATGTCTCACTGCCATGTAACATTGCTCTTCGTTTGCAGGCATCATACAGTCTGCCTTTCATTTTTAGAGAGAAACCTTTAGCGGCCAATAGTGGTATAAACTCTCTGAACTTTTTCCATCCCGTTCTGACTCTGGCTACTGTACTTTCAGAGCACCCACCACTACTGCTGATTTTGTCACCCAGGTAACGGAAGGTGTCCACTATTTCTATATGGAAGGCAATTTCTACTATATGGGCAATGGAAGGAGCTAGTATCCTGTGGGCACTTGCTACTACTTATTGCACCTGAGCACCGGCCACATATAAGATCTATGTTCTTGGTTAGTTTACCTGTGATCCCACTACATCTTTTATGCACCCATACTTTGCATTTGGGACATAAAATGTATATATATATATATATATATATATATATTATTCAAAATGTTAGTGGTTAGAGCATTGTTGGGCTTGCAATCATGAGGTTGTGAGTTTGATTCTTGGATCAGGTGATGCATTGTGTCCTTGAGCAAGACACTTTATTTCACTTTGTTCCAGTTTACTTAGCCGAAGAAATGAGTTATGCCGTCACTGGTGCCAAGCCATTGCCTTTCCCTTAGACAACATTGGTGGCATGGAGAGACGAGACTGGTATGCATGGGCGACTGCTGGTCTTCCACAAACAACCTTGCCCAGATAGGAACTTTCAAGGTGCAAATCCTATGGTCATTCGTGACTGAAGGGGGTCTTTACCTTTACCCTTGTGTGTATATATATATGTATATATATATATTTATATACATATATATATATATACACACATACATATGACAATAAAAGAAATAGATGATGGTATTAAATGGTAATCATCTTCATTTCCAGATGACTGAAAGTCTTTGTTTAATTAAGTTAATAATATTAATTAAAAACATCATAAATACTTAAAAAATATAAATAATTTATATTATCAATCCTCAATTCTCTGACGTGTTTAGAAAATGGTGCTAGTAGGAATAATATATTTCCAGAAGTAAAATATAATAGAAATACGCACACATATCTATTTGTATTGAAGAATACGACAAACCATAGTAGGGATTCAGGCTGATCCAGTGGCTTGTGTTTCTATGTGTACCACTGATTCTTCAAAGAACTTTTAACACACATGGGAAAAACTCCAATTTAACTGGCTTCTGGATTGGATTGGCAGTATCGGTAGAGAGTCGGACACCATGCTTTGAAGCATAGAGTTTCGTCCCTTTACGGTCTGAGTTCAAATGCCGCCGAGGTTAACTTTGCCTAAAGTACCAGTAATACACTGGGTAATTGCTGGCCTTGTGCCAAAAGTAGAAACTAATTATACATATATATATATTATATATGTATAATTAATATAATTCTCTACATACATTTGAGCTTTGTATATATCATCATCATCATCATTTCATTTTACGTCCGCTTTTCCCTGCTTGCAAGGGTGGGACGGGAACTGATTCTGGCTTGATTTCTACAGCTGGATGCCCTTCCTAACACCAACCTCATTTACAGTGAGTGCTGGGTGCTTTTTTGCCGTGGCACCTACACGACCACTTTGCAGTGGAATGATAGGGACCTCAGTCCCTATCATCTCATTTCTACAGCTGAGTAAACTGGAGCAATTTGAAATAAAGTGTCTTGCTCAAGGAAACAACACACCACCCGGTCTGAGAATTGAACTCACAACCTTTCGATTGCAAGGCCAATGCTCTAACCACTAAGCCATGTGCCTCCATTATATTTATATATATATATATAATTATAAATGTAAATAACATTTTAAGGAAAAAGTCTGGGAAAGGATTTTTTGTTATAAATTAAATATGTTTATATATGTGTTCAGCATCACTTTTGGGATGCGAAATGATGATGGTGATGATGATGTAGATGTTCTGCAATTGTGTATCTCACTGAGAAAATTTATGGTGTCTTCTAAAAGAGAAATCTGGAGTTTATGAACCAAAGAATGATTTGGGAAGTTGATATTTCTGATGAGAAGGCTTGGATCGCCATAGTCTGTATTGAAATCAGGGAAAAACTTGATCAGAAGGTTTGGATCACCCTTACACAGTCTGTATTGAAATCAGGGAAAAACTTGATCAGAAGGTTTGAATCACCCTTACAGTCTGTATTGAAATCAAGGGGAAATCTTGGTCAAAAGGTTTGAATCACCCTTACACAGTCTGTATTGAAATCAGGGAAAAACTTGATCAGAAGGTTTGGATCACCCTTACAGTCTGTATTGAAATCAGGGAAAAACTTGATCAGAAGGTTTGGATCACCCTTACACAGTCTGTATTGAAATCAGGGAAAAACTTGATCAGAAGGTTTGGATCACCCTTACACAGTCTGTATTGAAATCAAGGGGAAATCTTGGTCAAAAGGTTTGAATCACCCTTACAGTCTGTGTTGAAATCAGGGAAAAACTTGATCAAAAGGTTTGAATCACCCTTACAGTCTGTGTTGAAATCAGGGAAAAACTTGATCAAAAGGTTTGAATCACCCTTACAGTCTGTATTGAAATCAAGGGGAAATCTTGGTCAAAAGGTTTGGATCACCCTTACACAGTCTGTATTGAAATCAAGGGGAAATCTTGGTCAAAAGGTTTGAATCACCCTTACAGTCTGTGTTGAAATCAGGGAAAAACTTGATCAAAAGGTTTGAATCACCCTTACAGTCTGTGTTGAAATCAGGGAAAAACTTGATCAAAAGGTTTGAATCACCCTTACAGTCTGTATTGAAATCAAGGGGAAATCTTGGTCAAAAGGTTTGAATCACCCTTACAGTCTGTATTGAAATCAAGGGGAAATCTTGGTCAAAAGGTTTGAATCACCCTTACAGTCTGTGTTGAAATCAGGGAAAAACTTGATCAAAAGGTTTGAATCACCCTTACAGTCTGTGTTGAAATCAGGGAAAAACTTGATCAAAAGGTTTGAATCACCCTTACAGTCTGTATTGAAATCAAGGGGAAATCTTGGTCAAAAGGTTTGAATCACCCTTACAGTCTGTATTGAAATCAAGGGGAAATCTTGGTCAAAAGGTTTGAATCACCTTTACAGTCTGTGTTGAAATCAAGGGGAAATCTTGGTCAAAAGGTTTGAATCACCCTTACACAGTCTGTGTTGAAATCAAGAGGAAATCCAGAAACAAGACAGCATGCATTGCATAAGGTTTTCAAAAGTGTCAGTGGAGCATGATAACAGTTAATATCAGAACTGACTGATGGATTTATAAACCAAGAAACATTGTGGCTGATCAACATTATGTATGTGTGTGTGTGTGTGTGTATGTTGGTATCTTGATATTACCATCGAAGAAGATGGTTTTTGTCGACATTCTCTGAGTCTTCTTAATGTTTGGAATATGGTCTCATTGCCATCTGGGTGTTGACAAAACACTTGGTAACCATTCCATTTAACTTTTAAGACAAATATTCATTATTTGAAGTTCTGAGATTTTCACAAATGAAATCGGCACACAAAGCTACCGATTGTTGTTGCTGGTGGTACTGTCATTGATTATCTGTGGTATATGGGTAAATGAGAAGTTAGTTCGGAGATTTTGTGGTGAAAGGGCATCTTCTGATCGGCATCGGCGAATGGAATCTTTATGTAATGGACTTGATGATAATAAAGATTTAGTATTTACAAACTCTTGGCTGCGGGCCAAAATATTTAAGGCTGTCTCATAATTTGGGGGTGGGGTTACTGGAACATTCAATGAGAATGATTGCTGAAAAAAGAAAAAGAAGACACTGTTACAATATACTCTTGCAATACATACAGTACACTGTTTAAATACACATATTACTCTGTTATAATAAACTATGACAATACAATTATAATACATTGTTATATATATAAACAGATAGGTATATATACATATATATGAGTATATGTATGTATTGTTTCATTCTGTGGTGAAACCAGCAGAATGAGTTCACCAGAGAATGAAAAAGTACCAACCAGTCCTGTTGAAACCATTTCTAATTGAAATAAAAGTAACTTCTATACCTGATGTATTGAGATTGTGGTCTCCCTCAGTCTACATTATATATATGTGTGTCTGTGTGTGTATACAGAGAGAGGGGGGGGGGGAGAAAATTCCAGTGGTGAGTGACAGGCCTAGCAATGTTCCACCAAAACATACATTTAGAGCAAGGCTCGATTTTTTGGCTAGAGTCAAAGAGTGTGACTTCTCTAGCATACAGATCCAGAACTCCTCCATGAGCAAGTCCACTATCATCTGATGACCCTGTGATAAACAGGTGAAACTCAAGAGTAACCAGATTCACTATTTAATCTTAATAAATTGAATATATAAACTCTATTTTTGTACTGTGTACTCTTTTCTTTCAACCATCAACTACATGCAGATATATATATATCATCATCACCGTTTTACGTCCGTTCTTCTACACTAGCATGGGTTAGACGGGTTGTCCTATTGTGGGCAGTATCCAGTTGGCTGACCTTGTTTTGCTCATATGGGAACTGATTCTGGCTCGATTTCTACAGCTGGATGCCCTTCCTAACACCAACCTCATTTACAGTGAGTGCTGGGTGCATTTTTCCCATGGCAACTACACATCCACTTTACAGTGTGGGCTGGGTGCTTTTTTGCAGTGGGGTGTGGGGGCATATTGTCTATATGCTTCAGCTTCGGCTTGTACCCGTGGGAAGTCGGGTCTTCTGTATTACTGCATGACGCCAGAGGTCACGGTCGTGTGTCATCGCCCTTGAGAGGTGCAATTGGGTAATGTCGGCTTTTATCACCTCATCCCAGGTCTTCTTGGGTCTACCCACTCCATGGCTTTCATCGACTTCTAGTGCTCTGCACCTTTTTATGCAGCTGTCATCCTTCATACGCATCACATGTCCATACCAACGCAACCTCCTCTCCTGCACACAGCATTTGATTCCTCTTATGCTCAGTCTCTCTCTCAATTCGTTTATGCTTTGCCTTTCGCGTATATTACTACTACACATCCATCGGAGCATGCTAGCTTCGTTTCTTTCTAATCTACGCAAGTCTTCTACAGACAGCGCCCAGGTCTCACTACCATGGCAGTAGCTCCCTGAACTTCTTCCGTCCCGTTCCGAACACCCACCTCTGCTGCTAATGGTCTTAAACTCCTTTGTTATTGCCTGCAAAACTATAATGAATAGAGCTCTGGTGGACACCGACCTGTATGCTAAATTCCTCGCTATAGTCATTGATAACCCTAACTTTGCTGACTGCTCCTCTATACATGGCTTGTACAGCTTTCACAAGCCATTCATCTACTCCTAATTTTCTAAGAGCCCACCAGATTATAGCACGAGGGACTCTGTCAAAGGCTTTTTGCAGATCGACGAATGCCAGTTAGAGCGGCTTACTTTTAGCTAGCTACTTTTCCTGTAACTGCCTCACAAGGAAGAGGGCATCAGTGATGCCTTTTCCTGGTACAAACCCAAATTACATCTCATCTAGTTTTACCCGGTCCCTAATCCCTAATCAACTGTGCTATAACTCTTTCCATTACTTTCATGACCTGGTCCATCAGCTTTATACCTCTATAGTTTCCTATAAGTATATATATATATGCTTATATATATAGTTAAGACAAGTTGATAACATAACCATATAAGGCAAAGAGTAATTCAAAGCTCAAATGTGATTTTACAGTCCACAACAAGATAGGTAAAAGACTGTTCAGAGTTTAATCCAATCAGTTAATTTCCAATCACAGTAGTTTTACAATATCACAGAGCATGTATAAAATAACCATTACATTAAATTATTTAATTGATTTACGAACGTTTGTATCAATTGAAGATGTTTGATATTGAAGGTAAACATGCCATTTATATTGTTTATTGATTCTGAAGAATGAATGATGGAACATCTTGCTGTATTGATAGAAACGTTCATAAATCAATTAAATAATTTAATGTAATTTAATCCTGGTTATTTTATTCCTTATGTATATATATATATATATATATATATATATATATAGCATACAAAAATGGATCTTAAATGATGATGATGATATATATATATACATATAGTACATAGATAGATAGATACATGTATGTATATATATACATATATATATTAACAGTCGATCAACAAGATCCCAGACCTCATTCGGTTAACGAGTGGGGTGGAGCTCGTCAAATTGGACCAAGGAAACAATATTTCTATTGGTCTTTCCATTGCTGGTAATATCTACCGATCGCAAATCCAGGCAGAAGGAGCAACATGAAATAAATCGTCTTGCTCAAAGACATAACGCATTGCCTAGTCCGAAAATTGAACTCACAACCTCACAATTGTGATATATGTGTGTGTGTAGAGAGAGAAAGAGAGAATTAGATATATTTTCTTGTATTTACCATTCTTCGTATTTCTGGAGTGATAGGGTATCTATTAGTAGAGATGACCTCTTCATATGGTGGTGGTGGTTGGTAAAGAGAGAGATTATCAGAGTCAATCCCACCTGATGAATTGACCTCTATCTGGGATTCAGCTGTTAAAACACAAACGAAACAAAATTTGAAATATTTTAGAAAATTTTCATCATTTTACATTTATTTTTCATACTGGCATTGGTTGGGAAGGTTGTTCTGGTCTGGAACCAGACATTGGCATGGTTTCTATGCCTGTAAGCTACTACCAACAACCTTACAAGGTGTACTGGTACATTTTATTATTGAATCAGCAATACCACTTTACAGAGTGTACTATATGCTTTTTATCATCATACCAGTATTAGTATTTATCAAATTGTTTGAAAAATGTAATCATCATTTCTACAAACCTGTTTACATGATTGACCTATGACAAATAGCAGTAAAACCTCTCTCAAATATCATCCTAGCATTTTAAATAAGGAAGGATACATTAGACAGTGTAGTCCTTGAGATTGAAAAGTAAGGCATCCAGCTGTAGAAACCATGCCAGATATAGAATGTATTGGCAAGATGTGAGTTTCTGACCCATCAAGGCTCAGTGTCTCATACCGTGACAAACTATCTCAACCATGCCAACATGGAAAATAGACATACATAAGATGTTGATGATACTGTTGGTGTTGTTTATAAATATATATATATGAAGGCACATGGCTTAATGATTAGAGCATCAGGTTTACAATTGAGAGATTGTGAGTTTGATTCTCGGATGGGGCTTTGTGTTGTGTTCTTTATATATATAAAAGGAATCTTTTATATATATAAAAATCTTGGGTCGCTATATATATACGTTATATATATATATATAGCGACCCAAATCATGAAATCGAAAATCAGCATGCAGGAGTTTTAACGAAAAGACAATTTAATCTAATAAGAAATGTTTTAAAGATCCAGAATGGAGAAAGCAAGCTTTGCCAACATCAATTTTTTGTACATGTTATAAAGATCCTTTTTATATATATATACCAGGTGCACTTTTTGAACCCTTTTTTCATCATCATTTTCCATATATATATATATATATATATACTTAGTGCAGGGCGATAAAAATAGACGGTAGCCACGGAGTAGGCAGACCCAGAAAAACCTGGGACGACTTGATAAATTCTGACCTCACACACTTACACCTCTCCAAGACAATGTCACTGGACCGAGATCTTTGGCACTACACAGTCATACAGAAGACCCACCTTGCCTAAGGACAAAGCGAAACCTACAGTCAGTAGGTTCCTCTAACAAAATACACCCTCGTCCCACTACCCCAAACCTATCCACACCACCCCCTTAAATGTGAAGTTATGTTGGTACCACAACATCCAGTCCGAAACACGGTAAAAAGTTCCCAGTTCCACACTGTAAATGTGGTTGGTGTTAGGAAGGGTATCCAGCCGTAGAAAACCTGCCAGATAGTCCTATATGAGCGAGACATGGTCACCCGACCAACATTGCTTCAAGTGGGATAACTCCCGTCTAACCCATGCTAGCGTGGAAAATGGACATTAAACGAAGATGATGATGATGATGATATATATATACAAGAGTTTCCTTGAAGGGATTTGCAAAAACAAAGGAAAGAAAGAGTACTTACAAGTGGTTCGTGTTCTGTTTTGGCCCCGTTGTTGTAAGCAATAGAGAATAGTCAGGAATATAATAATGGCTAAACCTATGATAATCATCACAAGAATGGTGTTGGTACTGTCCTCTTTATCATCTGAAATATAACAAAAAAGATTACATTGGCTCTTGTGTGAATTGGTTGCAAGATCTGAGAATGATACTGACACCAATGAGATGTCAATCAAGTACCACATGAAAGGAGAGGCGGGTGTCAATCAAGAGCCCTATGGAGGACACTGGTACATGTCAACCAAGAGTCACATGAAGGGAACCATTGAAATAACACATATTGAGACCCCAACTCATCCTATTTATTTTATAACATATGGGATTTCTAGCAATGTACTTTTTTGTCATGTTTTTTAAAGTATAAAGAAAATAAATCGTTGCAGGAATGATACCACTTAAAATAAGATTTCACTGGAGATAGATTAACAAAATTTAATAAGTGGGGATTGAAATAAGAGCATGGAGGTGGGGGGATTCTGAAAAAGGAATTAATAAACGAGGAGGGGCAGGGAATGATTATTTGAGACCCGAGACTATGTGATTAAGAAGTTTGTTTTGCAATAGCACCTGAAGACATGAGGCCTAGGTGTTAGGATGTTGGACTCACAATCATAAGGTCATTAATTTGATTCCTGGACTTTGTAGCATTTGAGTAAGATACTTCATTTCATTATAACACCCAAGAAACCTTATGAAATGTAACTTCATTGGGAACCAGCTAAACCTATATGGATGTGAGCTGCATCAACAGCAACAACAACAACAACACAGTACCTTGAATAAGTGTTTTTTACTATAGCATTGGGCAGACCAATGCAGGGGTGGCTATCTTGAAGGTGTTGAAAAGGGTCATGGCCACTACCTCTTCTAACCTTGATGAAGTAGTTAAAAACATAAAAAGGATGAGGATTGGTGGCTATGAGCTTTGAAGCCCTTCCCACAGCTCATATTGGTTGGAGGGTGGGAGCTCCATATTGTTGGGCTGTTGCTAAACATATGTTATAAGTAGCCCAACTGGATATCAATGTTAGTGACTAGTGAGAAGGTGTGGTAGAACTGACAGCAAATGGAGAGACTCCTTTTGAGGAAGGAGGGTGTACTACAGGGTTGTTATCATCATCAACTCATCCTGTTATGTTCACTTTCCATGCTGGCACCAGCCGGACAGTTGTCATGGTCTAAATCTGGACAAATTAAGGTGAGTTAGGCCACATTTTACTCATATATTTCATGATTTCTTGACTGGATGCTCTTCTTAATTCCAATCACATTATACAGTGTACTGGGTGCATTTTATTGTGGCATCAGTCAATGATAGATAAATACAATCATCATCATCCTTGTTTTTAGGCCAGTTTTTCTATGCTTGCATAAGTTGGACATGTCTTCTCCAGCACAACCTACCACCAATTGTTGTATTTCTTTGTTATCTCTGAAATGTTCAGCATTTTCACAACCACTACTTACATCTTCAGACTTCCCCTTCAATGGCTTCCATCCTCCTGGAACTTCATCAAACAATGATCATCATCCCTACATATGGCATGTCCATACCAGTACAATTTTCACTTCTGTACACTATATTTAATTCATCTTATACTCTTCATTTGTTCATGCACACTAACATTATACATCAAGCAGAGCATGGTTGATTTGTTTCCTTGACACATCCTCTGCAATCAATGTAATCAATACCTTAGTTACTAATGGATAGAGATCAATATGAGAGATAAATACTACTTTTGCCACTAAACTCCCTTGGAAGAAAAAGACAACAGAACCAGTACTCACAACACATGCTGAGGTCGGACACACAAGATCCATTACTACATTGTTTGTATTTACGATCCATACAAGATTCATTTCCAAAGGATTCTGTTTTTTTAGTGTTGTTAGTCATAATGAAAGACCAGATGGGAATTATTCGCAATTTGCTCCACAGATTTTCTTTCACTGTAAAATATTTTAAAATATAGCAATATAGTTTATATGAAGCATTTTGAGAGATGTGTGGTTAGGATGGTTTTCAGGAATATATATATATATATATTTATGCTAGCATAGAAAATGGATGTTAAACAATGATGATGAAAATGATATATGGTATATTATTTATTAATGTTTATACACGAAACAAAAGTGATACCTAAGGTTTCAAGGCCCAATATTAACCATATCTCCAGAATGTAAGTGGGATCAAAATTGTGATAAATTTTCAGGCGCTTATACGCTTGAAAATTAGGTCACAATTTTGATCCCTCCACATTCTGGAGACATGGTCAATATTGAACCTGGAAACCTTAGGTAGCACTTTTGTTCTGTGTATGAATATAAATAAATAAAATAATATTTTAGCTCTCTTCCCAATTGAGCACTGATTTCCTTTTTCCATTTTCATACCTACGGACATTGCAACACACACACACGCACACACACACATATATATAAATCATCATCATCAATGTTTAACGTCCGTGTTCCACGCTTGCATGGGTTTGGACGGGGGTATTCCCACTCGAGGCAAGAGTGATTGTCTTGCTCGCATAGGACAGTCTGGCTGGTTTTCTACAGTTGGATGCCCTTCCTAACACCAACCACATTTACAGTGTGGGTCTGGGAGGTTTTTACCGTGTTGCCTACACGGCCACATTACAGCGTGGACTGTGTGTTTTTTTGTCGTGACACCTACACGATCTCATTTGTTTCGGCCTGGATGGCGCGGCACCAACATAACTTTACATAGAAGGGGGTGGTGTGGATGGGGTGGGGGTGGTGGGACGGGGTGTATTTTGTTAGAGATGCCTACTGGCTGTAGTAGGTTTTACTATGTATTTAGGTAAGGCGGGTCTTCTCTGTTACTGAGTACCGCCAAAGGTCTCGGTCCAGTGACATTGTCTTGGTGAGGTGTAAGTGTGTGAGGTCGGAGTTTATCAGCTCGTCCCAGGTTTTTCTAGGTCTGCCTATTCCGTGACTACCGTCTATCTTTATTGCCCTGCACTTTGTTATACAGCTGTCGTCTTTCATGCGCATCACGTGACCATACCAACGTAGCCTTCTCTCGAATAAACAACATCTGATCCCTCTTATTTCTAATTTTTTCCTTAGTTCGTTTATGCTTTGCCGTTCACGTATATTACTGTTACACATCCAGCGGAGCATGCAAGCTTCGTTCCTCTCTAGTCTGCGTATATCCTCTGCACACAATGCCCAGGTCTCACTGCCATGCAACATTGCTGTTCATATGCAGGATATCCATAGATAAAAGTCAAGGAAAACAACGCCCAATCTATTGCAAGAAAACTTATTTTGCATATATTAAAATTTCATACACTTAACATGTACGCGTGACCTTAGGATTCAGGGTCCAGTTATGGCCATCACTGAATAGTGGAGGAGCCGCCGTTTGAATGCTGGCCTCATTCATCAAGTGCAAGGACAAAATTTAAAGAAAAACTGTTATTTCGCAAAATATGGTCAAATTTTGTAGAGACCTCTCCTCAAGAACAAATGGAGGTGTGTGTGTGGGGGGGGGGGGGATTCCCAAAATAAACCCTAAATTGTAAAGATACAAGACAACGTGTTTCGAATCAAAGTGTATGTATAATATGTGCATTACTTAAGTTGTAAGTTATTTTAAAAAGACCTTAAAGGAGCTTGTCACAATACAGAAATGGCCGTATATCCTAAATTGTTATCCTTACAAAACCAAGAGAGATAATTCTCTCTAGGAAATTTCGGAGGGATGGACGAATGCCTTCTCCTATCATACACATAATGAAGGGTGTATTAGCAGGTTTGAATAGAAATGCATATGTGTTACCTAGTGTGTAAGGTATTTTCTAAATGTTAAACCACTTCTAAAAGCTTCCTAAAAAAATAAAACCTGAACACTAAAAAAATACGAAATGTATGTGTGTATCCTAATGTGTTGTGTATCTTTGTCAACTTTAAACCTTCAATCACAGCATCTAATTCCTCAAATGCTCAGCTTTTCTCTCAGTTTGTTGATGCTTTGTCTCTCATACAGACTAACATTATACATCCATTAGAGCATTCTTACCTTCTTTCCTTCCAATCTATGCAGATCTTCTGCACTCAAAGCCCACATCTCATTTTTATGTAGTATTGCATTTTTCACAACGGCATTATACAACCTACCTTTTGAACTAAGGGAGAAACACTTTGTTGCCAGTAAAGGTAGTAGTTTCTGGAACTTTTTCACCCAGTTCTTACTGTACTTTCAGACACTCAGCCCCTATATACATATATATGTAGATGAGATGTTACTAGTTAAAACTAGTTAGAGACCATTAAGACCATTATTCAACTTAGTAGATTATACTTAAGGAAATTATTATAGAGATTCTTAGACTGCCAGATTAAGTGTTAAGCTTATACCTGTTCAATATCAAATAGGAAATTGGCGTAGAGCTATAAGAAGTTGATAGATGGGGGAGGGTCCATTGGAGAAGTAGAGGGGAACTCTGTGATGAAACCAAAGTAGGAACTAAAAAAATCAAAAGATCAAAATGAAAGACATAACCAGAATGAAATAAAACTGGAAGTCTCTAGGTCATTGAATAGCATAGTTTGACCATCTAGATAGTTGTTATAGATAAAAGTAATTTTTGTAGGGGTGGGATTATCTTGAGTTTATTTCTTTGATAATTTCATTTTTTTTTCATGGCTCTGGAAGTTTATTAATGTAAGTCTGTCTCCTACTATCCTAACTATGTGTGTTCAGTTTATTCTAGTAAGTTCTACTATTCATTTCTTTTGAGGAGAAAAGAAATAATGATTATGTTTGAAAAGATTTTGTGAGTATTACTGGCTGTGAGTGTTATACAGGTATTGTGTAGTGGAGGGGTTCTATGTTTAGTTAATAGTTTGGATAATTTGGATTGGTGTTAGAGGTGTTTTGTGTATGACTTAGTTCCGAGTGAGTAAATGTCACTGATGAAGGATAAACATCCAGAAATAGTGTCTGGCATTCTCACCAGCTACTGAGATAACTGAATTGATCATAGCTTAAAACATTCATAGTGAGACTCTCATATGTTTATTATACATATCGAACATGCTTTCATATACACTCCTATTATATATATATATATATATATATATATATATATATATATATATATATATATATAATATAAAAGAGAGATGTTTATTGGTTGGTTAATTGGTTGGTTGGTTGCACGAAAACTACACACACACACACACACATCTAAAGAGAAAGAGAGAGACACAGCGGGAGAGGCGAAAAGAGAGATAGGCCGTTATACAGAGAAATATACAATTAAAGTGTCAGATATTCAGAGAGAGACAGTGACATCCCACAAAACACAAAAGTCTTTTGATTTTACAGAACAAAGAAAAAATTGATACTATTTGAAATTAATCTAGGGCAGGGGTATGCAACATATTCTTTTGAACATTGGAACTATTAGGGCCATTGATATTTATTAAGCACTATTCCAAAGATTCACCACAACTTCTTTCCATAACATGGAACTGGGAAATTACAACACACATAACCCTATCAGTGAAGCTAACTAACAGAAAATTGTATTATGGTTACAAAAAAAAATCTGAATAAGCGTACAAGGTAAAAATTAAAACAGTCATCACAGGCCTCTTTGACTAGTCTGGCGGGCCGGATTATGGCCAGCGGTCTGCCTGTTGCACGCCCCTGATCTAGGGTGTATACTAAGTTAGCTTTTTGAGGATAGCATCATGTTATTATTGACCTAATTCAGATGACAGAGTATCAACGTATTCTCTAAGGCTGCTATTTCCATTTATTTCTATTTTTTTTTTTATATTGCTTTGAATTGTTGTTTTTTTCCATGATATTTTCCAAGAAAATTAATTTCATTATGTCACCAAAACACCGCTCATCTATTGGAGGAGTTACAATGTTCGCCAAACGGTTGAAATCTTCAAGCGAAAAAGAAACTCACGAACAATATAAAAAAAGACTTGGGAATAAAGGGACAAGAAAACATTGTGACATTCAGCAGAATATGAGATGGGAAACAGAAAGTTTAAGACAACAATAAAGACGATCGCAACTTTCTGAAAGTGTACAAAACCTGAGACAGGAAACAGAAAGATTAAGTCAAGAAGAAAGACTATTGCAACCAACAGAGGTTCAATATGAAAATCACCAAGAGGCAATGAGAGTTGCAATGCAAACTCAATGAGCACAAAGGACTCTTCAAGGCTGAATAAACTGGCTAAGAGTTGCATTTTCATATGATCCAGCGAAGGGATTATAGAAATAATCCTAAAGTCGCAATTGGTAGCATGGATATTACACTTGGCATGGGAAGGTCAGACTTCCACTGATAGAGGACCCTACAGCTTTTATCCATATACTGCTTACAGACTGTACTAACAAAGCTAAACACTTCAGAAGCAATGTTATGTGGTATATTGCTGCATTTCAGATGACGTCCTATGAAAAAGATCATACTGACTATAGTTATTTCACAGCATTTAAAATCCAAGGCCAATGCTACCATTTAATCGGCAGTTTACTCTCCCAGCCTAATAAGGAAGTTTTATGATTGTTTTTTTTTTATGTCTGTCTCTCTCACACACACACACATTACGGTCTCACCTCATACTGTAAACCAGACAGCACATCCAATACAGTCATTTTCTCTTTTATCCGTCTCCTCTTAACTGTTCTCCAGGGCGAAGCCGGGTACCTCAGCTAGTATATATATATATATATGTTAGTTGTATAGTTTATATGAAGCATAGTGGCATATGTGGTTAAGATTGTTTAGAGGAAATTGATACAAGGCAGGTTTAAAATACAACAGTGAAAACTAGAGTAGAGCATATACACACACATATATATATATATATATATGTTTATATATATATATACAATTTAATTCAGTAAAGCATTTATATATACTTAATTTGATGTTAAAAATATGTCATGTTGTCTTAGCATTAGAGTTGTGTCCTGATACAGTATCAGCTGATGTGTGGTTCAATTCCTGCAGATGGTATTGTCACATTTTTCCTATTATATTTAGCTTGTATGTAAATATATCTTTTAAGTTCACGATAAAAATATGAACAGTTTTATATATATATCAGAATGGGTTCAGTTTGAAACTGGTTAGACCACATTACTCAACAGAGTACTTGATACTTGGAGTTGAAGAGTATGGTTATATTAAAAAGAGTCGGGAACCCGAAGGCTGAGCTCTTGTCCTGTTGTGGGCAGGGTCCGGTCGGCTGACCTTGTCTTGCTCATACGGGAACTGATTCTGGCTCGATTCCTACAGCTGGATGCCCTTCCTAACACCAACCTCATTTACAGTGAGTGCTGGGTACCATCCCTGTGCTATTATATAATACTAGACCACCCATGACCCGTTGGGTCACGTTCACTTTAAAATATTTTAAAAAAATCATATTGACTTAAAAATAATTGTTAAATAATTAAAATATACAGACATGTATATAATCTGAAATGAAACTGGAAGGCCCATATATATATTTATATATATATATATATATATATATGTGTGTGTGCATGTATATATATATATACATATGTGTGTATATATATATGTATGTGTGTGTGCATATATATATGTGGGTGTCTGTGATCTATATACATTGGTCATAGACACACACACACATATATATATACACAACAACACCACCAGCTCTCTCTCTCTCTCTCTCTCTCTCTCTCTTTCATTCTGCTTCTCTGTCTCCACTCCCTCTCTCTATGTCTCTCTTTCAATCTACTCTCTCACAACCACTATCTCTTTCTCTCTCTGTTTATGAAGGTACCCAGAAAAATCCCATATCTTGGGAACCCATGCTTCGATTTACGCGAAACTTGTTTTATTCCATTTGTATTCCCATTTCAGGGTCAACTTCCTTTCAAAATGTGTTCCCATTATGCGCCCTTTTGGCTGTATTACATCACAGACAAGCAAGTAAGCAATCGCAGACTTTTAGTATTATACTAGACCACCTGTGACAAGTTGGGTCACATTCACTTCAAAATATTTTTTTTAAAATCATGTTCAGTTAACAATAATTTTTAAATAATTAAAATATACACAGACATGTATATAATGTGAATGAAACTGGAAGGCCCATATATATATTTTCAAATGCAGGAGGGCGCTATAGAAGTGGTGGATAGCTTCCGGTACCTAGGAGATCAGATTAGCATGGGAGGAGGGTGTTCCGAGGCCATAGTATCTAGAATAAGGACGGGTTGGAAGAAGTTTAGGGAGCTGCTTCCTCTGTTGACGAAGAAGGGTTTCTCCCTGCGTACAAAAGGCCGGTTGTATGATGCCTGTGTGAGGAGCGCGATGCTGCATGGTAGTGAGACATGGGCAGCAACTGCAGAGGATATGCGACGGCTGGAGAGAAATGAGGCAAGCATGCTCCGTTGGATGTGCAGTGTAAATGTACGTGAACGACCCAGCATAAATGTGTTGAGAGAGAAACTGTGTCTGAGAGGGATAGAATGTAGTGTACGGGAGAGGAGACTGAAGTGGTATGGACATGTGATGTGCATGGAGGATGACCGTTGGGTGAAGAAGGGCCAGGAATTGCCAGTTGAAGGAAGACGTGGTAGAGGTAGACCACGAAAAACATGGGCGGAGGTGGTGAGAACAGACCTCAGATCATTGAAGCTCACGGTGGAGATGACGAGGGACCGTGACGAGTGGAGAGATGCTGTGCTGAATAAGACCCGTCCCACCCTTGCAAGCAGGGAAAAGCGGACGTAAAATGATGATGATGATGATGATATATGTGGGTGTCTGTGATCTATATACACTTGTCATAGACATACACCTCCGTCCATGTTTTTCGTGGTCTACCTCTACCACGTCTTCCTTCAACTGGCAATTCCTGGCACTTCTTCACCCAACGGTCATCCTCCATGCACATCACATGTCCATACCACTTCAGCACCCACGTGAAGCGCCAACCCAGAGACCCTCCCCTACGAGTGTCGACAAATGCCCAAAACTCCGAGTTGGTACCATCAATGTAGGCTCAATGAAAGGAAGAGCAGGAGAAATCGTAGAAATGCTAGAGCGAAAGGAAGTTGATGTATGCTGTGTGCAAGAGACTAGATGGAGAGGAGGGTCTGCTAGAGTCCTTGTAGGAAAAAGCCAGTGCTACAAATTTTTCTGGGTGGGAAATGACGATGGGATGGGTGGTGTAGGTATACTATTAGCTGACAAGTGGGTAGATAAAGTAATCTCAGTGTACAGGGTAAATGCAAGAATCATTAAACTCAGACTAGTCCTGAATAAGACAATTACCACAATAATATCAGCTTACGCACCCCAATCGGGGCTGCCAGACGAACTTAAGGATAGGTTTTACGAGTCCCTAATACACACTACTGCTCTAACAGACGACAAGGACTTCCTAATCATTGCAGGAGATTTTAACGGACACGTAGGTAAACACTGCGACGGCTTCAATAGAGTACATGGAGGCCATGGAGTTGGCACAAGGAATGAGGAAGGATTCAGACTTCTAGAATTCTGCGACGCCAATGACATGTAACACAAACTTTAAAAAACCCGACAACCACCTGATCACCTATAGATCAGGGGAGCACTCTAGTCAGTTAGATTTTATCCTCATCAGAGGACGTGACAGATGGACGGTCGTAAACACAAAAGCCTTCCCTAGTGAGGAATGTACATCCCAACATAGCTTAGTTGTCAGCGACCTCATGGTCAGAACTAGACGAACCCGGAAACAGAGGCCAACCTGGAGAAGAAAGATCTGGAAGCTGAAAGTCCCCTCAACCAGTAACAGATTTAAAGAAATTTTACTCAACGCCTACGACAGTAAAGAAGAACAGATAGAGACATTTAACGTAGAAGAGAACTGGGAGTTCCTAAAAAATAACTTACTAGAGGCGACGGATGAGGTTTGTGGCTGGAGTAAGACCTCAAGCAGGAGGAGAGTGACTTGGTGGTGGAACAATAAGGTAGATGAAGCAGTCAAGGCCAAGAGACAGGCATGGAAAGAATGGAAGAACGGGGGGAGCAGGGTACATTACATAGAGACCAAGAGGGAAGCTAGGCGACAAGTATACTTAGCTAGGAGGGAAGCAGACGATAGAAAATTCAAGCATGTTTTACAACGCGAGGACCAGAAACAGGAGGTATTCAAGATTGCGAGGCAGTGTGTCAGAGATAGTTGTGATGTCATTGGAGAGAAGTGTATCCGGAATGATAAAGGTGAGCTTGCCCTCACAAGTGCTGAGAAGAAAGATGCATGGAAGAGTCATTATGATAGATTACTAAATGAGGAGAATGCATGGGAAGAAGAGACCCTACCCCATGTAGACCCTATAGAGGGACCAGCAGTACAAGTCAGCGGCAGCGTAGTAAGTAAGGCAATCAGAGATATGAAGATGGGGAAGGCAACCGGTCCATCGGGTATAGCTGCCGAGATGCTGAAGGCATCTGGGTCTGTAGGTCACACTATAACCACACGTATCGTTAACCAGGTAATACTAGAAGGGGCCATACCAAAAGATTGGTGCAGTAGCATCATTGTCAACTGCTACAAAGGTAAAGGCGATGCACTAGATAGAGGAAACTATAGAGGTATAAAGTTGATGGACCAGGTCATGAAAGTAACAGAAAGAGTTATAGCACAGCTGATTAGGGACCGGGTGAATATAGACGAGATGCAATTTGGGTTTGTACCAGGGAGAGGCACCACTGATGCCCTCTTCCTTGTGAGGCAATTACAGGAAAAGTACCTAGCTAAAAGTAAGCCACTCTACTTGGCATTTGTCGACCTTGAGAAAGCCTTTGACAGAGTTCCACGTGCTGTAATCTGGTGGGCTCTTAGAAAACTAGGAGTAGATGAATGGCTTGTGAAAGCGGTACAAGCCATGTATAGGGGAGCAGTCAGCAAAGTTAGGATTAGCAATGAGTATAGCGAGGAATTTAGCGTACAGGTTGGGGTCCACCAGGGCTCTGTTCTTAGCCCTCTCCTGTTCATCATAGTCCTGCAGGCAATAACGGAGGAGTTTAAGACCGGATGCCCATGGGAACTCCTGTATGCTGATGACCTCGCACTCATAGCTGAATCTATGGTAGAACTAGAGAATAAATTCCAAACCTGGAAGCAGGGACTAGAGAGAAAGGGCCTCAAAGTCAACATGACAAAGACTAAGGTCCTTGTAAGTAGACGAGAAAACAGAACCCAGATCCCCTCAGGGAAATGGCCTTGCTCAGTATGTAGGAAAGGTGTAGGTAGGAACTCCATTCTCTGCCCCAAATGCAAACAATGGGTACACAAGAGATGTAGCGGGATCTGAGGAAGCTTAATTAAGAATGTAGGATTCACATGCAGCAGCTGTGCTGAAACAGCAAGCAAACAGCCACAGGAAACAAGTACCACCAATCTCTGGGAGAGCCCTGTAGAAACAGTAGACAGCTTCTGCTACCTAGGTGACCGAATTAGCAACGGAGGTGGGTGCTCAGAAAGTACAATAACTAGGGTAAGAACGGGATGGAAGAAGTTTAGGGAACTACTACCACTGCTAGCTGCAAAAGGCTTCTCCCTCAGAATGAAAGGCAGACTGTATGATGCGTGTATCCGAACAGCGATGTTGCATGGTAGTGAGACCTGGGCGCTGAAGGTGGAAGACTTACGTAGATTAGAGAGAAACGAAGCCTGCATGCTCCGATGGATGTGTAACAGTAATATACGTGAACGACAAAGCATAAAGGAATTGAGAGAGAGACTGAGCATAAGAGGAATCAAATGCTGCGTGCAGGAGAGGCGGTTACGCTGGTATGGACATGTGATGCGTATGAAGGATGACAGCTGCATAAAAAGGTGCAGAGCACTAGAAGTTGATGGAAACTGCGGAGTGGGGAGACCCAAGATGACTTGGGATGAGGTGATAAAAGCCGACCTTACCCAACTACACCTCTCAAAGGCAATGACACACGACCGTGACTTCTGGCGTCACGCAGTAATACAGGGTACCCGACCTCCCATGGGTACATGCTGAAGCATATAAACAATATGCCCCCACTCCCCCCACCGCAAGGTGGTCGTGGAGGTGCCACGGCAAAAAAGCACCCAGCCCACACTGTAAAGTGGATGTGTAGGCGCCACGAAAAAGCACCCAGCACTCACTGTAAATGAGGTTGGTGTTAGGAAGGGCATCCAGCTGTAGAAATCAAGCCAGATCAGTTCCTGTATGAGCAAGACATGGTCAGCCGACCAGACACTGCCCAAAACAGGACAACCCGTCTAACCCATGCTAGCATGGAAGAACGGACGTAAAACGGTGATGATGATGATGATGATGATGATGATACACATATACACACATATATACACACACACTCACATCATCATCATCATCTTCGTTTAACGTCCATTTTCCATGCTAGCATGGGTTAGACGGGACTTGTCCCACTTGAGGCAAGGCTGGTCGGGTGACCGTGTCTCACTCATATAGGACTATCTGGCAGGTTTTCTACAGCTGGATGCCCTTTCTAAAACCAACCACATTTACAGTGTGGAACTGGGAACTTTTTACCGTGTTACCTACACGGCCACATTACAGCATGGACTGTGTGTTTTTTTGTCGTGACACCTACACGAACTCGATCTCATTTTCTCGTGCTGTTGGTGGGAGTGGGAGGATAGGGTAGGGGTAGTAGATTGGGGTGTATATTTGGTTAAGAGGTGCCTACTGACTGTAGGTTTCGCTTTGTACATAGGCAAGGCGGGTCTTCTGTATTACTGCGTAGCACCAAAGATCTCGGTCCAGAGATATTGTCTTAGCGAGATGTAAGTGTGTGAGGTTAGAATTTATCAGATCATCCCAGGTTTTTCTGGGTCTACCTACTCCGTAACTACCATCAATTTTGATCGCCCAGCACTTTTTTATGCAGCTGTCGTCTTTCATGCACATAGTCTTCTCTCAAGTAAATAGCATCTGATCCCTCTTATTCCTAATTTCTCACTTAGTTCATTTATGCTTTGCCATTCACGTATATTACTATTACACATCCAACGGAGCATGCATGCTTCGTTCCTTTCCAGTCTACGCAGGTCCTCTGCTCGTAATGCCCATGTCTCACTGCCATGTAGCATTGCTGTTCATATACAGGCATCATACAATCTGCCTTTCATTTTTAGAGAGAAACCTTTTATGGCCAACAGCAGTATAAGCTCTCTGAACCTTTCCAGCTCGTTCTGACTCTGGTTACTGTACTTTCAGAGCACCCTCCACCACTGCTGATTTTGTCTCCCAGGTAACGGAAATTGTCTACTATTTCTATAGAACCATCTGGGCAATAGAAGGAGCTAGTATCCTTTGGGCACTTGCTACTTATTGCACCTGAGCATCGGTCACATATAAAATCTACGTTCTTAGATAGTTTACCTGTGATCCCACTACATCTTTTATGTACCCATACTTTGCATTTGGGACATAAAATGGAATTTCTACCTACTCCTTTCCTACACACTGAGCATGGCCATTTCCCTGAGGGCACCTGTACCCTATTTTCCTTTCAACACTAGAACTTTAGTCTTAGACAAGTTAACTTTAAAGCCTTTTGATTCTAGGCCATGCTTCCATGTTTAGAATTTCTTCTCTAGTTCAGCCATTGATTCAGCTATGAGCATTAGATCATCTGCGTATAGGAGTTCCCATGGGCAGCTGGTCTCGAACTCCTCTGTTATAGCCTGAAGGGCAATAATAAATAAGAGGGGGCTAAGGACAGAGCCTTGACGAACGCCAACTTTTACAATAAATTCTTCACAATATTCATTGTTAATTCTAACCTTACTGACTGTTTCATTATATATAGCTTGTATAGCTCTCACAAGCCATTCATCTACTCCTAGTTTTCTAAGAGCCCACCAGATAATGGAGCGGGGGACTCTGTCAAAAGCTTTCTCCAGGTCTACAAAAGCTAAGTAGAGGGGTTTACTTTTAGCTAGGTACTTCTCTTGTAGTTGTCGTACAAGGAAAAGAGCGTCTGTGGTACTTTTACCTGACACAAACCCAAACTGCATTTCATCTAGATCAATTCGCTCTCTGATTAGTTGCGCTATAACTCTTTCTGTGACCTTCATGACCTGGTCAACTAACTTAATGCCTCTATAGTTTCCCCTATCTAGAGCATCCCCTGTACCCTTGTAGCAGTTAATGATGATGCTGCTACGCCAGTCTTCCGGTGTGCTCCCATTCTGTATTACTTGGTTAACTATATGGGTGACCATAGTGTGTCCCACCATACCAGATGCTTTCAGCATCTCAGCAACTATCTCCGAAGGCCCAGCTGCCTTGCCTGTCTTCATATCTTTGATTGCCTTACTTATTATACTACCTTTAACTTGCACCACTGGTCCTTCTATTGGATCGATTTGGGGCAGACTATCTTTTTCCCACTTATTCTCCTCATTTAATAGTCTCTTGTAGTGACACTTCCAGGCTATCTTCTTATCAGTATCAGTGAGCGCAAGTACACCATTATCATTACGGACACGCTTCTCCCCAACAATATCACAGTTTTCTTTGACACATTGTCTAGCAATCCTGAACACCTCACGTTGCAGAACATGCTTGAACTTTCTATCCTCTGCTACCCTTTTTGCAAGGTACACTTGTCTCCTAACTTCTCTCCTGGCCACTTGATAGTGCTCTCTACTTCCCCCCTCTTGCCATACTTTCCAAGCCTGCTTTTTGGCCTTGATTGTCTCTTCCACTTTACTGTTCCACCACCAAGTTACTCTCCTCCTGCCAATAGGTCTGCTCCAGCCACAGATTTCATCCGTTGCTTTCAGCAGGTTCACTTTCAAGAATTGCCCCTGTTCCTCTATATTGCATGTCTCTAATTGCTCTTCCTTATTGTCAAAGGCATCAAGTAATAAGCTTTTAAATTTGTCACTGGCTATGGGGTCCTTCAACTTCCATATTCTTCTCCTCAAGGTAGGCCTCATATATATATATATACACAACAACACCAGCTCTTCTCTTCCATTCTCCTTCTTTGTCTCCTCTCGCTCTCTCTATGTCTCTCTTTCAATCTACTCTCACAACCACTAGCTCTTTCTCTTTTTGTTTATGAAGGTACCCAGAAAATCCCATATCTCGGAAAACCGTGCTTCGATTTACATGAAACTTGTTTTATTCCATTTGTATTTCCATTTCAGGGGCAACCTCCTTTCAAAGTATTTTCCCATTATGCGCCCTTTTAGCAAACAATCACAGACTTTTAGTATTATACAGAAGATAGATATATACACCAAGTATGTCTCAACCTATTTACTATGAGGAGCATTGACAATATTAGAGTAGAACAGTACATTAGCAAACAATATTGGTCAATGAATAATACATTTTCCTCCCCATCTCTCTTATAGCATTTTTTGGAGACAATTATGAACATATTTCTACTTCATTGAGTTTCATCAGTGAAGTGTAATGAATAAATCTTTAAGTGAGTATATAGAGATATTTGTCTGTCTGTGTTGTTATTTAGAAGTACAAGACTAAATTTGAATATATCAATGGTACATAGCAAATAAAGAAAAACTAGAACTCGAGAACATTGGTGATGGTGTGTGTCAGCAATAATAACACTTCTAGTGTATCTGGTTCTTGAACTGCCATTTTCTACAACAGAATTGAGGGGAGTGTATCCCATCTGAGGAAGGAACCTTATGAGCGGGAATGACTGATTCAGTGGATGTTGCTGGCTGTTCCCCATGGCAATGCTTTAAGTCATCATGACTTTGGGGCACAGCTGAGATACACTGCCAAACCAAGGGTTCTAGAATTTGCCCCACCCTTCCACCTTTTTTAATTGATCTTTTTTTTCTTTCTTCCAGTATATTATTTTACCCCCCCCCCCCTTTTTTTTTTGAATACTTTCATGATTGTATACTTCTATTCAACAATAAATTAATTGTTTGAAGATGTCCTGCTGTGGTACAAACAGACATGTTTGCTAAACAGTCAGATAAAACAAACAATGGCTGTTTTGTTGAAATGAAGGCAAGAAAAATCAAAAGGAAATTAGTCATTCAATAATGTCCGTTTTAGCCTACATTTCATTGGTAAGATTGAAGTGGGACAGGAAATGAAGAAAATATTTTAATATTCAATTTTATTGTTATTCAATTTCTTTCCAACCCTCGTAAGTAATGGAAATGGACATTAGATAATGATGATGACGATGGTGATGATAGTTATTTCAAACGGCAAGATATGATTCAAATTGATAAGAATTTCTTTTTTTAGAAAATAGTAAACATCTGATTGTTTTGCAGTCTCTAATGACCGTCATGAGAAACTGAATATTCTTGTGAAATATGTGTGAGATTGAGATTTTGTTGGATAAATAATTTACATAGACATGTCTATACTCCGGAGTCATGTTATACACAAGGATGAAATTTATTCATTTATTCGTTTTTCTTTTAGCTTCAGAAACAGGAGTCATATTATACTTAAGTACTACTGTTAAATGTACTCAAATCATGTTATACACAAAGAAACATTGTATGGGTCTATGTATGGTTCAGTTTCACATTTCAACCCTTTTGATATCAATCCAGTTCGGGTTCTATGAAATAAAACCAACAAGATTATTAACCATCTTTCCAACAACAACCCTGGGCACCTTTTCGAATTCCATATGTCTAACATCCGTGGACATGCTTACAAAATCAGAAAACAGTACAGCTCCAATGACTTTCGGAAACATTTTTTCCCAATCAGAGTTGCTGAAGCATGAAACAAACTACCTGAATTAGATGTTAGCTGTCGGTACACTGCATCCTTCAAAACTTCCAAGATTCCTGAAATTCGCCAACACTACACCTGATATTCCCCCTCCATACATACACACGTGTGTGTGTCTATCATGTCTCATACACTGTTCACTTTCCTGATATTTGTACATTATTCTATGTACTATACATGCACTTTTGATGAGTTGTAGTGCATCTGAGCACTGTACAATTTTCATTTTATTTCATTTCATTTTAAAGAGTTCCTATTTAAATTAAAATCTTTCAACATAATTTTATATAAACTTATATGTGAAGTTACTATCTTAATAATTAAGGATTTTAGTAAGTCTCTCAAAATTTTTCATTAATTGAGATAGAGTGTATTTCATTAAAAATATGATGAAGTGGATAAAAAAACAACTACAAAATTTAAGTTAATTAAATATGAAATGGCAGATATGTAGTGTGGACAGGGAACCTGATTTTTTGTAAATATGGTGATATATAGTTGGGATAGTCATGGCTGGAATGACTTATGGTTAAACAACTATAACACAATGATTATGGGCTCTCTTTGATAATGAGCATTCAATTGTTTGATCAACTTAATGTCCAACTTGTAACTTAACCCATTAGCATTTAAACCAGCCCTATCCAGCAAGAACTCTCACCTCTTTCTGTACAAACTGGCCGTTTATACCTACATTAGGGTATTTTTCTGAAAGTAAATAACATCAAAATCTCGTAGAGTAATGTAAATGCTAAAGAGTTAATATGCGAGTGGCTGAGTATTCCACAGACAAGTACATCCTTAAAGTAATTCCTAAGCTAAATCAGCATGACACAATATGCTACAAGACCAGATTATTGAATTATAGACACAATCCATCTAATGGGCTTCCACACAGTTTTTGTGTCCCCAATTTCACACTGTAAGGCTGTCACAAAGTTGGAGTGAGTCTGGGATGTTAGCTTCATTATAGTCAGGGCCAGATTTAATGATGTGGGGGTGGGGGGAAAAGGTGACAAATTCTCCAGGCCGCCCTGCAGTGGGGGACCCCATCAGCCACACCCATAGCAATTTAGTTTTAGGATGGTTAGAATTTTGGAATTTAATGCCTGTATGAATAACTTTTCAATTCCAATTACTTGTGCCAAGTTAACTTAGATATGGGGGTTGTTGTGTATTCTATTTTTTTGTGTATGAAGCCCCACCCACCAAACTTGAAGTACCCCAGGTCCTCCAAGGTCTAAATCCAACCCTGGTTATAGTGTTTATTTACAGGTGAGACGAAATGAGAGGTGGTGGCATTCAGGCAATTTCCAAGGGCCATTAATCCTTTTGACATCAAACCATCTGAAACTGTCCCTTATTCTATGATACAAAACTAGTTTAAAGTGTTTATATTTATGTGAAATAACCTTCCATCATAATTTCAAGTAAGAACCTTTGTCAAGTTATGTTCTTAACACCAACTTAATGATGAGAAAGTTAGTTATATTATTAAATCTCTCCAAATTATTTATATTTTGAAATATTTGAAATATTTGGCAGTGTTTCTCATGCCACAGACAGCTTAGTACTCAAGTGGATCTACTGATCTCCAGGTTGGCTGGGAGAACAACATACAATCTACCAAGTGCATTTCATATAGCCTCAAGTGAAACATATAGATATACACCAGGTCCGAACACAGAGGAACCAACTCCCACTGTCACTGCCTCCATCTCCCCAGCTCTCCCCATCTCTCACTATTATGAGCAACTGGGGGCCCACACATTGGCTGCCCCACGGCCCTAGCGAATAGAATAGAGAAGGCATTTTCCCAGAGGATGGTGAGGGAGACGCACTGGAAGAGCCATTCCAGCTCGCGAGGCTAGAAATATAGTAATGGAAGAGTTAAAATGTTCAGATTAATTTAATTTCAAAACATTCTATCATAATTCCATCTAAGAACCTGTGTTAAGTTATGTTCAAGACACTAAACGAGATAGTTAGTTATATTACTAAATCCCTCAATTCTTGATTAATTTCAAAATTGATTGTCTTTCGTTATAAATATATTACTGAAAGGATTAACAATGTATGTAACTGATACAGTTACACACACAAACATGCACATACATGATAGTGCAACCACACACTTGGACATCCACCTAATCTGTGTATAGATAAGGTAGTGTACACACACACATATACACCCACATAAGGTACTTCTATAGACATGGTAGTATACACACACACACACATACATACACCACCACCGCCACCAAATAATGTAATCACTATGGCTACAGTAGTCCTTCTCCACACAAGAGATACCATCCATGAAAACAATTAAGTCATTTCCAGGTTAATGGGGGGGGGGGGTGAAGTGGGGGAGGAGGAAGCTAAACAGTTGGGGAGGGAGGGGAAAGGAGTGTTAGAGTGAGGAAACACTATGACCACAATATTCTTTTATTCTTTTACTGGTTTCAGTCATTAGGCCATGGTTATGCAAAGGCCATTGCCTTCATTTACCAACACCAGTATTTATTTGATCAATCACTTTTTTTTTATCAAAGTCTTAAGTTATTGGTCATAAACATACACAGACATATACAACAAGATTCTGAAGTTCCTGTCTACTAAATTCTACTCAATGCATTGGTCAACCTAAGACAAGTAGAAGGTTCCCAAGCTGCCAGGCAGCAAGACTTGTTTAACAACCACATGGTTGCAAAGCGAATTCTTTACCCAGGCAGCCATGACTACACCTATATATATATATCTAGGGATTGTAACATCCTGTTACTGTAGATTCCAGTAAGTATAGAGGTGTAGAACAAAGCAGAGTGTAATAATAAAAAGGCTGATTTGTTATGTCTTCATTATGTTTACTAGCAGAAAAACCACCCTTGGGGTGGTTTTCTGCTAGCAAGTGTAGTGTGTATATTGATATTATACACAGGTATATATACATGTAGATATGATACATCAAATAAAATCGTAATTGACAATATATTATACATAGAAATTGAACGAAGACTGCGTTACACTGTCTTATTTAATCAGTAACGTAATCCATGATACATTAAAAAAGACGATATTATATATAAACTACATTAGGAGAAAATTAGTATGTTTATTTAAGCGATGGCCAACCGGAAGTGTTGACATTTCAGAAATTTTAAAGAAGTCCCGCGCTCTTTACTTTATTATAGTTTAGATGAGTTTAAAAAAAAGAGTTAATAAATAAATAAAACGTTATACTTGTTTTACCCTCCCATTTCCAATTAAACCGAACGGTATCATGACTGTATGTGTGTGTTTGTGTAAATGTGTGTTGTATGAATGTATGTATGTTTGTGTGAAAGTATACCCCCCCCCCCCCATCTCCAATTAAACCGAATGCTATTTTAGTGAATTGGTCACAGGGTTATTTACTTTGGTAAACGCCACTGCAGGCCAACCACTAATTAAATTCGATACAGATATAATAAAGTTAACAAACTCGCTCGTGAGTGAACTGTCCGAGAGCCGGTCACCAAATAAGCTAAGATGTCTCTTTTCTCCCTCCTTTATAATCCCTAGACTGGAAGTTCAAGGAATCTTCTAGAATTCAACGGGAAGTAACTCCAATTAGTTTTTTCTCCCCGGGCAAGGTGGCGCTAGTCGCTACACTTTCATAACTGTATGTGTGTGTTTGTGTGAATGTATGTACGTTTGTGTGAAAATATATGTGTGAATATATGTATATTTGTGTGAAAGTATGTGTATTTGTGTGAATTATGTCCGTGAGAGTGTATTTTTATAAGTTTGTGTTTGTGCGATTATAGTTATATACTCATACATATATATGTATGTATATGCACAATCATACGCGTCAGGTGTAGAAAATCATAATCTATCTCTCTCATCACAAACTCTCTCTTTCTATATATATGCTAGTTGAAGTGGTGGTGGTGGCGACGATATACCGGAAGTGTAACTTTGAAAAGAAGTCAATTTGAAATTATTTTTACCAAATTATTTTTGTTTACGAAATTGAGTACATAAATTATGTAATATTCATTCATTGGTGGATTGGCAGTATCGGTAGAGGGTCGGACGCCATGCTTTCCAGCATAGTTACGTCCCTTTACGATCTGAGTTCAAATCCCGCCGAGGTTGACTTTGCCTTTCATCCTTACGGGGTCGATAAAATAAAGTACCAGTAATGTACTGGGTAATTGCTGGCCTTGTGCCAAAAGTAGAAACAATTATTTATTCAAAGTAAAGTACAGATAAAATAAAGTACCAGTAATGTACTGGGTAATTGCTGGCCTTGTGCCAAAAGTAGAAACAATTATTTATTCAAAGTAAAGTACAGATAAAATAAAGTACCAGTAATGTACTGGGTAATTGCTGGCCTTGTGCCAAAAGTAGAAACAATTATTTATTCAAAGTAATCCAACTTATTTTACAAACGGGATAAAAAAAAATAAACCGTACACAATCCCGCAGACCTTCCTTTATTATAATTTAAGATTGAGTAGTGACGCGCGTTTTGTTATTGATCAGCTCATGGTTCGATCTCTATCGATCTAACCCGACTCAGGAATCAAAAGCACGTCGGACCTGTTGTGGTAATGACAGAATATATATATATTATAAAGGGTTTGGACCCTGATGGTGGAGCTCTTGCTGTTTCAACAGCTAGTCATATATCTGTGTTGACCCCCCCCCCCCCCCCCACCCCCATGGGTACAAGCCAAAGCTAAAGCATATAGACAATATTCCCCCACCCCCTCCCACTGCAAAGTGGTCGTGGAGGTGCCACAGCAAAAAAGCACCCAGCACTCACTGTAAAGTGGACTTGTAGGTGCCACAGAAAAAAAAGCACCCAGCATTCACTGTAAATGAGGTTGGTGTTAGAAAGGGCATCCAGCTGTAGAAATCAAGCCAGAATCAGTTCCCATATGAACAAGACATGGTCAGCCGACCGGCTACTGCCCACAACAGGACAACCCGTCTAACCCATGCTAGTGTGGAAGAACGGACGTAAAACAGTGATGATGATGATATATATATATTGAATTCAATGGAAATTCTATTCCAAGTGATTGTTAAATGAAGAGAATAAATGAGAGTGAAGGCTTACCCTATGTAGATCCAACTGAGAGACCAGCCACATAGGTTGCTAGTAGTGTGGTAGTCAAAGTAATTAAGGATATGAAGGTAGAGAAGGCCACTAGACGTTAAGGTGGGGTTACTGAGATGTTATTGGTTAGAAGTTACTCACATGCATAATAAATAAAGTAATACAGGATGTTGTTATACCCAATGACTAATGCAACTGTTACAAAGGTAAAGGGGATGAAGTTGATGAACCAGTTCATGACAGTTACTGAAAGAGTTATACCACAACTGATTAAGGACAGAATTAAGCTAGATGAGATGCAGTTTGGTCTTATGAAAGGATGAGATACTACTGATGCCATCTTACTTACGAGACAACTGCAGAAGTACCTAGCTAAGAATAAGCCTCTGTTTCTGGCATTCATGGATCTGGAGAAGTCTTTTGACTTCTGCAGTGTAATTGGTGCGAGGGGGCGACTAAAGAAGCTATGTGTAGACAAATGGCAAAATCTAAAATCTTAATAACTAGGAAAGAGGACATGACTGTTACTGTTGGTGAAATATCCTGATACTATTAGTGAAATGATATCTTGTGAAAACATAGTTCCTTTAAATCCAAAGAACATACAATAATTCATCTCTCGAAGAGAAATCCTAGGGCAAGAAATTGTTGGCAAAAAAAGACTTGCAAATCTGAAATAGATTCGGGAAGGCTTTAGAAGATCCTTCACCATCTCAAAATTCTAGTATAGTTTTATAACTTGCTGTCACATGACAGAAAACTTTCTAGAGCATTCTAAATTAATTCGGGGGTTGGACCTAAAATTTTGATGTGTAATTTAACCCTTTATCATTTAAACCAGCTGTATCCGGTCAGAATTCTCTCACATTTTTCTGTTCAAACCGGTTGCTCACACTGATGTTAAATTATTGTTCTCATATTATATTATTTCAAAATCTCATAGATTCAATATTATGTGAGGTAAAGCGTTTACCATGAAAATATAATAGTATATATAGAGTAATCATCATCATCATCATTTTACGTCTGCTTGCAAGGGTGGGACTAAAGGGTTAACAGATTAATGTATCCAATGTAGTTGAGTGGGGGGAGACATTGCTCGTGGGTGACATATATCATTTACAGAGAGAGGGTGTTCAATGGACAAGGCAAATTCATTTCCTTAGTGTGTCTGAGGGTAGGGTGAGTCTAGTAGAAGCAGGTACGTAACACCATCAAGACCAAGAGAGGCATAGTTGCAGCATTTGCAGGTATAAATTCCATAGTTGTTATAGAATTTGATGTCAGAGATGGTGGAGATGGTACGTTTGGGTTTTCAACAGTAAAAATGCCTGCATAGCATTCAGCAATGAGTTCTGTGCATTCTTTAGGATTGTCAGTAATCTGGCTTGTGTAAGGATTGCGAAGAAGACTAACTGGAGAGTGGGGTATCTGCTTTGAATGTACATATTTCCAGAACACTTTACTGTCAAGGTAGGTTGCTATGCGCTGTTCAAATTCAAGCACTGCCCTTTTAGTCACCTGCTTCAGATGGATAATTTATTGCACTTTTTCTATTGATATCTGATTTATGTAGTTTGTATTCCGATTCAGCATTATGATGTTCTTTCTTGGCAAGTTGGACAGCTGCAGTCTCCCAAATTGCATTTTTGGGATGTTTTTTGTGTTTACATGGTACTGGGATGTTCTGAAGTATAGTGTTCACATCTCCAGAATCGTAAAATTCAAGCCAGTTTGGGCGTTGTAGCTCGGTGCAGTAAGATTTCCAGTCTGCTTTATTCCAGTCAAAATGAGCAGTTTGGCAATGATCATAGCATGATCAGAGTCACCTAAAGGTTCCTCAGTAGTAACACTAATAACTGTTTCAGGAGTAGTGGTAAAGAGTAGATCCAAAATGCTGTCACCTCTTGTTGGGGAGGTGACTACTAGGGACCAGTTCGAGTCCAGCACTAGCTCAAAGAAATCATTTGCACTTTGCGGCCAGCGAACAGTTTTCCAATCAATCTCAGGGTGATTAAAGTTGCCTGCAATAAAAACATAAGTGGTTGTTTTCCTGGTGGCAGCTCTGAGGAGATCACAAAGCTGTGTGTCCTGATGGTAATTTGTGTGTGTGTGGGGGGGGGGGGGTAAACAACTCCAAGTAGAAGTTTTGACATGATCATACATATATCGCAGAAAAATACTTCTTGTGCGATTGGTCCAAATCAACGCAAGGAAGTACTGAAAAGTTTGAACGTAGACCATCACACTACCACCACAATGATTAATGCGGTCTTTGTGAAACAAGTTGTTCATAGAGTAATGAATGTGCCCATGTTTCCATGACTGTAATGAAATTGGGGTCGATACTTTTGACGTAAGAATAAAAAAAATGTATCTTGTTGCATAAACTACGAGCATTTAAGGACAACAATTTGTATCTTGATTTCAGTTTATGATGATGTGTAGGGGATGACAGGTTGTTCTCATTTAGTTTCCCAGTTTTTTTATTGCCAACCATTGTGGGTACAGTGTGTTCGGACCAGCTAGATCTCTTTTCCATGTTTCACCAGCCTTAATAAACTTCCATATTTGCCCATCGTCATGTAGGCTGAAGCTTTCATGTTGATACATAATTGAAGCTATGATACTTAATTGTTTGTTTTGAAATATATTTATTTAAAAACCTTCCATCATAATTTTATGCATTAACTTTTAAGTTGTTCCAAGCTCCAGCTAAATGATGAGAAAGTAGGGCTCCGTCCTTATCCCCCTCCTATTTATTATTGCCCTTCAGGCTATAACAGAGGAGTTCAAGACCGGCTGCCCATGGGAACTCCTATATGCAGATGATCTAACGCTCATAGCTGAATCGATGGCTGATCTAAAGAAGAAATTCCAAACATGGAAGCATTGCGTAGAATCAAAAGGCCTTAAAGTTAACTTGTCTAAGACTAAAGTTCTAGTATGTAGGAAGGAAAATAGGGCACAGGTCCCCTCTTGGAAATGGCCATGCTCAATGTGTAGGAAAGGAGTAGGCAGAAATTCCATTTTATGTCCCAAATGCAAAGTATGGGTGCATAAAAGATGTAGTGGGTTCACAGGTAAGCTATCTAAGAATGTAGATTTTATATGTGGCCGGTGATCAGGTGCAATAAGTAGCAAGTGCCCACAGGATACTAGCTCCTTCTATTGCCCAGATGGATCTATAGAAATAGTGGACACCTTCCGTTACCTGGGTGACAAAATCAGCAGTGGTGGGGGTGCTCTGAAAGTACAGTAGCCAGAGTCAGAACGGGATGGAAAAAGTTCAGAGAGCTTATACCACTATTGGCCGCTAAAGGTTTCTCTCTAAAAATGAAAGGCAGACTGTATGATGCCTGCATATGAACAGCAATGTTACATGGCAGTGAGACATGGGCATTGTGTGCAGAGGATCTGCGCAGACAGGAGAGGAACGAAGCATGCATGCTCCGTTGGATGTGTAATAGTAATATACTTGAACGGCAAAGCATAAATGAACTAAGTGAGAAATAAGGAATAAGAGGGATCAGATGCAGAAAACCTGGAACGATTTGATAAATTCCGACCTTACACACTTACACCTCTCTAAGACAATGTCACTGGACCGAGATCCTTGGCGCTATGCAGTAATACAGAAGACCCGCCTTGTCTAAGTACAAAGTGAAACCTTCAGTCAGTAGGCACCTCTTAATCAAATATACACCCCCATCCCACTACCTGAACTCCCCACCACCCCTTTCTCTGTAAAGTTATGTTGGTACCACAACATCAAGTCCTAAATAAATGAGGTCATGTAAGTGTTACGACAAAAGAAACATACAGTCTATGCTGTAATGTTGCCGTGTAGGAAACACGGTAAAAAACCTCCCAGTCCACACTGTAAACGTGGTTGGTGTTAGGAAGGCCATCCAGCCGTAGAAAACCT
>OZ024742.1:288783400-288835900 GCA_964016885.1 Eledone cirrhosa
AACATTCAGTAATTGAAATAGCAGCACCATTTTTATCTTTGATGTTCTACAATAATCTACAGACATAGAAGCAGGAAAACAAGTCAGAAATAGCTGAATGGAATTCTGGAATAATTTATTGATCACTCCAAAATAAAATAGATGTTAACCAAATCATCATCATCATTATTTTTACGCCCACTTTGCATGCTGGCATGGGTTGGATAGGTTGTTATGGTCCGAGACTAAACAAGTTGGAGAGACCACATCTTCTCATACATTCCATATTTTAAATATTTGTTTTGTTTGGTTAAACATACCAAAAAGAAAGCAGCATTGGAAAGGACTATACATGCCATAAATGAGAGGAATGGGAGGGAAAGCAAGAAATATTAGGCAAAGGAAGAAAGAAAAGGAGAAGGGGAGTTGGTGACATATTATGGCATGGTTTTTACAGTTAGATGCCTCTCTTAATCACTTTACAAAATATTTTGGATGCATTTTATTGTGGCATCAGCACTGCCTCTTTACAGCGTATACTGGATACATTTTATTGTGGCACTAGAACTGCCCCTTTACAGAGTATACTGGATACATTTGATTGTGGCACTAGAACTGCTCCTTTACAGAGTATACTGGATACATTTGATTGTGGCACTAGAACTGCCTCTTTACAGCGTATACTGGATACATTTGATTGTGGCACTAGAACTGCCCCTTTACAGAGTATACTGGATACATTTGATTGTGGCACTAGAACTGTTCCTTTACAGAGTATACTGGATACATTTGATTGTGGCACTAGAACTGCCCCTTTACAGAGTATACTGGATACATTTGATTGTGGCACTAGAACTGTTCCTTTACAGAGTATACTGGATACATTTGATTGTGGCACTAGAACTGCCCCTTTACAGAGTATACTGGATACATTTTATTGTGGTACTAGAACTGCTCCTTTACAGAGTATACTGGATACATTTGATTGTGGCACTAGAACTGCTCCTTTACAGAGTATACTGGATACATTTGATTGTGGCACTAGAACTGCCCCTTTACAGAGTATACTGGATACATTTGATTGTGGCACTAGAACTGTTCCTTTACAGAGTATACTGGATACATTTGATTGTGGCACTAGAACTGCTCCTTTACAGAGTATACTGGATACATTTGATTGTGGCACTAGAACTGCTCCTTTACAGAGTATACTGGATACATTTGATTGTGGCACTAGAACTGCTCCTTTACAGAGTATACTGGATACATTTGATTGTGGCACTAGAACTGTTCCTTTACAGAGTATACTGGATACATTTGATTGTGGCACTAGAACTGCTCCTTTACAGTGTATACTGGATACATTTGATTGTGGCACTAGAACTGCCCCTTTACAGCGTATACTGGATACATTTGATTGTGGCACTAGAACTGCTCCTTTACAGAGTATACTGGATACATTTGATTGTGGCACTAGAACTGCTCCTTTACAGAGTATACTGGATACATTTGATTGTGGCACTAGAACTGCCCCTTTACAGCGTATACTGGATACATTTTATTGTGGCACTAGAACTGCTCCTTTACAGAGTATACTGGATACATTTGATTGTGGCACTAGAACTGCCCCTTTACAGAGTATACTGGATACATTTGATTGTGGCACTAGAACTGTTCCTTTACAGAGTATACTGGATACATTTGATTGTGGCACTAGAACTGCTCCTTTACAGTGTATACTGGATACATTTGATTGTGGCACTAGAACTGCCCCTTTACAGCGTATACTGGATACATTTGATTGTGGCACTAGAACTGCTCCTTTACAGAGTATACTGGATACATTTGATTGTGGCACTAGAACTGTTCCTTTACAGAGTATACTGGATACATTTGATTGTGGCACTAGAACTGCCCCTTTACAGCGTATACTGGATACATTTGATTGTGGCACTAGAACTGTTCCTTTACAGAGTATACTGGATACATTTTATTGTGGCACTAGAACCCCTTTACAGAGTATACTGGATACATTTGATTGTGGTACTAGAACTGCCCCTTTACAGAGTATACTGGATACATTTGATTGTGGCACTAGAACTGTTCCTTTACAGAGTATACTGGATACATTTGATTGTGGTACTAGAACTGCTCCGTTACAGTGTATACTGGATACATTTTATTGTGGCACTAGAACTGCTCCTTTACAGAGTATACTGGATACATTTGATTGTGGCACTAGAACTGCTCCTTTACAGAGTATACTGGATACATTTTATTGTGGCACTAGAACTGCCCCTTTACAGAGTATACTGGATACATTTGATTGTGGCACTAGAACTGCCCCTTTACAGAGTATACTGGATACATTTGATTGTGGTACTAGAACTGCCCCTTTACAGAGTATACTGGATACATTTGATTGTGGCACTAGAACTGCTCCTTTACAGAGTATACTGGATACATTTGATTGTGGCACTAGAACTGTTCCTTTACAGAGTATACTGGATACATTTGATTGTGGCACTAGAACTGCTCCTTTACAGTGTATACTGGATACATTTGATTGTGGCACTAGAACTTCCCCTTTACAGCGTATACTGGATACATTTGATTGTGGCACTAGAACTGCTCCTTTACAGAGTATACTGGATACATTTGATTGTGGCACTAGAACTGCTCCTTTACAGAGTATACTGGATACATTTGATTGTGGCACTAGAACTGCCCCTTTACAGCGTATACTGGATACATTTTATTGTGGCACTAGAACTGCTCCTTTACAGAGTATACTGGATACATTTGATTGTGGCACTAGAACTGCCCCTTTACAGAGTATACTGGATACATTTGATTGTGGCACTAGAACTGTTCCTTTACAGAGTATACTGGATACATTTGATTGTGGCACTAGAACTGCTCCTTTACAGTGTATACTGGATACATTTGATTGTGGCACTAGAACTGCCCCTTTACAGCGTATACTGGATACATTTGATTGTGGCACTAGAACTGCTCCTTTACAGAGTATACTGGATACATTTGATTGTGGCACTAGAACTGTTCCTTTACAGAGTATACTGGATACATTTGATTGTGGCACTAGAACCCCTTTACAGAGTATACTGGATACATTTGATTGTGGTACTAGAACTGCCCCTTTACAGAGTATACTGGATACATTTGATTGTGGCACTAGAACTGTTCCTTTACAGAGTATACTGGATACATTTGATTGTGGTACTAGAACTGCTCCTTTACAGTGTATACTGGATACATTTTATTGTGGCACTAGAACTGCTCCTTTACAGAGTATACTGGATACATTTGATTGTGGCACTAGAACTGCTCCTTTACAGAGTATACTGGATACATTTTATTGTGGCACTAGAACTGCCCCTTTACAGAGTATACTGGATACATTTGATTGTGGCACTAGAACTGCCCCTTTACAGAGTATACTGGATACATTTGATAGTGGTACTAGAACTGCCCCTTTACAGAGTATACTGGATACATTTGATTGTGGCACTAGAACTGCTCCTTTACAGAGTATACTGGATACATTTGATTGTGGTACTAGAACTGCCCCTTTACAGAGTATACTGGATACATTTTATTGTGGCACTAGAACTGCCCCTTTATAGAGTATACTGGATACATTTTATTGTGGAACTAGAACTGCCCCTTTACAGCGTATACTGGATACATTTGATTGTGGCACTAGAACTGTTCCTTTACAGAGTATACTGGATACATTTGATTGTGGAACTAGAACTGCCCCTTTACAGAGTATACTGGATACATTTTATTGTGGTACTAGAACTGCTCCTTTACAGAGTATACTGGATACATTTGATTGTGGTACTAGAACTGCCCCTTTACAGAGTATACTGGATACATTTTATTGTGGCACTAGAACTGCCCCTTTATAGAGTATACTGGATACATTTTATTGTGGTACTAGAACTGCTCCTTTACAGAGTATACTGGATACATTTTATTGTGGCACTAGAACTGCCCCTTTACAGAGTATACTGGATACATTTGATTGTGGCACTAGAACTGCTCCTTTACAGAGTATACTGGATACATTTTATTGTGGCACTAGAACTGCTCCTTTACAGAGTATACTGGATACATTTTATTGTGGCACTAGAACTGCTCCTTTACAGAGTATACTGGATACATTTTATTGTGGCACTAGAACTGCTCCTTTACAGAGTATACTGGATACATTTTATTGTGGCACTAGAACTGCTCCTTTACAGAGTATTCTGGATACATTTGATTGTGGAACTAGAACTGCCCCTTTACAGAGTATACTGGATACATTTGATTGTGGCACTAGAACTGCCCCTTTACAGAGTATACTGGATACATTTTATTGTGGCACTAGAACTGCTCCTTTACAGAGTATACTGGATACATTTTATTGTGGCACTAGAACTGCTCCTTTACAGAGTATTCTGGATACATTTTATTGTGGCACTAGAACTGCCCCTTTACAGAGTATACTGGATACATTTGATTGTGGAACTAGAACTGCCCCTTTACAGAGTATACTGGATACATTTGATTGTGGAACTAGAACTGCCCCTTTACAGTGTATACTGGATACATTTTATTGTGGCACTAGAACTGCTCCTTTACAGAGTATACTGGATACATTTTATTGTGGCACTAGAACTGCTCCTTTACAGAGTATTCTGGATACATTTTATTGTGGCACTAGAACTGCCCCTTTACAGCGTATACTGGATACATTTTATTGTGGCACTAGAACTGCTCCTTTACAGAGTATACTGGATACATTTGATTGTGGCACTAGAACTGCCCCTTTACAGAGTATACTGGATACATTTGATTGTGGTACTAGAACTGCCCCTTTACAGAGTATACTGGATACATTTTATTGTGGCACTAGAACTGCTCCTTTACAGAGTATACTGGATACATTTTATTGTGGCACTAGAACTGCTCCTTTACAGAGTATACTGGATACATTTTATTGTGGTACTAGAACTGCTCCTTTACAGAGTATTCTGGATACATTTGATTGTGGAACTAGAACTGCCCCTTTACAGAGTATACTGGATACATTTTATTGTGGCACTAGAACTGCTCCTTTACAGAGTATTCTGGATACATTTTATTGTGGCACTAGAACTGCCCCTTTACAGCGTATACTGGATACATTTTATTGTGGCACTAGAACTGCTCCTTTACAGAGTATACTGGATACATTTTATTGTGGCACTAGAACTGCTCCTTTACAGAGTATTCTGGATACATTTTATTGTGGCACTAGAACTGCTCCTTTACAGAGTATACTGGATACATTTTATTGTGGCACTAGAACTGTTCCTTTACAGAGTATACTGGATACATTTGATTGTGGCACTAGAACTGCTCCTTTACAGAGTATACTGGATACATTTTATTGTGGCACTAGAACTGTTCCTTTACAGAGTATACTGGATACATTTTATTGTGGCACTAGAACTGTTCCTTTACAGAGTATTCTGGATACATTTTATTGTGGCACTAGAACTGCTCCTTTACAGAGTATACTGGATACATTTTATTGTGGCACTAGAACTGTTCCTTTACAGAGTATACTGGATACATTTGATTGTGGCACTAGAACTGCTCCTTTACAGAGTATACTGGATACATTTTATTGTGGCACTAGAACTGCTCCTTTACAGAGTATTCTGGATACATTTGATTGTGGAACTAGAACTGCCCCTTTACAGAGTATACTGGATACATTTGATTGTGGCACTAGAACTGCCCCTTTACAGAGTATACTGGATACATTTTATTGTGGCACTAGAACTGCTCCTTTACAGAGTATACTGGATACATTTTATTGTGGCACTAGAACTGCTCCTTTACAGAGTATTCTGGATACATTTTATTGTGGCACTAGAACTGCCCCTTTACAGAGTATACTGGATACATTTGATTGTGGAACTAGAACTGCCCCTTTACAGAGTATACTGGATACATTTGATTGTGGAACTAGAACTGCCCCTTTACAGTGTATACTGGATACATTTTATTGTGGCACTAGAACTGCTCCTTTACAGAGTATACTGGATACATTTTATTGTGGCACTAGAACTGCTCCTTTACAGAGTATTCTGGATACATTTTATTGTGGCACTAGAACTGCCCCTTTACAGCGTATACTGGATACATTTTATTGTGGCACTAGAACTGCTCCTTTACAGAGTATACTGGATACATTTGATTGTGGCACTAGAACTGCCCCTTTACAGAGTATACTGGATACATTTGATTGTGGTACTAGAACTGCCCCTTTACAGAGTATACTGGATACATTTTATTGTGGCACTAGAACTGCTCCTTTACAGAGTATACTGGATACATTTTATTGTGGCACTAGAACTGCTCCTTTACAGAGTATACTGGATACATTTTATTGTGGTACTAGAACTGCTCCTTTACAGAGTATTCTGGATACATTTGATTGTGGAACTAGAACTGCCCCTTTACAGAGTATACTGGATACATTTTATTGTGGCACTAGAACTGCTCCTTTACAGAGTATTCTGGATACATTTTATTGTGGCACTAGAACTGCCCCTTTACAGCGTATACTGGATACATTTTATTGTGGCACTAGAACTGCTCCTTTACAGAGTATACTGGATACATTTTATTGTGGCACTAGAACTGCTCCTTTACAGAGTATTCTGGATACATTTTATTGTGGCACTAGAACTGCTCCTTTACAGAGTATACTGGATACATTTTATTGTGGCACTAGAACTGTTCCTTTACAGAGTATACTGGATACATTTGATTGTGGCACTAGAACTGCTCCTTTACAGAGTATACTGGATACATTTTATTGTGGCACTAGAACTGTTCCTTTACAGAGTATACTGGATACATTTGATTGTGGCACTAGAACTGCTCCTTTACAGAGTATACTGGATACATTTTATTGTGGCACTAGAACTGCCCCTTTACAGAGTATACTGGATACATTTTATTGTGGCACTAGAACTGTTCCTTTACAGAGTATACTGGATACATTTGATTGTGGCACTAGAACTGCTCCTTTACAGAGTATACTGGATACATTTTATTGTGGCGCTAGAACTGCCCCTTTACAGAGTATACTGGATACATTTTATTGTGGCACTAGAACTGCCCCTTTACAGAGTATACTGGATACATTTTATTGTGGCACTAGAACTGCTCCTTTACAGAGTATACTGGATACATTTTATTGTGGCACTAGAACTGTTCCTTTACAGAGTATACTGGATACATTTGATTGTGGCACTAGAACTGCCCCTTTACAGAGTATACTGGATACATTTTATTGTGGCACTAGAACTGCCCCTTTACAGAGTATACTGGATACATTTTATTGTGGCACTAGAACTGCCCCTTTACAGAGTATACTGGATACATTTTATTGTGGCACTAGAACTGCTCCTTTACAGAGTATACTGGATACATTTTATTGTGGCACTAGAACTGCTCCTTTACAGAGTATACTGGATACATTTTATTGTGGCACTAGAACTGCCCCTTTACAGAGTATACTGGATACATTTTATTGTGGGACTAGAACTGCTCCTTTACAGTGTATACTGGATACATTTGATTGTGGTACTAGAACTGCTCCTTTACAGTGTATACTGGATACATTTGATTGTGGTACTAGAACTGCCCCTTTACAGAGTATACTGGATACATTTTATTGTGGCACTAGAACTGCCCCTTTACAGAGTATACTGGATACATTTTATTGTGGCACTAGAACTGCCCCTTTACAGAGTATACTGGATACATTTTATTGTGGCACTAGAACTGCTCCTTTACAGAGTATACTGGATACATTTTATTGTGGCACTAGAACTGCTCCTTTACAGAGTATACTGGATACATTTTATTGTGGCACTAGAACTGCCCCTTTACAGAGTATACTGGATACATTTTATTGTGGGACTAGAACTGCTCCTTTACAGTGTATACTGGATACATTTGATTGTGGTACTAGAACTCCTCCTTTACAGTGTATACTGGATACATTTGATTGTGGTACTAGAACTGCCCCTTTACAGAGTATACTGGATACATTTTATTGTGGCACTAGAACTGCCCCTTTACAGAGTATACTGGATACATTTTATTGTGGCACTAGAACTGTTCCTTTACAGAGTATACTGGATACATTTGATTGTGGCACTAGAACTGCTCCTTTACAGAGTATACTGGATACATTTTATTGTGGCACTAGAACTGTTCCTTTACAGAGTATACTGGATACATTTTATTGTGGCACTAGAACTGTTCCTTTACAGAGTATTCTGGATACATTTTATTGTGGCACTAGAACTGCTCCTTTACAGAGTATACTGGATACATTTTATTGTGGCACTAGAACTGTTCCTTTACAGAGTATACTGGATACATTTGATTGTGGCACTAGAACTGCTCCTTTACAGAGTATACTGGATACATTTTATTGTGGCACTAGAACTGCTCCTTTACAGAGTATTCTGGATACATTTGATTGTGGAACTAGAACTGCCCCTTTACAGAGTATACTGGATACATTTGATTGTGGCACTAGAACTGCCCCTTTACAGAGTATACTGGATACATTTTATTGTGGCACTAGAACTGCTCCTTTACAGAGTATACTGGATACATTTTATTGTGGCACTAGAACTGCTCCTTTACAGAGTATTCTGGATACATTTTATTGTGGCACTAGAACTGCCCCTTTACAGAGTATACTGGATACATTTGATTGTGGAACTAGAACTGCCCCTTTACAGAGTATACTGGATACATTTGATTGTGGAACTAGAACTGCCCCTTTACAGTGTATACTGGATACATTTTATTGTGGCACTAGAACTGCTCCTTTACAGAGTATACTGGATACATTTTATTGTGGCACTAGAACTGCTCCTTTACAGAGTATTCTGGATACATTTTATTGTGGCACTAGAACTGCCCCTTTACAGCGTATACTGGATACATTTTATTGTGGCACTAGAACTGCTCCTTTACAGAGTATACTGGATACATTTGATTGTGGCACTAGAACTGCCCCTTTACAGAGTATACTGGATACATTTGATTGTGGTACTAGAACTGCCCCTTTACAGAGTATACTGGATACATTTTATTGTGGCACTAGAACTGCTCCTTTACAGAGTATACTGGATACATTTTATTGTGGCACTAGAACTGCTCCTTTACAGAGTATACTGGATACATTTTATTGTGGTACTAGAACTGCTCCTTTACAGAGTATTCTGGATACATTTGATTGTGGAACTAGAACTGCCCCTTTACAGAGTATACTGGATACATTTTATTGTGGCACTAGAACTGCTCCTTTACAGAGTATTCTGGATACATTTTATTGTGGCACTAGAACTGCCCCTTTACAGCGTATACTGGATACATTTTATTGTGGCACTAGAACTGCTCCTTTACAGAGTATACTGGATACATTTTATTGTGGCACTAGAACTGCTCCTTTACAGAGTATTCTGGATACATTTTATTGTGGCACTAGAACTGCTCCTTTACAGAGTATACTGGATACATTTTATTGTGGCACTAGAACTGTTCCTTTACAGAGTATACTGGATACATTTGATTGTGGCACTAGAACTGCTCCTTTACAGAGTATACTGGATACATTTTATTGTGGCACTAGAACTGTTCCTTTACAGAGTATACTGGATACATTTGATTGTGGCACTAGAACTGCTCCTTTACAGAGTATACTGGATACATTTTATTGTGGCACTAGAACTGCCCCTTTACAGAGTATACTGGATACATTTTATTGTGGCACTAGAACTGTTCCTTTACAGAGTATACTGGATACATTTGATTGTGGCACTAGAACTGCTCCTTTACAGAGTATACTGGATACATTTTATTGTGGCGCTAGAACTGCCCCTTTACAGAGTATACTGGATACATTTTATTGTGGCACTAGAACTGCCCCTTTACAGAGTATACTGGATACATTTTATTGTGGCACTAGAACTGCTCCTTTACAGAGTATACTGGATACATTTTATTGTGGCACTAGAACTGTTCCTTTACAGAGTATACTGGATACATTTGATTGTGGCACTAGAACTGCCCCTTTACAGAGTATACTGGATACATTTTATTGTGGCACTAGAACTGCCCCTTTACAGAGTATACTGGATACATTTTATTGTGGCACTAGAACTGCCCCTTTACAGAGTATACTGGATACATTTTATTGTGGCACTAGAACTGCTCCTTTACAGAGTATACTGGATACATTTTATTGTGGCACTAGAACTGCTCCTTTACAGAGTATACTGGATACATTTTATTGTGGCACTAGAACTGCCCCTTTACAGAGTATACTGGATACATTTTATTGTGGGACTAGAACTGCTCCTTTACAGTGTATACTGGATACATTTGATTGTGGTACTAGAACTGCTCCTTTACAGTGTATACTGGATACATTTGATTGTGGTACTAGAACTGCCCCTTTACAGAGTATACTGGATACATTTTATTGTGGCACTAGAACTGCCCCTTTACAGAGTATACTGGATACATTTTATTGTGGCACTAGAACTGCCCCTTTACAGAGTATACTGGATACATTTTATTGTGGCACTAGAACTGCTCCTTTACAGAGTATACTGGATACATTTTATTGTGGCACTAGAACTGCTCCTTTACAGAGTATACTGGATACATTTTATTGTGGCACTAGAACTGCCCCTTTACAGAGTATACTGGATACATTTTATTGTGGGACTAGAACTGCTCCTTTACAGTGTATACTGGATACATTTGATTGTGGTACTAGAACTCCTCCTTTACAGTGTATACTGGATACATTTGATTGTGGTACTAGAACTGCCCCTTTACAGAGTATACTGGATACATTTGATTGTGGCACTAGAACTGCCCCTTTACAGAGTATACTGGATACATTTTATTGTGGCACTAGAACTGCCCCTTTACAGAGTATACTGGATACATTTTATTGTGGCACTAGAACTGCTCCTTTACAGAGTATACTGGATACATTTTATTGTGGCACTAGAACTGCTCCTTTACAGAGTATACTGGATACATTTGATTGTGGCACTAGAACTGTTCCTTTACAGAGTATACTGGATACATTTGATTGTGGCACTAGAACTGCTCCTTTACAGAGTATACTGGATACATTTGATTGTGGCACTAGAACTGCTCCTTTACAGAGTATACTGGATACATTTGATTGTGGCACTAGAACTGCTCCTTTACAGAGTATACTGGATACATTTGATTGTGGCACTAGAACTGCTCCTTTACAGAGTATACTGGATACATTTTATTGTGGCACTAGAACTGCCCCTTTACAGAGTATACTGGATACATTTGATTGTGGCACTAGAACTGTTCCTTTACAGAGTATACTGGATACATTTGATTGTGGCACTAGAACTGCTCCTTTACAGAGTATACTGGATACATTTGATTGTGGCACTAGAACTGTTCCTTTACAGAGTATACTGGATACATTTGATTGTGGCACTAGAACTGTTCCTTTACAGAGTATTCTGGATACATTTGATTGTGGCACTAGAACTGCTCCTTTACAGAGTATACTGGATACATTTTATTGTGGCACTAGAACTGCTCCTTTACAGAGTATACTGGATACATTTGATTGTGGCACTAGAACTGTTCCTTTACAGAGTATACTGGATACATTTGATTGTGGCACTAGAACTGTTCCTTTACAGAGTATTCTGGATACATTTGATTGTGGCACTAGAACTGCTCCTTTACAGAGTATACTGGATACATTTGATTGTGGCACTAGAACTGTTCCTTTACAGAGTATTCTGGATACATTTGATTGTGGCACTAGAACTGCTCCTTTACAGAGTATACTGGATACATTTGATTGTGGCACTAGAACTGTTCCTTTACAGAGTATACTGGATACATTTGATTGTGGCACTAGAACTGTTCCTTTACAGAGTATTCTGGATACATTTGATTGTGGCACTAGAACTGCTCCTTTACAGAGTATACTGGATACATTTTATTGTGGCACTAGAACTGCTCCTTTACAGAGTATACTGGATACATTTGATTGTGGCACTAGAACTGCTCCTTTACAGAGTATACTGGATACATTTGATTGTGGCACTAGAACTGTTCCTTTACAGAGTATTCTGGATACATTTGATTGTGGCACTAGAACTGCTCCTTTACAGAGTATACTGGATACATTTTATTGTGGCACTAGAACTGTTCCTTTACAGAGTATACTGGATACATTTGATTGTGGCACTAGAACTGCTCCTTTACAGAGTATACTGGATACATTTGATTGTGGCACTAGAACTGCCCCTTTACAGAGTATACTGGATACATTTGATTGTGGCACTAGAACTGCCCCTTTACAGAGTATACTGGATACATTTGATTGTGGCACTAGAACTGCCCCTTTACAGAGTATACTGGATACATTTGATTGTGGAACTAGAACTGCCCCTTTACAGACTATACTGGATACATTTGATTGTGGCACTAGAACTGCCCCTTTACAGAGTATACTGGATACATTTGATTGTGGCACTAGAACTGTTCCTTTACAGAGTATACTGGATACATTTGATTGTGGCACTAGAACTGCTCCTTTACAGAGTATACTGGATACATTTGATTGTGGCACTAGAACTGCTCCTTTACAGAGTATACTGGATACATTTTATTGTGGCACTAGAACTGCCCCTTTACAGAGTATACTGGATACATTTGATTGTGGCACTAGAACTGCCCCTTTACAGAGTATACTGGATACATTTGATTGTGGCACTAGAACTGCCCCTTTACAGAGTATACTGGATACATTTTATTGTGGCACTAGAACTGCTCCTTTACAGAGTATACTGGATACATTTGATTGTGGCACTAGAACTGTTCCTTTACAGAGTATACTGGATACATTTGATTGTGACACTAGAACTGCCCCTTTACAGAGTATACTGGATACATTTGATTGTGGCACTAGAACTGCCCCTTTACAGAGTATACTGGATACATTTGATTGTGGCACTAGAACTGTTCCTTTACAGAGTATACTGGATACATTTGATTGTGGCACTAGAACTGCCCCTTTACAGAGTATACTGGATACATTTGATTGTGGCACTAGAACTGCTCCTTTACAGAGTATACTGGATACATTTGATTGTGGCACTAGAACTGCTCCTTTACAGAGTATACTGGATACATTTTATTGTGGCACTAGAACTGCCCCTTTACAGAGTATACTGGATACATTTTATTGTGGCACTAGAACTGCCCCTTTACAGAGTATACTGGATACATTTGATTGTGGAACTAGAACTGCTCCTTTACAGAGTATACTGGATACATTTGATTGTGGCACTAGAACTGCTCCTTTACAGAGTATACTGGATACATTTTATTGTGACACTAGAACTGCCCCTTTACAGAGTATACTGGATACATTTTAATGTGGCACTAGAACTGCCCCTTTACAGAGTATACTGGATACATTTGATTGTGGCACTAGAACTGCCCCTTTACAGAGTATACTGGATACATTTGATTGTGACACTAGAACTGTTCCTTTACAGAGTATACTGGATACATTTTATTGTGGCACTAGAACTGCCCCTTTACAGAGTATACTGGATACATTTGATTGTGGCACTAGAACTGCCCCTTTACAGAGTATACTGGATACATTTTATTGTGGCACTAGAACTGCCCCTTTACAGAGTATACTGGATACATTTGATTGTGGCACTAGAACTGCCCCTTTACAGAGTATACTGGATACATTTGATTGTGGCACTAGAACTGCCCCTTTACAGAGTATACTGGATACATTTGATTGTGGCACTAGAACTGCCCCTTTACAGAGTATACTGGATACATTTGATTGTGGCACTAGAACTGCTCCTTTACAGAGTATACTGGATCCATTTTATTGTGGCACTAGAACTGCCCCTTTACAGAGTATACTGGATACATTTTATTGTGGCACTAGAACTGTTCCTTTACAGAGTATACTGGATACATTTTATTGTGGCACTAGAACTGCTCCTTTACAGAGTATACTGGATACATTTTATTGTGGCACTAGAACTGCTCCTTTACAGAGTATACTGGGTGCATTTTATTGTGGTACCACCACTACGATTTACAGTGTGCACTAAATGTATTTTATTGTGACACCACCAGCACTGCCCCTTTACAGCATATACCGGGTGCACTTTATTGTGACACCAACATTATTCCTTAACAGAGTGTACGTGGTGCAATTTATCATGGTACCAGCACTGTCTTTGGCAAGACTAAATAGTCATCTCTACCCTGTACTGTCTTTGATCAATTAATTGTAAATATATAAAAGTACCATAAAGGTGTGCGGTCTAGTGGTTAAGGTATTGAGCTCATGATCATAAAGTCATGGGTTTCATTCCCAGACTGAATGATGTGTTCTTCCAGTTTACTCAGTTGAATAAATGAGTACCAACAGCAGCAGGGGGTTAGCCCTGTGATAGATTGGTGTTCTGACCGGGGGAAAGTCTTGTACTCTCAGTTGCTTAATACCCATGAAACTAGAATAAGCTCAGGGCTTTTAGTCTTGTCTGATGATCCTGTAAATGCTCAGGTGAAACTCCAGTGTAACAAGACGCACCACTTAGCCATATAAATGAATACATATATATATAAATGATATGCATGTGTCTATACATATATATATATATAATATATGTGTATGTACATACATACATAAGCAGAGTGTCTTATCGTGTATTCAAATATGTATGTATGTATACGTTGGTGCATGTATGTGTGAACATGTGAGTGTATGTGTGAATGTATATGTAGGTGTTAGCATGCATGTGTGTGTGCGTGTATGATTATATGTGCCATGTTGTCATTTTGGCTGATGTTTGTTAAAAGTAGGTTTAAAGTGTTTTGACATGTAAACATTTAATGAGAAGTATATAAACAAATGTTTTATATATATATATATATATATATATATATATATATATATATATATATATACATATATATATTTATGATTGTTTTATATGGTCTTGATTGTGTTAACTGGATGACAAGGTCACTTCAGAAGCTCTCTACATTCCAGAACCACATCATAAGACTTATTATGACTAACAAACAACTCAGTGATCATACCTCTACCAATGAGCTACTCAACATTACCAAGCTTAAACCAATCACATCAGTTATCAAGTCAAGAGTACTTAAACTGTATGGCATATCAAAAGATCAACTGGTGGTGTGAGTAAGTTATGCCTAGAAGGAAAGTTAGGGTCGACAATCAAAATGCTGGCTTGATAATGTCAACTTATAGACTGGACTTGTCCTTTGCTCTTTAAACTCTGTTGTTGGTGATCATACTTTGTGGAGAAGAATATCTCATGTTGATGCGCAGTCTGCAACAGGCGGAGTTAGCGTTTAGGAGGAAATATATACAAATACATACATATCTAGGGGCCTTTCGTATATCTCGTGGGTCCATGAAATGGCAACTAGAAAATTTCCCTCTAATGTGCAAGCCTAAGCAAGGATTTTACAGAAGACCAGCAGTGGCCCATGCATGCCAGTCTCCTCTCTCTACATCAGAGAGCTCGGGACAGCATAAGTTCGAAGGCCACCTTCGACTCCCTCTTCGTCCAGTCAGATCAGTTTGCAAGGTGCTGCTTACTATCTGCCAGTGCCAAATACTCAGGCGACTGGGTCGAATCCCTACCTGTGGCCAACGTTGGTGGCCTACTCAGCCTCGACGAACTTCGTGTCTCCATCGCCCTCAGAGTGGGAGCTGACATCTGCATGGATTTGAGGTGTCGATGCGGCAAACTCCTCGACTCTACAGGCCTCAACGGTCTTTCTTGCCGCCTGAATGCCGCACGTCGCACGGAGCTAAACCTCATTCTGAAGAGAGCTTTGGCCCGGGCGAATATCCCCAGTCTTAGAACCATCTGGGTTGTCCAGAAGTGACGGCAAAAGACCGACGGCCTTACCCTGTGCCCCTGGTCGAGAGGCAGGTGCCTTGTCTGGGACGTCACTGTTAGTGACTGTTTTTCTCTTTCCCACATCCTGGATGCTGCGGTTAGGACGAGAGCCACAGCTTCCACAGCCGAGTGGAGTAAGACCCTCAAATACTCTCATCTGTCGGCCAGCTACATTTTTCAGCCTGTGGCTTTCGAGACATTTGGGGGTGTCGGGCTGCTCACTGCGAGGTTCCTTTCCTCACTGACGGCTTGCCTAATAGAGGTGACTGGCGAATCTCGCGAAGTGCTTGGCTGTTTCCACGCATCAGCCTCGCCATCACCCAAGGCAACGCTGCGAGTGTGCTGGCTTGCCTCAAAAATCATTAGAGAGGTTGCCCCAGACTCGCGACGTTGCTGTCTTTTGCTCTGGTGTTGGCTCCGTTGTTCACCCCTTCCTTTACATTTTCTTATATATCGTAACGTTGAGGGAATATATCTTTCATTGTATCATCCTTTATGATGTTACCGAAGCATTTGTAATGCTATTTATGTATATATTTAAAACATATTTGTTACGTTATTCTACTGTAAATTTATTTATATGCTCTGTTTATATTTTCATTCTGAAGGAATTGCAAACGATTTGTAATGTTTGTGCAACTATGAATAAAATATTTTTATTTGTTGATAATAGGGCCTATATTTTACATCTTTCCTGGGCCTATTGCCAGGAGAATTGGGGCCTTTATTTTGCATCTGGCCAGATGTATTGGAGCTTATATTTTACATCTGGTCATGGCTTATTGCCAGCTTTGGTGGGGCCTATATTTTAAATCTGGCCTGGACATATTACCACTTTTGTACAGGCCTGGTGACAACACAGTAAAATGAAGTACTCAAGGGTGAAGTGGTGGTGGATGTTAAAAAGAACAGCATGATGTTATGACAGTCCCATCTCTCTCTCTCACATATATATACAATTGGGGAAAGGTGTGTTTGTGTGTGTGATGGTGGGGGGTGTGAGTAACAAACATTGTTGGCTTCTGTTGGTCACATGATAAAGTTTCTTATCTATACATTGTATCACTCTCTCTCTAATTTATTTCTCCCGTTACCAGTAGCAAACGAACAGGGACAGAGGGGTCTCTCTCTCTAAGGCAGCACTTCCTAATTTTTCCCTCCTTAGCAGTTTCTATTCTAACTGCCGTCACATTCACATTTCATTATGTGTATGTATGTATCATCATCATCATCATCATCAACGTTTAACGTCCGTGTTCCACGCTTGCATGGGTTTGGACGGGGGTAGTCCCACTTGAGGCAAGAGTGATTGTCTTGCTCGCATAGGACTGTCTGGCAGGTTTTCTACAGTTGGATGCCCTTCCTAACACCAACCACATTTACAGTGTGGGTCTGGGAGGTTTTTACCGTGTTGCCTACACGGCCACATTACAGCGTGGACTGTGTGTTTTTTTGTCGTGACACCTACACGATCTCATTTGTTTCGGCCTCGATGGCGCGGCACCAACATAACTTTACATAGAACGGGGTGGTGTGGATCGGGTGGGGGTGGTGGTGGTGGGACGGGGTGTATTTTGTTAGAGATGCCTACTGGCTGGAGTAGGTTTTACTATATGTATATATGTGTATATATGTGTGTGTGTATGTATGATTGTATTTATGTATATATATATATAACGAAGGAAGTGTGGTAAGGAACCTGGTGGACCATAATGCACCACAGTACTCAATACTTAGGGTAGTAGAGTGGGTAATAGAAAAATGTTCAAGACCCCGTCAAAACCGCTTGAGCTCTGCCGTCAGGGTCTTGAACATTTTCCTATATATATATATATATATATATATATATATATGTATGTATATACATGAATGTATGCAGATGCATAATCATGGGTGGTGTATGCACCTTACCATGCACATATGTTATCATTTCATTTCATTTCATTTTTACGTCCGCTTTTCCCTGCTTTGCTTGCAAGGGTGGGACGGGAACTGATTCTGGCTTGATTTCTACAGCTGGATGCCCTTCCTAACACCAACCTCATTTACAGTGAGTGCTGGGTTCTTATTTGCCGTGGCACCTACATGACCACTTTGCAGTGGAATGATAGGGACCCCAGTCCCTATCATCTCATTTCTACAGCTGAGTAAACTGGAGCAATGTGAAATAAAGTATCTTGCTCAAGGAAACAACACATCACCTGGTCTGAGAATTGAACTCACAACCTTTCGATTGCAAGGCCAATGCTCTAACCACTAAGCCATGTGCCTCCTCCTATATACACATATATATATACAATGATTCATAGCCATATTTACACAGTTAAGTGCTTCATGTGTTGTGATATGAAACCTCTTAGACTAAATAAAATCACATTCATTCTCTCTCTTAAAATATTTATATCTTCACAGCACCATCGTCACTTCCACCACTGCAACTAAATCCCTACACTACTACTACTACCACACCACAGTTATACTACCCTAAACCACTATACCAGTTACACTACCACCACTATACAACCCTAAACCACAGCTATACTACCACCACTACACCAGTTACACTACCCTAAACCACTGCACCACAGTTACACTACCCTAAACCACTGCACCATAGTTACACTACCACTACCACCACTACACCACAGTTACACTATCACCACTACACTATTCTAAACCATAACGCCACAGTTAAACTACCACTACTACACCACCACCACTACATCCCAGTTAGACTACACTACCAACACTACACCACTTCTATATATTGATAGCACCAGATTATACCCTAACCACTATGTACAATCTGGAACTAGCTGTTGAAACAGCAAGAGCTCAGCCATTGGGCTTATCATTGACATATTTATTGATATCACATTGATGTCAACAGGATATAGATTGATATCACCAATATAACACACCACGGTACTGACACACAAACATACCACAATCTTGAGCTGTAACTTCAACTAATCTATACATACATATATGATGGCTGTACCCTCAATTTCAAATGTGTCCAATAAGTGTCACATTACGATTCATGGATTCAAGGGTGACAAACACACACACACATACATATATACCTGATGGCTGTCTTCTTGATTTCGTGTATGTGCCCATTCCTCTGATAAGTGTCCTCTATCTCTCCCTCTGATTCATAAATACTAAGGTGACTGTTCAGAGCCATTAGTGCATGACACAATTTTCTGCAAGTCATGTTGTGCCTGTCAGTAAAATTTACCAGAACAATGTTCAGGGTTTTTAATATTCCATCATATGGTCATGTGATGTGTATGAAGGATGTCAACTGTATATAACAGTGTAGGGCGATCAAAGTTGGTGGTAGCTATGGAATAGGAAGACTTAGACAATGACACAGGATTTAGATCTTTGGTGTTATGCAGTAATACAGAAGACCTGCCTTCCCATGCAAAGCATACATCTAGTATACACAACTTAACTACTATCCTCTCTCCTCCTTCTATACACCTTCCACGCCCTAACACTCCACCCATATTCTGATCACACACCCCTTCTCCCATGCCTTTACACCCCTGCCCTATTCCTCAGTCCACACTGTAAGATGGTCGTGTTGGTATCACCACAAAAAGCACCCAATACACACTGTAAATGTGGTTGGCGTTAGGAAGGAACATCCAGCCGTAAAAAAAAAATCAAGCCAGAAACAGTTATGTATGAACAAGACAAGGTCACCTGACCTGACTTGCCTCAAATGAGACAACCCATCTAACCCATGCTAATGTGAAAAATGTTAAATGATGACGATGATGATGTTTACACATACGACTCTTGAGAGTAGCTATCATTACCCTCATCACCATCATTTTACATCTGCTTTCCACACTTGCATGTGTTGGACAGGCTGTCACTCTCCAATAGCAGATGGGTCAAAGTGACTTATTTTGCTCGGGTGCCCTTTCCTAATGCATTTTTTTTTTAATCATCGACATTAACATTTTACAGGGTGTACTGGGTATGTTTTTCATAGCACCAACACTAACAATTTACAGAATACACAGGGTGTACTGGGTATGTTTTTCATAGCACCAACACTAACAATTTACAGAATACACAGGGTGCATTTTATCATGGCACCAGTACTAGAGAAGCTGTCACATAATAGACCAACATCCTTTTAAAACCTAAATTATCTCCATTTGATCACCAGTACTATAGCCTCCTGACTCTCACTACATTTACTTTTTGTGTCACAATTGTTTCACTGGTGTATTGAAGTGCTGTCAAAATGCATGTTAGTTTGTGAAAGTCTGTCCCAAGCTCAGAGATTCATCGGGTAACAGCTTATCCCAGTTTCATTGGAGTTAAGGGACTGAGGGTACAAGACTTCCCCTTGAATGAAATACCAGTCTATCGCAGGGTTAAGTCCAAACTGTTTTTAGTACACATTTTTTACAGCTGGGTGGACTGAAGCAATGTGAAATAAAGTATCTTCAGAATGCATGAACTACCCACAGAGATTTTGGTAACTATTTTTATGCCACATTCAGACAAAAAGCACCGTTCAAGGTTCGAAAAGGATTTTTATACTTTTTCATAAAGCTGTTATCCAAAAGACTGAATTACCTATGATTTTCCATTGATATTGATGGAAGACTTGACACAAAGTTGTTTAGGGGAATGTTCATACAGGACAAAAGTCTAATTGGGGTCTTGTAAGCATTGGAGAAGTGGTCAATGAAAAGTTGTATTTGAGTATTCATGTGTCACAGTCATCTGTATATAAAATATCTCTGAGCAGAGTGTTTGAAAAAAGCTGAATGAAGACCCAAGTCCACAAAAGCTGCCATAGTACAATTAAACTTTTCAAAATGTTTTGACAAAAGCTGTGGAAGCTACAGAAATATTCCATATATTTTTCCAGAGCAATCTCTATTTAAATTTTACATTTTACGCTTACTTGTCCCCCATTGCAAAATGGCCATAAATTCAAATTTTGAAAAGAGAGGAAAAGGGACAAGTTAACTATGAACTTGATACATCTCTGATAAATTGATGTCTGACATACCTCAACTGTGCTGATGGTTCAATTCCAGTCTTGGCAGATCAATTTATTTTATCTGATGAGGACGTACTGATGAAATAGCTCAGTACCTCTGAAATATGTATAATAAAATATATTTGATCACATGAATGTCTATATTTATTAATATTTTGAATATATATATATATATATATATATATATCTCAGTCGATGCGATCAGACCTCAACACAGCAACAACAACTACAACAACAGCGACAGCAACAACAACACCATTGTCTGTGTTGAATGTGTGTATATGTATGTATAAGACCAAAAGTTAAACAAGGTTCATTGATTAATCAATGAGTATGTATGTGTATATATCACACATGCGAAGCGAACAAATTTCAAAATTTTAACCCAGCGACTACAACAACAACACCATTGTCTGCAGCAGCATCATCAGTGAAATGAACAACAACGGCAGCAGCAGCAACAACGACGACGACAACTGCCACCACCATCTACTACCACCACCACCACCACCATCACTGACACCATCCACCATCCACCGCCACCATCAATCAGGCCTTAAAAACAACTATAATACTAAATAACTATTCTGTTCTTGACACGGGGGAGCGATTGTCCCAGCACATTGCTGGTGCCTTGTTTTGGGACCCGGAGAGTGGAGAGCCGTTGCTCTTTGCTGTAAAGCAAACAATTATTATTATTATTATGGCCCTTGCCATTCTGAGTTCAAATCCTGCCAAGGTTAACTTTGCCTTTCATCCTTACGGGGTCGATAAAATAAAGTACCAGTAATACACTGGGTAATTGCTGGCCTTGTGCCAAAAGTAGAAACAATTATTATATAAAAACTGAACTGGAAAAGTCAACAGTTGACATGATTTTGATTTTGTATCAGTACTGACGGTCATATATAAGTGGAGGCACATGGCTTAGTGGTTAGAGCATTGGCCTTGCAATTGAAAGGTTGTGAGTTCAATTCTCAGACCGGGTGATGTGTTGTTTCCTTGAGCAAGACACTTTATTTCACATTGCTCCAGTTTACTCAGCTGTAGAAATGAGATGATAGGGACTGGGGTCCATATCATTCCACTGCAAAGTGGTCGTGGAGGTGCCACGGCAAAAAAGCACCGAGCACTCACTGTAAATGAGGTTGGTGTTAGGAAGGGCATCCAGCTGTAGAAATCAAGCCAAAATCAGTTCCCGTCCCACCCTTGCAAGCAAGGAAAACGCGGATGCAATGATATATATATACTATCCAGCGAATTTTTAACCGTCAAGGTTGTTTTCCATGGTTATGTCACTATTTATAAAACAAATTTTGTATTTTATCTGATGAAAGCGCACCAAGATTGGCTTGGTCGCCCTTGAAATATATATAATAAAATAATTATGGTTTTATAAATATAGTTTCCATTTATTAATATAATGAATATTTACTCCAGTAACTGTTGAGTGCTCTATATCAGTTATAAACTTTTAAGTTTGTTGGAATCCCAACAAATTAAATATAACTTCTACATATATATATATATGTGTGTATGTGTGTGTTTGTATACATGAGTGTTGGTGTGTGAGTGAGTGTGTATGTGTGTGCCGTGAGTGTTAATAAGTGGTGGGTTTATTTTTATGACTATGCTGTAAAATGGAGGGGTAGAGAGGGCCCATGAGTCCAGTAAGACATCCTCTCTAGTGCTGGTGGCACAAATAAAAGCACCCAGTCCATGCTGTAAAGTGGCGCTGGTGTTAGGAAGGGTATCAAACCAGTGTATCAATGCCAAAACGATTATAAGCAGAGCAACAAGTATATAGGAACAACAAAAATATAAAGACGTCGCATCTCAGAGTTGCAACACTTAATGTTGGCACTAAATTTTGTGTCCCACCCTTGCAAGCAGGGAAAAGCAGACGTATGATGATGATGATGATGATGATGATGATGACACAGGATTGAGACCTCTGGTGATATGCTATGCTACAGAAAACCTGAGGAGCCATGTACACAGGCTGAAAAAAAAACATCTAGAGAACATAAGTCTGCATCAATCTTCCCACATCTTATTACTTACCCATCTGCCTCCTCACCAACTAAGACCTCCCTCACTCACCTCATCTCATTATTTCTGGTAGATTGGCAGTATCGGTAGAGGGTCGGACGCCATGCTTTCCAGCATAGTTACGTCCCTTTACGATCTGAGTTCAAATCCCGCCGAGGTTAACTTTGCCTTTCATCCTTACGGGGTCGATAAAATAAAGTACCAGTAATGTACTGAGTAATTGCTGGCCTTGTTCCAAATGTAGAAACAATTATTTCTGCATACTCATTTCACCAACCCACCTAACTCCCTTCTTCCGCATCTCTCCCTTCCAACCCATGAATATAAGCATGGAAAGCTGGACCCCCCTCCCCCACAAAAAAATTTGCTATCATGACAAAAAGCACGTAGTCCACCCTATCGGTTGTCGTGCTGGTGACATGACAAAAAAAGCACCTAGTCACCCTCTCAAATGGTTGTTTTGTTTCCACGATAAAAAGCACCCAGTCCTGGCTGTATATGAAAGGCGTCCAGCCGTAGAAACCAAACCAGAACCAGTTCCATATGAGCAAGACGTGGTTACCTGATCTGACTGACGTGTCCCATAACGTGGAAAATAGCCGTTAAACGACGGTGTGTGTGTAAAAGGTAAACAGAAATAACAACACAATCGGTACAGTATATGGAAGGTATATATTAGGTTAACGCTTGATATAGCAGGAAGAGGGTCTTTTTTATATATATATATACAGGGTGTCCCCAAAAATGTATATACACTTTTTGGGGGACACCCTGAATATATGTGTGCCCGCGGATTTCTAACTATACCTCCCCTCGCCTATTTGTTTGTAAGTTTGTAGTATATGTGTGTGTATATGGTAAAGAAAATCTGTAAGCCGAGACCGACTTTAATTAACGATGGTGTATTGTGTCTATATTTACGAGGCGCGTAGACAGATTTGGTTTTCTCCTCGGTAAAAAAAAAAATAAAGGAAAAAGCTAAACTTACCATATATGAAGATTAAGCCGGGTTTATTAGTGGTAGGTGGTGAAAATTTTCAGGACGGAAATTGAGTGAAAACTTAAGTTGTTTCACTCAACGTGTTTCCTTGTTTAACTGGTGTGGACAATCAGAAAGTCTCTTATGAACACAGAACAACAACTTGGAAGCTAATTCCATAAGAAAATATTTATCTGGCGAAAATTAATGAGATTTTATTAGTATTTTGGACTTTTCCGAAGCTAAGAACCAGGTTCGATTTCAACGAAAATTTTGTTTTCAAAATGTGCTAGTGCGTTAAAAAAATATTTTAAATGAAACAAAGCTTAGAAAACAGGATTTAAAGACAATAACAGCCTTTTGATTACACACTGGTGTAATAATCCAAATAAATCAACTTTTTCGGAAGAGAAAATTTTTTTATAGCACAATTGTTGCTTGAAATTTAAATTCAGCTATAAGGAAGGAAAAAGTATGAATTCGTAACGCAAGAAAGGAGACAGGTACACTATAAATAGGGTAGATAATATATATATATGTATTATACTAGCTGAGGAACCCAGTTTCGCCGGGGTAAACAGATGAAAAGAGAAGACCGGTAGAAGAGGAAACGAGTGTATTGGATGAGTTGTCTGGTTTACAGAATGAGGCGAGACCGTGGTGTGTGTGTGTAACAAACAAAAAAAAAACTCAATAATCTTCCAGATACAGCAGATTCTGCATTTTAACGTTCATGCAAAGTATATGCAGATTTCTAAGTGTCCCCACTCGTGAACTGCCTACATATAACTGTCCATGGGTTCTCTTATGCAATTCTATAAGTATGAGATTGACTGAGCTTTATTTTTTGGTCATAGAAAAACTGGCTCTAACAGGGAACTGAAGTCTCTAGAATTTGAACAGCATCTCGGCAGGGGAAGGGATGAGAAGGATTTTGGGAATAAATGCATTTTCTCCTTCGATTGTCAGTTTTGGTTTTTGCGTAGTGCATGAAAACACCAAGCAACAAATATCTCTTTTATGTTATATATAGATATTTAAAAAAAAACGGGCTGCATGACTCAGATGTTTAGTCCTATAATGAGGTATGAGGTAAGATGGACCAATCCTTTGTCAACGTCGAGATTTATTTCTTAGCTTTCTTATGATGTGGACTAACTACTATAAGCTTTCATTTCGCGCGCCTCACCACCACCGTCACCATATCACCACTAATATCGTACCACTACCACTATACCACCACCAGTACCACCACACCATTAGTACCATCGCCATACCTCTGCCATATTGCCACCAACATATCACCACGTGATGTCAAGTCAACCATGACGTTAAAACAACAAATTGAAAAAATAAGTCGTGGATGGCAAACAAAGAAACCAAAAGTTAGTAGTTCACATCCTTCTATTAGTACAGTATTGTTGAACCAACAAAGATGCCCCTGAAAAGTCATTCCATTTGTTAGAAATAGCAACCAAATTTCCCTCAAACATTAAAGCCTTTTATAAGAAAAGAAAGGGCAATGCTCATAACTCAGTAGTAGACAGGCATTTGGCTAAGGTAAAAAAATAGTTGAAAAAATGTCACAAAAAAAAAAAAAAAACTGAATTCGTTGCCACTGTACAAAAATTGAAATGAAAATAGAACGCACCTTAGCTGAGGAGTGAAAACACACCTCTAACAGTCAGCAGTCTGTTAGTGTCACCTTAGATGAGCAGTGAAAACATACTTCTAACAGTCAGCAGTTTGTTACTGTCACATTAGATGAGCAGTTAAAACATACCTCTAACAGTCAGCAGTTTGTTATTGTCACCTTAGATGAGCAGTTAAAACATACCTCTAACAGTCAGCAGTTTGTTATTGTCACCTTTGATGAGCAGTTAAAACATACCTCTAGCTGTCAGCAGTTTGTTATTGTCACCTTAGATGAGCAGTTAAAACATACCTCTAACAGTCAGCAGTTTGTTATTGTCACCTTAGATGAGCAGTGAAAACATACCTCTAGCTGTCAGCAGTTTGTTATTGTCACCTTAGATGAGCAGTTAAAACATACCTCTAACAGTCAGCAGTTTGTTACTGTCACCTTAGATGAGCAGTGAAAACATACCTCTAACAGTCAGCAGTTTGTTATTGTCACCTTAGATGAGCAGTGAAAACATACCTCTAGCAGTCAGCAGTTTGTTATTGTCACCTTAGATGAGCAGTGAAAACATACCTCTAGCAGTCAGCAGTTTGTTATTGTCACCTTAGATGAGCAGTGAAAACATACCTCTAGCAGTCAGCAGTTTGTTATTGTCACCTTAGATGAGCAGTGAAAACATACCTCTAGCAGTCAGCAGTTTGTTATTGTCACCTTAGATGAGCAGTGAAAACATACCTCTAGCAGTCAGCAGTTTGTTACTGTCACTGTAGCCAAGCAATGAAAACTCACCTCTGGCCCTCAGCAGTTAGTGTCAGCTGAGCAGCAAAAACTCACCTCTGGCCCTCAATAATTTGTTACTCATTGTCACTATAACTGAGTAGTGAAAACACACATCTGGCCCTCAATAATCTGTTACTCGTTGTCACCATAACTGAGTAGTGAAAACACACCTCTGGCCCTCAGCAGTCTGTTAGTCAGTATTTTCCAGATGCCAAGACTGGTTTTAAAACCCAGCTTGTTTTTGCCATGACCCTGTAATTTTACAGTGGCTCCAAGATTGTTGAAGGAAGGTATCCTCAAACTGGAGACCTGGCCTTAATGGTACAATAGACTTGATTTTGGTAAAGGTACTGATGAATCAAGTTGGGGGTTTTAAAGCAGGAGACAGTTGAAGTCTTCCACCCTTCTTCTTCTTATCCTCCACCTCTTTCTTCTTCTTTGTCCACTTATTCCTGGAAGGGTCATAGGGGCAGAGTCCTCAGACACTCCTTTCAACAGGTGCTGTCAGAAGCAACCATCCCATTTGGTCTAGCTAGATCCCTAAGTGAGACCAGCCAAGCTCATTGATGTTATCCAACCATCTTGCTCGGGGTCTACTCCCAAGTCTCTTGCCAGTTGGGTTAGCCCATAAAATCTGTCCAGTGATTCTTTCCTGAGATATTCTAACCACATGCATGTAGTATTGGAGCTGCAATTTCTAAATTTGGAAAGATAGCAGCTCTACCTGGAACAACTTTGATCTCCGAGTTACACAATCTATTGAGTAATGTTACTCCAAACTTTGGAGGAATCCCATTTCGGCCGCTTGTATTCACGATCATATTCTTTTGGTCATTATTCAAGATTCATGACAATAGGTAAGGGTTGGCACAAATACTGAATTGAAGATAGTGAGTTTGGCTTTTACATTTACATCCCTTTTTCTGATTACTGAATGTTGAAGCTGGCAGATTACTACACCAGCTCCTGCAATTCTTGCACTTAATTTAGCCTCCTGCCTTCCAACATTCATGAACCTGGCACCAAGATACTTGTACTTCTCCACCTGCTTCAGTGATACTCCATTCACATGTAGAGTGCACTACACAGGCTTCCTTGAGAGGATGAGTGTCTCAGTCTTCGCTGCACTGATTTTTTTCCTGCCATGCAGCACTTGGTATCAAACCTATCAAGTACATGTCAGAGATCACCCAAAGAAGGAAAATGAAATGGAATGACACTCCATCTGTTTCAATGTTGAGTATTCCATCAATGAATTAGCTTGCTCATGAAACTAATGTGAAAGTGGCTGAGCATTCCACAAGCAAACACACACACAATGTAGTTCAAGGAGATTCAACTGATCCTTTGAATTATAGGTACTACCAAATTTAATATTATAGTGTAACTAGCTGATTATTTCAGTAATTCTGCAGACTATTTTCAGGGTGAATTACTGTGACACAGAGAGTGACAAGGTTGTCCCTTTGAATTATAGGTACTGTCCATCTGGTAGTTTTCATCTACTCATGGGGCATGAATAATCACACCCCTTCTGCTTATTAGTTTTTCAGATTTTTTTCCACCACCCCTTCCCCTTGCTTATTTTATTTTGCTAATCTACCTCCAGCAAAATTTTATTTTAAGCGGTAGAATTCCTGCGACAATTTATTTTCTTTATACATTAAAAAACATAATACATGACAAAAAAAGACATTACTAGAAGTCCCATATGTTATAAAATAAATAGGGTGGGTTGGGGTCTCAATATGTAAACTAAATGACTAATTCTGGTTTCTAAAATAAATCAAGGGAGACAACCTAGAAAAATTACCGATTTTCCACCCCTCTATTATTTAGGACCTGAGAGTACCCAATTTTACTCATAAGGCTTAGGTTAATCCATGACTATGGTAAATAATAGTTGCCCAAAATGCCACACATTGGGATCAAACCTGGGACCTTATGATTTCTAAGTGAACCTCTTAACCATCCGAGCATGCTGTGACAACTCCACCCAAAGAACAAAGGACACAAATAACTGGATTAAATACTGCAAGGTATCAAATCTGACACTTTAAAAATTCTACCAATCCACCACCCTAGATTGGTACTTTATTTGATCAACCCTTGAAATAATGATTTCGACTTTAGGCACAAGACCAATCATTTGGAAAAAAGGGAAAATTGGTTATATCCACCCCAGTACTTGATTGGTACATGATTTCATTTGACCCCCAAAATAATGGTTTCTGATTTAGGCACAAGGCCAACAATTTTGGGGAGAGAGGAATATCGATTAAATTGGTACTTTATTTTATCAACCCCCGTAAGGATGAAAGACAAAGCTAACCATGGCAGGATTTGAACTCAGAACGTTGTCCGACATTCTACCAATACTGTTGATCACTCCTACCTGTGAATATTTGGCAATAAAGACTGAAGCACATTAATGTTTAGAATTTAGCAGTTGGAGCTGCAGATATTGACAGACAATAAAAGGTTCATTAATACAGTGAGCAGCTGTTTGTTTGTCAATGGAGATAGCTAAAACAGTTTACAGCTGGTGTATATCACAGGCACTACTTAGTCCTGCCAGCTGATTGTGACCTTATCTGACCTTATAACTATCAGAATGATTGATGAAAATTACTACAGATGAAATCTTTATTCATTTTGTATAGATATAAGGTGAATACAGCATGAAGTTTGTTTCATAATCATAATGTTCAAAAGCAGACCAACTGTGGTGCTCTGATTCCAGCTGACCTACCTCAAGTGTGATCATCACCAGAATCTTTAGTTATACAGAGATAAACTGAACAGTGGTAACAGTGCAACATGTCCAGTGGAGAGAGTGCAACATGTCGAGACTCTTAAATTGTACTCTATATGATCACTCCAGCATGTTGGCAATATATAATATGGGTCACAGCTAGTCGAAGACAGAATAATTGGGATAAGATTTGTGTGGTGTCTGGTCATTTCAACTACCACTATCACCACAGTAAAGGAGGTCAGCTGGACTTAAACATTCTGATAAAAACAACTATAACAGGCTGACCTGTCTCTGAAGAATTTCTATAGACTTTCCACCGGGGAGTGGTCTGACAACTGACCAATGGGGTACGAGCGTGTCCTCTGACGCTGAAATTCGTTTGTTCTAGCTCATATGATTCCAGTTCCTCGTAGGACTAACAACACACCCAGGAGCTAGACATATCGATGAATTGACAGAGTGGAACACATTTCAACACCATGTTTACCTGTTCTTTCTACATTAATTTGTACTGCCTGAAGAGGTCACAGCCAATAATAGCTGTCACTGAAATATATATAGCAGAGAATTAATAAACGGAGCCAAATTTAACATGTTGGACTTACTTATTTTACATTACTTTGGAGTAAACAAACCAACCTGTGTACTTCGTCGAGTGGTCCAACCTGCATACTGAGGTGTCGGTAAACAACCAACACATACTCAAAATATATATATATATAGTAAAAGAATGAGGGTTTATTTACAGTATTAACAATTGTTTCATTAATCGGGTGAGTCTAAAAGTTGCTGAATGCTAGAAATTACGTCACTCGACCGTCTTTCTCTTGGAAAACTCCACCTGGATAAAAAGATCTCCACACTCTCCGTTCTAATGACTCTGCCAAGGTGACAGACCTCATAGGACTATACATACTCCAAAAACTCACTGAAAAGTCTCCTGCTTTCGGAGGTGGTTTGTACAGAGATGATGGGCTTGTTACTCTCACAGGGCACAACCCCAGAATCACGGACCGGGTCCGTAAATACTTCATTAAATTCTTCCGAGATTTGGGTTTCAAAATCACCCTACAGACTTCCCTTACCTGCATCAACTTTTTGGATGTAACACTAAATCTGGAGAACAATTTGTACTACTCCTACAGGAAACCAAACAAGAACGTACACTATATCCCCCGCTATTCCAACCATCCAAGGAATATTACCAATAATTTAGTAAAAAATATCTGCCTCCGTATATCACGCTTGTCCGCAAATGAGCAGATCTTCAATGAACACGCGCCTTATTACAACCAGGCCCTCAAAAGAAGCGGCTTCAAGGAGGACCTTTCCTATTATCCAGGTCCAACGAGCGAATATAGCAGGCGCCGCCGCCGCTCACACCGCGTAATGTGGTTCAGTCCACCAATTGGGAAAAATTGAACAAAAAGGTGATGTGGTTGCCTAAACACTGTACGGCGTAATTCGGGCTGTTTGTTTGTTTACAAACGAACAAACCGAGCATTATAATAAATGTTCGGTAAACCGATACGTGCATATATATGTGTGCATGTATGTATATATATAGATACTACTGTACGTCTGTATACATATATGTATGTACGTATACATACATACTTATATTTAAGTAACAGCCGTACTGAGAGTGAGAAATGAAATTTCGTTTCATTTTTTCCGTTTATCGTTCTCGGTACCCCGGCCGATTAACTTACTCGATATGTAAATTAGGCTGCTCAGCCGTTAATATGCATAAGGAAAGTATATACTTTCAGACGTTCAATTATCTGGCAGGAAGGTATACGTTGTTGACGATAACTAATAAGCTTGAAACTAGTACAGCGTTCCTTTGTCAGTGTTGAACAAACGAGCAACGATGGTTGCTAGACACTCCGGCTTAATACGGGATGTTTGTTTACAAACACACCGAGCATTATAATAAATGTTCGGTGAATCCATACGTACATATATATATGTGTGCATGTAAGTATATCTATATATATACATACTACTGTACGTCTGTATACATATATATATGTACGTGTACAAACTTATACATATATATATATATAAATATATATATATATATATAAACATATATATATATATATATGTATATATATATATATATATATATATATATATATATATATATATATATATATATATATATATATATATAATGTTTCTATATATATGTTTATATATATATATATATATATGTTTATATATATATATATATATATATGTTTATATATATGTTTATATATATATATGTTTATCATCATCATCATCATCATCATCATCATCATCATTTTACGTCCACTTTTCCCTGCTTGCAAGGGTGGGATGGGTCTTATTCAGCACAGCATCTCTCCACTCGTCACGGTCCTTCGTCATCTCCACCGTGAGCTTCAATGATCTGAGGTCTGTTCTCACCACCTCCGCCCATGTTTTTCGTGGTCTACCTCTACCACGTCTTCCTTCAACTGGCATTTCCTGGCACTTCTTCACCCATCGGTCATTCTCCATGCGCATCACATGTCCATACCACCTCAGTCTCCTCTCCCGTACACTATTTTCTATCCCTCTCATACACAGTTTCTCTCTCAACACATTTATGCTGGGTCGTTCACGCAAATTTACACTGCACATCCAACGGAGCATGCTTGCCTCATTTCTCTCCAGCCGTCGCATATCCTCTGCAGTTGCTGCCCATGTCTCACTACCATGCAGCATCGCACTCCTCACACAGGCATCATACAACCGGCCTTTCGTACGCAGGGAGAAACCCTTCTTCGTCAACAGAGGAAGCAGCTCCCTAAACTTCTTCCAACCCGTCTTTATTCTAGATACTATGGCTCGGAACACCCTCCTCCCATGCTAATCTGATCTCCTAGGTACCGGAAGCTATCCACCACTACTATAGCGCCCTCCTGCATTTGAAAAATGTGTCTATCAATGCGACTTCTACTGTCTAATTCCCCTGTACATCTACTGCATACATATTTCTCCCTACCTGTTAGTTTGCCTGCTATCCCGCTACATCTCTTGTGTACCCAGGATCTGCATTGTGTGCATTTTATAGAATTTATGCCAGTTCCTTTTCTGCATATCGAACATGGCCATTTCCCTGATGGAATCAGGGTTTTGTCCTCTTTTCTACTCATCAACACTTTTGTCTTAGCTAGATTCACTCTCAGTCCTCTGGCTTCCAACTGCTGTTTCCATAGCCAGAATTTATTCTCTAGCTCCTCTACTGATTCTGCTATAAGAACCAGATCGTCAGCATAGAGAAGTTCCCATGGACAGCCAGTCTTAAACTCCTCTGTTATGGCTTGGAGGACTATAATGAACAAGAGCGGGCTGAGGACCGAACCCTGATGTACTCCTACTTGTATCTGGAATTCCTCACTAAACTCCATTCCGACCCTGACTTTACTGAGAGTACCTCTGTACAAAGTTTGCACTGTCCTCACAAGCCATTCCTCAACACCTAGCTTCCTTAGGGACCACCAGATGACAGATCGGGGTACCCTATCAAAGGCCTTCTCTAGGTCAACAAAGGCTAAGTATAGTGGCTTATTCTTCTCTAAGAACCTCTCTTGCAATTGTCTCACCAAGAAGAGGGCATCTGTTGTACTCTTCTCAGGCACAAAACCAAACTGCATCTCATCTAGTTTGACCCTTTCTCTAATTAGTTGTGCTAAAATCCTTTCTGCCAATTTCATAACCTGATCTATCAGTTTTATACCCCTATAATTGCTCCTCTCCAAAGCATCCCCTTTACCTTTGTAGCAATTTATGATAATACTGCTGCACCAGTCTTTGTAGCAATTTATGATAATACTGCTGCACCACCATATATAGCCTGATTGATGATGCCTGCAACCAGTTTAGTGCCTACGTCCCCTGATGCCTTCAGCATCTCAGCAACTATTCCCGATGGTCCGGCAGCCTTACCATTTTTCATTTCCCTAATCGCCTCTTGGACCCTATATCGTCAATCTCAATAGCTGGTCCCTCTGTCGGATCTACCAAGGGTAATTTCTCTCTCTCTCATTTGTTCTCCACATTCATCAGTCTCTCATAATGACATTTCCAGGCCCCCTTTTTCTGATCATTCGTGACACTAAGTACACCGACATCATCCCGGACACATTTATCTCAAACATCCTGATTTGCATTGACACACTGCCTTGCAATGTGGAACACCGCACGCCTCTGATCTTCCCGTCGCAGAACATTAGCAAACCTCCTACTCTCTGCCTCCCTGCGTGCTAAGTACACCTGACGCCTAGCTTCTCTCTTAGTGGCTGTATATTCTTCCCTACTCCCACCCTTTTTCCAAGCCTTCCATGCTAGTCTTTTGTCTCTAATGTCCTTCCTAACACCAACCACATTTACAGTGTGGAACTGGGAGGTTTTTACCGTGTTACCTACACGGCCACATCACAGCGTGGACTGTGTGTTTTTTTGTCGTAACACCTACACGACCTCATTTGTTTCGGGCTGGATGTTGTGACACCAACATAACTTTACATTGAAAGGTGTGGTGTGGATGGGTTGGGGGTAGTGGGACGGGGGTGTATTTTGTTAGAGGTGCCTACTGACTGTAGTAGGTTTCACTTTGTACTTAGGTAAGGCGGGTCTTCTCTATTACTGTGTAGCGCCAAAGCTCTCAGTCCAGTGACATTGTCTTGGAGAGGTGTAAATGTGTGAGGTTGGAATTTATCAAGTCGTCCCAGGTTTTTCTGGGTCTGCCTACTCCGTGGCTACCGTCTATTTTTATTGCCCTGCACTTTTTTATACAGCTGTCGTCTTTCATGCGCATCACGTGACCATACCAACGTAGTCTTCTCTCGAGTAAACAAAATCTGATCTCTCTTATTTCTAATTTCTCCCTTAGTTCGTTTATGCTTTGCCGTTCACGTATATTACTATTACACATCCAGCGGAGCATGCAAGCATCCTTTCTCTCCAGTCTGCGTATATCCTCTGCACACAATGCCCAGGTCTCACTGCCATGTAACATTGCTGTTCGTATGCAGGCATCATACAGCCTGCCTTTCATTTTTAGAGAGAACTCTTTAGCGGCCAATAGTGGTATAAGCTCTCTGAACTTTTTCCATCCCGTTCTGACTCTAGCTACTGTACTTTCAGAGCACCCTCCCCCACTGCTGATTTTATCACCCAGGTAACGGAAGCTGTCCACTATTTCTATAGAACCATCTGTGCAATGGAATGAGTTAGTATTCTGTGGGCACTTGCTGCTACTTATTGCACCAGAGCACCGGCCACATATAAAATCTATATTCTTAGTTAGCTTACTTGTGATCCCACTACATCTTTTATGTACCCATACTTTGCATTTGGGACATAAAATGGAGTTTCTACCTACTCCTTTCCTACATGGCCATTTCCCAGATGGGACCGGTGCCCTATTTTCCTTCCTACAAACTAGAACTTTAGTCTTAGACAAGTTAACTTTAACGCCTTTTGATTCTAGGCCATGCTTCCATGTTTGGAATTTCTTCTCTAGTTCAGCCATTGATTCAGCTATGAGCGTTAAATCATCTACATATAGGAGTTCCCATGGGCAACCGATCTTGAACTCCTCTGTTATAGCCTGAAGGGCAATAATAAATAGTAGGGGGCTAAGGACGGAGCCCTGATGAACACCAACTTTTACACTAAACTCTTCACTATATTCGTTGTTAATTCTAACCTTGCTGACTGTTTCTTTATACGTGGCTTGTATAGCTCTCACAAGCCATTCATCAACACCTAGTTTTCTAAGAGCCCACCAGATAATGGAACGGGGGACTCTGTCAAAGGCTTTCTCCAAGTCGACAAAAGCTAAGTAGAGGGGTTTACTTTTAGCTAGGTACTTCTCCTGTAGTTGTCGTACAATGAAAAGAGCGTCTGTTGTACTTTTACCTGAGACAAACCCGAACTGCATTTCGTCTAGATCAATTCGCTCTCTGATTAGTTGCGCTATTACTTTTTCTGTGACCTTCATGACCTGGTCAATTAATTTATATATATATATATATATATATATATATATGTTTATATATATATGTTTATATATATATATATATATGTTTATATATATATATGTTTATATATATATATATGTTTATATATATATATGTTTATATATATATATGTTTATATTTATATATATGTTTATATATATATATATGTGTTTATCTATATGTTTATATATATATATATAAGTTTATATATATATGTTTATATATATAAACAAATTTATATATTTATATATATATATATGTTTATATATATATATATGTTTATATATATATGTTTATATATATATGTTTATATATATATATATGTTTATATATCTATATGTTTATATATATATGTTTATATATATATATGTTTATATATATATATGTTTATATATATATATGTTATATATATATATATGTTTATATATATATGTTTATATATATATATATATGTTTATATATATATATATTTATATATATATATATATGTTTATATATATATATATATATATATGTGTTTATCTATATGTTTATATATATATATGTTTATATATATATATGTTTATATATATATATATGTTTATATATATATGTTTATATATTAATGAAAAAGAACAAAGGAACTATTATGACATTATAACAAGTTTATAGCCGACAGCCGTTTCGTCCGACCATATGGCGGGACTTTTCAAGGCATATAACATGTGATTGTAAGTTCATTATTTACATCAACGTATCACTTAAGACTAGCAGTTTGAAATTGTGGTATACATCAGCAGCTCCGCTTGTATATTTGGGGTCTATATTCTAAGGGGGCTCCTTTATATTAGTTGTCGGAATTGTAAAAGGGAGTTAAGAGAATTTGAAAATGTCCTGAGAGTCAGGGATTGAAGGTTAAAAATTAAATAATTTATAATTTACGTATTAAAAGTAAAAGACTTGGGATCTCGTAGAAGCACCCTAAAAAATCCCTCAATAAGTGCATAAAGCTTACAAGCCCCAATAAATTTAACAAACTAAAAAGAGACTGAGACTAATAAAATAAAATAAAATAAAATAAAAAAATAAGGATATAAAGTTTCCCTAAAAACTATAAAGTTTCCCAAGAAGTTCCCCCGAGAGAAAAAAATTTCTTTCGAAAGAAAAAAACCTTCTTCCCCAGAGATCTCATTAAAAATGTTTCGAAAATTTACGAAGTTTTGATAATCCCTACTAAGTTGAAAGAAACTAATCAATTAAAGGTTAATTCAAAAAGCCTTCAATAAACCCCCCAGAAGAGGTCCCTTTAATATTTTTAATAGGAACCTCCTCCGAGAGACACTTCGAAGAATTAAAATTTTAGAGAGCCTTTAAGGATATGTATAAACGAATTGGGGAAAATTATAAATTAAAAGTTAAAAATTACGGTATTTGGGATATCCGAGGAATTTTCAAAGGGCTGGTTCAACAGATATAACTTAGGTATAATAGATAAAATAATTTAAGTAATTTAAGTAATTTAATTAGGGAGCAATTCAAAGAGCTTATCAAGTTGGGCAAGATTAAAGAGAATTATAAGTAAGAAAATACATAAGCAAAAAGGCAATAATTATAAAATGTATTTTTAAAAAACAATAATTATAAAATGTATTTTTAAGAAGGTATAAGGTAGCTTCAGTAATCTAATAATGTACTATCAAAAAATTATTATAAAATTATCACAAAATTATTATAAAATTATTATAAAATTATTATAAAATTATTACAAAATTATCATGAAACTATTGATACAGGATTAAAAAATTACTATAAAATTATTGATACAGGATTAACAAAGACATAATAATATATTCCTGCCTAATTAACAAAAAATCAATAAACAATTAACAGTTAAGCAAAATTAGCTCAGGGATATCCCGCTCTCGGATACTTTACACCCATACAGCATCACATATGACTAACAAAGACATAATGGTATACTCCTGCGTAATTAACAAACAATCAATTAACCATTGATAGTCAAGAAAATGTACTCAGGGATATCCCACGCACGGATACTTTACACACATACAGCAGGATAAATAATACAGGTGACCTTGTGGTCGCGATATCCATTATGCGTATGTAGTCATCTGCATAGCTCCAGGCACATTTGGTCTTGTTTAAAAGTTCAGAGTTCACGAATCAACTGGGATTCACTATCAGCTGCGTGGACTCTCTGGGAAATGTACCTGTGGATCAAATAGCTAGTGGTTGCTGGGTGTGGTCCGTTCGATCTTTTAGTTTCGGGGATTGCACGGTGCCGGTTCCAAATCCAAGGTCTCGCTGCATAGGATGTATTGGTTTACATGCTATATTGGTAAAAAAACCAGTGTGGATTTGACTAGGGTGGTATACTATATGGTGGTATATTATAAATATATATATATAATATTTATATATAAGTTCTAGTTTGTAGGAAAGAAAATAAGGCGGCGGTCCCTTCTGGGAAATGGCCATGCTCAGTGTGTAGGAAAGGCGTAGGTAGAAACTCCATTTTATGTCCCAAATGCAAAGTATGGGTGCATAAAAGATGTAGTGGGATCACAGGTAAGCTAACTAAGAACATAGATTTTACATGTGGCCGGTGCTCTGGTGCAATAAGTAGCAGCAAGTGCCCACAAAATACTAGCTCTTACAACTGCGCAGAGGGCTCTATAGAAATAGTGGACAGCTTCCGTTACCTGGGTGACAAAATCAGCAGTGGGGGAGGGTGCTCAGAAAGTACAGTAGCTAGAGTCAGAACTGGATGGAAAAGGTTCAGAACGCTTATACCACTATTAGCTGCTAAAGGGTTCTCCCTAAAAATGAAAGGCAGGTTGTATGATGCCTGCATACGAACAGCAATGTTGCATGGCAGTGAGACCTGGGCATTGTGTGCAGAGGATATACGCAGACTAGAGAGGAACGAAGCTTGCATGCTCCGCTGGATGTGTAACAGTAATATACGTGAACGGCAAAGCATAAACGAACTAAGGAAAAAATTAGAAATAAGAGGGATCAGATGTTGTTTACGCGAGAGAAGGCTACGTTGGTATGGACACGTGATGCGCATGAAAGTCGATAGCTGTATAACAAAGTGCAGGGCAATAAAGATAGACGGTAGCCACGGAATAGGCAGACCTAGAAAAACCTGGGACGAGCTGATAAACTCCGACCTCACACACTTACACCTCTCCAAGACAATGTCACTGGACCGAGACCTTTGGCGGTACTCAGTAACAGAGAAGACCCGCCTTACCTAAATACATAGTAAAACCTACTACAGCCAGTAGGCATCTCTAACAAAATACACCCCGTCCCACCACCCCAACCCCATCCACACCACCCCCTTCTAGGTAAAGTTATGTCGGTGCCACGCCATCCAGGCCGAAACAAATGAGATCGTGTAGGTGTCACGACAAAAAAACACACAGTCCACGCTGTAATGTAGCCGTGTAGGCAACACGGTAAAAGCCTCCCAGACCCACACTGTAAATGTGGTTGGTGTTAGGAAGGGCATCCAACTGTAGAAAACCTGCCAGACAGTCCTATGCGAGCAAGACAATCACTCTTGCCTCAAGTGGGAATACCCCCGTCCAAACCCATGCAAGCGTGGAACACGGACATTAAACGTTGATTATGATGATGATGATGATATTTATATATATATATATATATATATATATATATATATATATATATATTTATTTATATATATATATATTTATATATATATATATTTATATATATATATATATATATATTTATATATATATATATTTATATATATATATATTTATATATATATATATATGTAAAAGTTCTATTTAAATTGTTGGGATACATATATAAATATATATATATATATATATATATATATATATTTATATATATTTATATATATATATTTATATATATATATATATATATATATATATATATATATATATATATATATATATTTATATATATATATATATATATTTATATATATATATATATATATATATATATATATATATATATATATATATATATATATATATATATATATATATATATATATATATATATATATATATATATATACACACAGCAGAAAAGTGGGCAGATAAGATAATAGACGTAAATAGAGTGAAGGACAGAATAATTAAAATACGACTTGTCCTCAATAGAACTACGGTGACAGTAATATCTGCGTACGCACCCCAATCCGGACTGCCCGGCACTATAAAAGACAGATTCTATGAGACACTGATGCTAACTACCTCCCAAATATCCGACAGTGACTATATAATTATTGCAGGCAATCTAAATGGTCACGTTGGACAACATTGTGACGGCTACAACGAAATCCATGGAGGCTATGGGTTTGGTACTAGAAATGAGGAAGGCTCCAGAATCCTGGAATTCTGTGACACAAATAACCTAACTATCTGTAACACTAACTTCAAAAAACGTGACAATCACCTGATCACCTATAGATCCGGGGAACACACAAGCCAGGTAGATTATATCACTACCAGAAGACGTGACAGAGTGACTGTTGTAAACACTAAATCCCTCCCCCATGAAGAATGCACCTCCCAACATAGACTGATAATTAGCGACCTCATAGTCAGGACGAGACGTACTCGACAGCAGAAGAGGACTATCCTCAGGAGAAAAATATGGAAGCTAAAGGACCCCACAGCCAGAAATAAATTTAAAAGCATATTACTTGATGCTTTCGACAGTAAGGAAGAGCATTTAGAGTCGGACAATATAGAGGGACAGTGGGAATTTCTGAAAGCAAACCTGCTGATGGCGACAGACGAAGTCTGTGGCTGGAGCAGGCCTGTAGGCAGGAGGAGAGTAACATGGTGGTGGAACAGTAGGGTGGAGGGGTCAATTAAGGCCAAAAAGCAGGCTTGGAAAGTATGGCGGGATGGGGGAAGTAGAGAAGACTATCAAGTGGCCAGGAGGGAAGCTAGGAGACAAGTGTACTTAGCAAGAAGGGAAGCAGAGGAAAGAAAGTTCAAGCATGTTCTACAACGCGAGGACCAAAAACGTGAGGTGTTCAGGATTGCTAGGCAATGCGTCAAGGAAAACCGTGATATTGTCGGGGAGAAGTGTGTACTTAATGATGACGGCGTACTTGCCATCACCGACGCTGATAAGAGGGTAGCTTGGAAGTGTCACTATGAAAGGCTACTAAATGAGGAGAATAAATGGGAGAAAGACAGTCTCCCCCATATTGACCCAATAGAGGGACCAGCAGTGTTAGTCGAGGGGAGTATAATAAGTAAGGCAATCAAGGATATGAAGACGGGTAAGGCGGCTGGGCCTTCGGAAATAGTTGCTGAGATGCTGAAGGCATCTGGCACGGTGGGACACACCATGGTCACCTGCATAGTTAACCAAGTCGTACAGAATGGGGTTGTTCCGAAGGACTGGCATAGCAGCATCATCGTTAACTGTTATAAGGGTAAAGGAGACGCCCTAGATAGGAGTAACTATAGAGGCATTAAATTAATCGACCAGGTCATGAAGGTCACGGAAAAAGTAATAGCGCAACTAATCAGAGAGAGAATTGACCTAGATGAAATGCAGTTCGGGTTTGTGTCAGGCAAAAGTACCACAGACGCTCTTTTCATTGTACGACAACTACAGGAGAAGTACCTAGCTAAAGGTAAACCCCTCTACTTAGCTTTTGTCGACTTGGAGAAAGCCTTCGACAGAGTCCCCCGCTCCATTATCTGGTGGGCTCTTAGAAAACTAGGCGTTGACGAATGGCTTGTGAGAGCTATACAAGCCATGTATAAAGAAACAGTCAGCAAGGTTAGAATTAACAACGAATATAGTGAAGAGTTTAGTGTAAAAGTTGGCGTCCATCAGGGCTCTGTTCTCAGCCCCCTACTATTTATTATTGCCCTTCAGGCTATAACAGAGGAGTTCAAGACCGGCTGCCCATGGGAACTCCTATACGCAGACGACCTGACACTCATAGCTGAATCAATGGCCGAGCTAGAGAAGAAATTCCAAACATGGAAGCACGGCCTAGAATCAAAAGGACTTAAAATTAACCTGGCTAAGACTAAAGTTCTAGTTTGTAGGAAAGAAAATAAGGCGGCGGTCCCTTCTGGGAAATGGTCATGCTCAGTGTGTAGGAAAGGCGTAGGTAGAAACTCCATTTTATGTCCTAAATGCAAAGTATGGGTGCATAAAAGATGTAGTGGAATCACAGGTAAGCTAACCAAGAACATAGATTTTACATGTGGCCGGTGCTCTGGTGCAATAAGTAGCAGCAAGTGCCCACAAAATACTAGCTCTTTCAATTGCGCAGAGGGTTCTATAGAAATAGTGGACAGCTTCCGTTACCTGGGCGATAAAATCAGCAGTGGGGGAGGGTGCTCTGAAAGTACAGTAGCTAGAGTCAGAACTGGTTGGAAAAAGTTCAGAGAGCTTATACCACTATTAGCTGCTAAAGGGTTCTCCCTAAAAATGAAAGGCAGGTTGTACGATGCCTGCATACGAACAGCAATGTTGCATGGCAGTGAGACCTGGGCATTGTGTGCAGAGGATATACGCAGACTAGAGAGGAACGAAGCTTGCATGCTCCGCTGGATGTGTAACAGTAATATACGTGAACGGCAAAGCATAAACGAACTAAGGAAAAAATTAGAAATAAGAGGGATCAGATGTTGTTTACTCGAGAGAAGGCTACATTGGTATGGTCACGTGATGCGCATGAAAGTCGATAGCTGTATAACAAAGTGCAGGGCAATAAAGATAGACGGTAGCCACGGAATAGGCAGACCTAGAAAAACCTGGGACGAGCTGATAAACTCCGACCTCACACACTTACACCTCTCCAAGACAATGTGACTGGACCGAGACCTTTGGCGGTACCCAGTAACAGAGAAGACCCGCCTTACCTAAATACATAGTAAAACCTACTACAGCCAGTAGGCATCTCTAACAAAATACACCCCCATCCCCCCACCCACCCCACCACCCCATCCACACCACCCCGTTCTATGTAAAGTTATGTTGGTGCCGCGCCATCCAGGCCGAAACAAATGAGATCGTGTAGGTGTCACGACAAAAAAACACACAGTCCACGCTGTAATGTGGCCGTGTAGGCAACACGGTAAAAACCTCCCAGACCCACACTGTAAATGTGGTTGGTGTTAGGAAGGGCATCCAACTGTAGAAAATCTGCCAGACAGTCCTATGCGAGCAAGACAATCACTCTTGCCTCAAGTGGGACTACCCTCGTCCAAACCCATGCAAGCGTGGAACACAGACGTTAAACGTTGATGATGATGATGATGATGATGATACATATATTTATATATATATATATGTAAAAGTTCTATTTAAATTGTTGGGATACATATATAAATATATATATATATATATATATATATATATATATATTTATATATATATATATATATATATATATATATATATATATATTTATATATATATATATATATATATATATATATATATATTAGAAAGTGAGGTTTTTTTTACAAAATGAAAAATAACCGAGGTGTCCTACACGAGTGGAAGTATAAAGAAAAAGGGATGAAATCGAAAATGCAACTGAAGTCTTATTTTTAAAAAAAATATATATATTTATTTGGTTCCTTTACCGGTTTCGCAGTTCTTCTGCTTTTCAAAAGGTGAGTTGAGATGGAGGGTCTGTGGTTTTTCTCACATCTGGTTGGTCTCTAAATGTTACTTGTTTTATATGGAAAAACTGGCTCGAAAACCAGGTTTTTCGAGAAGTAATTTGATTGGTTTGTCAATAATTATAATAAATTTCGCGCCAGTTCGCGTTACAATAGTTCTTCAAATAAGAGAGGGGGGGGGGGGGGGTGTCACAGGTTGTTTTTTCATATATGAGTGTTTGAATTTCTTTTTACTTGAAAAAATGAGCCTCACGAAGGCTTTTTTTTGGTTGGTTGTAAATGAAATTTGGCTGTCATGTGAACAAGTTTTCATTACATTTTTGCGCCCTTATTTGGAAAACTATTCTGTAGTCTTTATAGTGAATGTTATGACAATGGAGATATAGTGGTCAAGGGAAAAGGGATTGGGAGAAATGTTCTGGTTCAGTGAATATGGCCAGCTGTCAGAGTTCAGGTGTCAGAGTTCAGATTTTCTATTGAGACTGAAGATATGTGTTTATTTGTGTGCTTGTGTGTGTGTATATGTGTGTGTGTGTGTGTGTGTATGTGTGTATTGGAAGATGATTCTATTAGTAGAGATGGGGGAGGGAGTTGTGTGTGTGTGTATATGGGTGTTATGTGTGTGTGTGCGAGTATGTTAGATAGAGAGAATATATATTTTTTGTGTGTGTGTATATATATATGTGTGTAGGAAAGTGGTTCTATTAGTAGAAATGGGGAGGGTGTTGTAGGTGTGGGGGTTTTTATGTGTGTGTATGGGTGTTATGTGTGTGGGAGTATGGTTAGCATGTTAAGATGAAGAGAATATATATATATATATATATATATTGTGTGTGTGTGTATGTGTGTGTGTAGGAAAATGATTCCTTTAGTAGGAATATTTTTGAATGAACATATTTTCCTGACTTTTTCGTGTTTGCTGTTGTATTGCCAGTGCAAACGTATGTTTAAGGTTTATTTAGTTCGGGTTTTTATTTTCTAAAGTAGGTGTTATGTGTGTGTGTGTATGTCATATTGTGGTGTTGACATAATGTATATTAAACCTTATTTAATGTTGGTCTATATTTTTGAATAAACATATTTTCCTTATTTATTCGCATTTGTTCTGTTGTATTGTTAGCGCAAAGGTAAAATGGGAAGACTTGACTTGACAAACCAATCAAATTACTTCTCGAAAAACCTGGTTTTCGAGCCAGTTTTTCCATATAAAACAAGTAACATTTAGAGACCAACCAGATGTGAGAAAAACCACAGACCCTCCATCTCAACTCACCTTTTGAAAAGCAGAAGAACTGCGAAACCGGTAAAGGAACCAAATAAATATATATATTTTTAAAAAAAATAAGACTTCAGTTGCATTTTCGATTTCATCCCTTTTTCTTTATATATATATATATATATATATATATTTATACATATATTTATATATATATATATATATATTTATATATATATATATTTATATATATATTTATATATATATATATATATATATATATATATATATATATATATATATATATATCTATATGTATATATATCTATATAGAAATTACATGAATCAAAGTTCTGTTCAAACCATTTATTAGCTTACAATTGTTTCTTCCAAACCGATGTTTGGAGTCTTCGGAGCAATTTTTCAATGATTGTTTACATACAATAAGGTAGTAATAAATTACTGTCTTTCACTGTTTCGGGTTTAAAATATACATAACCATAAATAGTATCCTTAATACTATATATATATCTATATATATATATATTTATATATATATATATATATATATATATATATATGCAAAAGTTTTATTTAAAATTGTAGGGTTACAACGAGTAAATATTTTATAACTGATATAAAAGCACTCAACAAGTTTGGGAGTAGGTTTACGATATTAAACAAATGGAAACTATATTTATAAAACCATATTTATTTCATTATATATATTTCAGGGATACCATATTAAAAATATGGTATGCCTTCCTCAGACAAAATACAATATATAAACCGTTTTATAAATAAATTTGACATACCTAGAACAGTGCAACTTCCATTTAAAAAGTTGATTTGGTAGTGAAAATGTTGAGGACAGTTAAAAAGAAGGACGAAGAGGAAAAAAAAAAAAAAAAAAAAGAAGAAAAAAAGAAGAAAAAAAGAAAAGAAAAAAAAGAAAAAAAGAAGAAAAAAAGAAAAAAAAAGAAGAAAAAAAAGAAAAAAAGAAGGGAAGAAGAAAGAAAGTGTATAATGCTAAGGACAGTTAGAGAGGAAGATGAAGAGATGTATGTAAAGAAAACAACAGAGCGAGATAGAGAGAAAGAGATATGGGAGAGAGAAATATATTGAGGAAGTGAAAAATGATAGGCAGCTTGGGGACAGATGATCAGCGTACAAATGAGATATTAAGGAGGGAAGGGGGTACTGTAATTATTTATTTATTTATTTATTTAGTTATAGTGTTAAGGATACGGAGAGAAATAAGATAAATAAAGAGAGGTAGAGAGAGATATATGTGGTGGGAGAAAAGAGGTAGATCGAGTAATATCTATCATACGAGGTGGGAGAGATACAGTTAAAAACAGCCGATATATAAATCCCGTCAAGTGTAGAGGAGAAAAAGAAAGAAAGATGATATATTTAAAATATTATGTCTCGTCCATTTGAATTATCAATTCATATGAATTAGGTATTACAATGTAGATATCAATATTCATGAATGAGACACATATCAATAATGTGTGAAAAAATGAAAAAAATAATGACCCCATGTTTAGTTTAAAAATTCTTAGGTTTATAAGCAAAATCTGAGATAAAACTTCAAAAATACTGAAATACATAAGTATATATGTATTTTCATGAAAAAAGAAAACGAGAAAAGAGAAGGTTATCTCAAATTCAAGTTGACAATTATGGACACACATGTGAATTTACGTGATCGGCTCTGTAAATTCATATTTTCATGAAAAGCTTCATTGCGTTACAAAAGATACCACCATACATATATGTACATACATATATATATAGACATAAAGTGTACATTAATATTAATAATAATATTCTTGCCCTCACTTACATGATTATCGTTCAAGCATAGAATAGACAACAGATATCAATATATTAAAAATATATTAAAAAATATATTAAAAACGCCAAGAATATCTTCGTCACTCCACAGAGTAACTAGGGACGCAATAAAACATAGTATGCCACGCATATCAACCACAGAAAACCACCCTTCAAATTTATTTGACAATATATTGTCAAGTTCATTAGAAGCAATCAGAATCAAAAGTAAACTAAACCAAAATTATTCAACAAACCTTATTTAGCAGAAATCATTCAAAAAAAAAAAAAAAAAAAAAAAAAAAAATTTATTCTACAAATGCTCTTATATTTATTATAGAAGTTTATCTAGCTTAAAAATTTATTCAATAGATTGGGAACATCACCATTATAGGGTACTTTAATTAATCTTATTAAATTATATACTCATGCAGAAGGTTTTAAAAAAAATTGAAGGAATCGAAAGATTTATCGGCAAGTTTCATAAATAGTTAAATATCTTAAGTAAATATACTACATTTTAAATTTATATTTATATTTAAAAGTTGAGTTCAATCTATGTCTGCAGCAGCTGAATAAATTGGTCCGTAAATTAAGGGAATTTTTAGATTTTAGTATAAAGAATATCACCTCCGCGCAGAGGTCACATGTCTCAGAGGAGGAATTAAAAAGAATCCCTTTTGAGACTATATTCCAAACCATCGAATATCCAACATTATCATGTTTAAGTTGCCAGAGTAAACCCGATAGTGATGTTGAAGATTTTTTACTTGGATCCGTGAAAGAATTCTTGTGATTATTATAGCGAAGTTTAAATTCTGTCGATCAACATAATTAAAAGAATTTAAGTCAGTTTTAACATTACAGTTGTATATTATATTTTTAACTAAGCAATTGTTATTTAGCGGACATTTAGATCTATCTCTACAGTTACAGTTGTTTACTTGAATATTGTTTAGGCTATTTTCGGTATTTTGGCTAGGTTTTAGATTCCTATTATTTATTCTATTAATATTTTGTGCTAAATTTTTGGTGGACGAGTATGTTAATTTTATAGTATGTCTATTGAAAATTGAGTGATACTTATGTGTTCTAGGGAAGCGTTTGTCAAGAGCATTAAAAAATAGTTTAGCGATGTGGGTTTTAATGTTTAGTGAGAAGGGGGGGGGCAAACCATATTATATTTCTAGTTCTATTTCTTTTCTGGTTTTTGGAATTATTGTAATGCTTTCTATTATAGTTGTTAAAGTTGTTACTGTGATTAAAATTGTTGTTATTTCGGTTAGTTTGTCTATTATCGATGTACATAATTTTATCACTATATCCTGCTCTAGCTAACGCATCATTGTAATACTGGGCTTTTTCGTCGAAAATATTTTTATTAGATGAGATTCTAGAGATACGTTTTTGAACAGAGTTCACTATAGTATTTTTGACAGATCTGGGGTGATTAGAGCTAAAACTGACATAATTCAAGTTTTCATTTAACTTGTGAAATGGATAGTGAATGCATGTGTTGAGATTTAATGTTACATCTAGGAAATTGACTATTCTATGGTTATTCTCAATTTCTATTTTTAGATTAAGGTAATTAAAAAATTGTATAATTTGTTTTCTTTTTCTATTTAGTTCAGAGTTATTATTTTCAATAAGTAAAAGCATGTCATCTCTATATAATCCTCCAGTAACACCGGGTATTTTCCTATGCAGTGAATTAATTATAAATAGGCCCACAAGGTCCGTTACCTGAGCTGAGTCGGATGATCCCATAGTAATGTCAAAATTATTATCTCTATCTGCCCTAGTCCATAGTTGGTTATTAAATTCTATCAATGTTTTCCTTGCCGATAATATAATGTGCATTTCATTGCTAGTTAGGTCTGTATGTTTGAATGCGTAATTTAGAGCCTTATTTAGTAGATTAGGGGTAATAGATGAATAGTAGTTAGCAATATCTAGTTGAATAAATTTATTATTATTGTTATATTTAATTTCATTAAACCACTCAATGACCTCCCCAGTTCCCTTCCACAAGGTCAAGTTAGGTAAACAGTTCAAGTTTTTAATTTGCTGTATCACCCTGTCTAGAATGTTTTTGCTAAGCTTACCCAGGTCAGATTTTGATGGTGCAATCAATCTGACTGGCAAGTCATTTTCAAAATTCCTTTTGTGATCTTTCATATTGATCTTGGGTTTCCTGGGCACGAAAGGTTGTGTTTTGTTCTCAATTTCCAACTCATGCATTATACAAGATGCCTCAACATTCATTTTCTCAAGTTCAGCCTTATCTGCTACCTTGTACTTTTTCCTTAGTTCTTTCAGTATGAGGCCATTATATATGTCTTTTTCCACTCCATAGAGGTTGTTGGTTTTGTCCAATTTCACCAAGATCTTCTCTGTTCTCTCTAAGCTCACAATATTATCCTTAATGCTTTTCAGATATTCCTGGCCTTTGAAGTTTCTCTTGAATTTGACTCCTTGTATGATAGAAACTATATCGTTTTCAAAATCAATTAAAAGTTTGTTAGGGGGTGGATTTTTTTTAGATTTGAAAACTTTGTCTAAGTCTGAGACATTTTCATTTATATTAGATTTATCAAAGTGGAATGCACGCCACCTGATTCTCCTTATAAAAGAGTCTGATTTAACTATTAGTTGTTTAATAAAGTCCTTGTTTCTAGGTAGAGGTATGTCTTTTAGAGAAGAAGAGATCTTAAAGAATTCCATTTTTTCAGTTATAATATAAAGCGCTCAACAGTATTGGAGCAAAATATATGCAAAAGTTTTATTTAAAATTGTAGGGTTACAACGAGTAAATATTTTATAACTGATATAAAAGCACTCAACAGGTTTGGGAGTAGGTTTACGATATTAAACAAATGGAAACTATATTTATAAAACCATATTTATTTCATTATATATATTTCAGGCATACCATATTAAAAATATGGTATGCCTTCCTCAGACAAAATACAATATATAAACCGTTTTATAAATAAATTTGACATACCTAGAACAGTGCAACTTCCATTTAAAAAGTTGATTTGGTAGTGAAAATGTTGAGGACAGTTAAAAAGAAGGGCGAAGAGAACTTTTAACTGTCCTCAACATTTTCACTACCAAATCAACTTTTTAAATGGAAGTTGCACTGTTCTAGGTATGTCAAATTTATTTATAAAACGGTTTATATATTGTATTTTGTCTGAGGAAGGCATACCATATTTTTAATATGGTATCCCTGAAATATATATAATGAAATAAATATGGTTTTATAAATATAGTTTCCATTTGTTTAATATCGTATATATATATATATATATATATATATATATATATATATATATATATATATATATATATATATATATATATATATTATATATATATATATATATATATATTTATATATATATATATATATATTTATATATATAATTAATACAATAACAGAGATAGTTTAAAGCTAAACTCTGACTGGTAACCATCTCACTCAACAAACATTAGGTTATATTAAAATATAAACCCAATTTAAGTGTTTGGGGTGCTAACAATATGTATAATGTGGAAAAACCAGTTGTGTTATTTTATGAGATATAATTAAAGTTAAAGTATTTATATATATATTTATATATAGATAAATCTACCAAAAGTTTACGGTAGTGTCCAATCCGTCTATTCAAAATATGTCCCCAAACAGACCTATTATTTTGAATTGTTGTTATTATCAATAAACATGCATCATTATTTCTGAAGACAGCATATATATGTGAAGGTATGTATATTCCCTCTGATAGTTTGTATAATTTTGTACATAGATCTTTTGAATATGCATACCAATTCTAACACATATATGTCCTAGAAACGATCGTAAAATAATGAACTTTTTTTGTTTAATATAAGGAACTGTTTCTTTGTTTATTCATTATTTTTTAATAATTTATATTTATATATATATATTTATATATATATATTTATATATATATATTTATATATATATTTATATATATATATATTTATATATATATTTATATATATATATTTATATATATATTTATATATATATATTTATATATATATATTTATATATATATATTTATATATATATTTATATATATATATTTATATATATATATTTATATATATATATTTATATATATATATTTATATATATATATATTTATATATATATATATTTATATATATATATTTATATATATATATAATATATATATATATATATATATTTATATATATATTTATATATATATTTATATATATATATATATATATATATATATATATATATATATATATATATATATATATATATATATATATTATTAAAATAACAGATTAAAGTTTAAGCAAAGAATTACGAGAATAGACCTAGAAGAAATAGATCCCGTCGCATTTGTTGGTTTAACCCACCATATAATATGGAGGTGGCCACACCATTAGCTAAGATCTTTCTTTCCCTTATTACGAAGCATTTTCCCCCTACACATAAATATAGTAACATTTTTAATAGAAACACTATTAAAATTTCTTACTCAACGACTCCTAACCTTGCACATAACATCACAGCTTCAAATTTAGCTAAAATACCTAGCCGTAGGAACACGTGCAACCCTGTAGTTAGTACTAACTGTAATTGTAGGAATCGGGCTGATTGTCCCCTATCCGGGAAATGCCTCTCTAGTAACATTGTCTACAAATGTAAGGTTGTAACACCCACGTCCCGTAGGGCCTACATAGGGTATAGTTTCAAGCAGCGTCTTTACATGCATACCCATTCTTTTCGTTACCCTCTAAGAAGGAATATGACGTCACTTTCAGCTTATATCTGGAGTCTAAAAGACAACCACACCCAATATAAGTTACACTGGGAGATCCTAGCTAGGGCTAGATCGTATAACGGAAATAAAAGACCGTGTGACCTCTGCGCCGCTGAGGCCCTGGAAATACTCTACGCCACAGACCACATCTTAAACAAAAAATCTGAGGCAATTTCGGCTTGTAATCATAAATTGCACAAAACTTTCCTGTATTACAGCCCTACGTTTTACCCTAACGGATAGCACAATCTATACGTGGATATTTACGTCTTGATGTGGGAGCTAAGTATATGTTTTGTTTATTCCTTTACTTTTTGCATAGGTAAGTATATATTACCCGTATGTTTTGTGAAGGTATGTATACCTTCTCGTACGTATATTTGACTGTTTTGTCGTATAATTTTTACATATTCTGGTATTTAGGGCTTGGTTATGTGTATATGGGAGTTTTGCGTCTGCGTGAGTATGCAGGTTCGTACGTATGGTGGGTGTGTGTATATGTGTACTTCTTGTATTTATTTGTAGGTATGTGTGTGCGCTTGTTATATACGTATTTATTTACTTATATACGTTTATATAATTATTTATTTATTTGTACACAAGCATACACACATGCACATATTTATATGTGCGTAGTTTTGTATACCTATGGTAAGGTTTTGCGTATGCTTGTGTATGTACGTATCTGTTTGCGTGTATGTATTTATTTGTTCCTATTACTTCTGTATTGTATTTATTTACTTTGTTCTTAACTCTGTAGCGGAGATTCATTCGGTCTCCTAGTTAGAATTTTAGTCTACGACTTCTGCTATACCATTTACGTGGTTTTGTCTTTGCACGCTATTGTTCTCCACGCTCCACATATGACTTATTATCTTCGTTTTTTCGTTCATTGCCAGAGAACGTCTCTATGCACCACTTAGAGAACATTAGTCTACGACCTCTTTTATACCATAAACGTGGTTCTGTCCTTGCACGTAATTGTTTTTCACCGCTCCTATTAATGACGTATTATTCGTTTTTTCCCGTTCTTTGCCAGCGAACGTCACCATGGTATCGTCTTCCTGTCTTCCTCCGGTTGCAACGTTTTTTGAAATATCCAGTTCTGCGTTTACAGATTGACTTTGTTAGTTTCAGAAGATCCCGTTAAGGGTGAAAGCAGCGATTCTTTGCTTAAACTTTAATCTGTTATTTTAATAAATATTTGCTCTTCGGTTCTTATATATTTGATATATATTTTCCTTATCGAGCCCTCTCTAGATTTTAGTCTTCAATTTTATTATTATTACTATATATATATATATATATATATATATATATATTTATATATATATTTATATATATATTTATATATATATTTATATATATATATATATATATATATATATATATATATATATATATATACATACACACACAGAAACAAAATGGCGTAGGACAGAAGAAAGGAAAGGCACAGAAACAAAGAAAGGAATCCCCAGTCACTGAAGAGGTCACAGAGTGTGTGACGAAAGGACTATGACTATATATAAACAACTATCTGGTTGTGGAAC
>OZ024742.1:288840900-288958400 GCA_964016885.1 Eledone cirrhosa
ATATATTTATACATATGAATATATATATATACATATAAATATATATATATGGCTCCGTTAATGTATCGTGATATATATATATATATATATATATATATATATATATATATATACACATGAATATATATATAAATATATATATATTTATACACATGAATATATATATATATATATACATATAAATAAGTAAATATATATATATATATATATATATATATATATACACACATACACACTTATGTGCACATATATCGATTATTCCATTAAAATGTCCATAAATGCCAACTTACCGCTGTTTGCCATTTTAAGAATCCGAGATAGAAAACTTCGCGGCTGGACTTATCAGCGACATTTCGAAGTCTTACTAATGTCTGTATGTGTGCGTGGTATGTGTGGTGTGTTTATAGTGTAGAGAAAGAGACAGGCAGATATAAATACATATAAGCATAGCTATACACACATACACGTATATAGATATATACAAATAAACATACACACACATATATACATAAAGAAAGAGACACACACACATACATTCCATACGTACATTCATTTATGTGTATGTACGTATGAATGTATGTATATATATATATAGATATCTGTGTATGAATGTGTGTATGTATGTATGTACGTATGGATGTTTATTTGTAGTAGAGATAGAGAGTGGGGAGTAAGTGAGATATAGTGATAAATTGGGAGGAAGGGAGTGGAGGCAGAAAACACAAACAAACGGAAATTATCGAATATTGCCGAATAGTTTGCTTTAACTGATAGCAGAAAGTTGTTGGTAGAGGACCGAAGATTGTTTTATGTGGTGGGAGGGGAGAGAATTATGTGTTGAAGTGATCCCAGCCCTTTCAACCGTTACATTACGGCACAGCTGGGTGCTATTAAAACTATACTACACCTTCCTTATAATAATTGTTTCTACTTTAGGCACAAGGCCAGAAATTACTCAGTGCATTACTAGTACTTTATTTTATCGACCCCGTAAGGATGAAAGGAAAAGTCAACCTCGGCGGGATTTGAACTCAGATCGTAAAGGGACGTAACTATGCTGGAAAGCATGACGTCCGACCCTCTACCGATACTGCCAATCCACCGCCTTTTATAACTTTCAGACGACTGCTGCCATGCTGGGATACAACCCTAAAGGGATTTTGTTAATCATATCGACCCAGTACTTGTTTTTCAAGCTTGGAGCTTATTTTATCGATCTCTTTTCGTCTAGTCGGGATATTAACCTGCGCGTGCGCACACACATATACTCCGTTCTTGTACTATGGTGTCTCGAATAATCTGACCCCCCAGCTTATTAATTTTTCAGAACCCCCCCCCCCCCCCTCACCGCTTATTAAATTTTGCTAATCAATCTCCAGCGAAATTTTATTTTAAGTGGTGGTATTCCTGTGACAATTTTCCTTATACACCAAAAAAAACATTATACATGACAAAAAAGTACATCACTAGAAATCCCATACGTTCTTGCTCCTTTGTGACCCCTCTTCGTTTTGAAGCACTTGGCGTTGTCAAGTGTCATTTACCCTAACAGGGAGTGAAATTGAGTAGATGGTAACTGCTTAGAAACCTGTTATACAAAGAGCCAGCCATGTCACACACTATGTCATGCTGAATCATCATCATCACCGTTTAACGTCCATTTTTCCACGCTAGCATGGGTTTTACGAGTTGTCCTGTTGTGAGATAAGCCAGGTCAGATGACCATGTCTTGTTCATGCAGAACTGTTTCTGGCTTGGTTTCCATGGCTGGATGCCCTCCCTAACACCAACCACATTTATAGTTAGTACTGGGTGCTTTTTGTCGTGACACCTACACAACCACCTTACAGTGTGGGCCAGGTCCTTTTTGTTGTGACATCTACGCAACCACCCTACAGTGTGGACTGGGTGCTTTTTGTTGTGACACCTACACGACCATTTTACAGTGTAGGCTAGGTGTTCTTTGTTGTGACACCTACATGACCACTTTACAGTGTAGACTGGATGCTTTTTGTCGTGACACCTACATGACCAATTTACAGTGTGAGCTGGATGATCTTTGTCATGACACCTACATGATCACTTTATAATGTGAACTGGGTCCTTTTGTTGTGTCATCTACAGTGGAAGCTGGGTGCTTTTTGAATCTCCCTGAGAATTACATTAAGGGTACACGTATCTGAAGAATGCTTAGCCATTTACCCATTAAATTTGCATGCAGGCTATTCCATTGATAAATAAACAAAACAAAAAGCTCATCTTCAAACTTGATGGAGGTCAATTTCATTCTTTGCAATTGATAGTGTTCTATACTGGTGTTGAATGTTTCCCTAGAAAATTAATTCTTTTCTTTTTTTGTAGCAGAAAATTTTAAGTGGTTTCCTACTCTTTAACCAAACAAGCAACTTCTAGTTGGACTTTGCTATTAATAATAAAAAAAAACAACAACTAAAGAATTTAAACAGTTATGTAACTTGATAGTTATCAATGGAAGCTACTGGTTTGAATTACAAACTATATAATTTTTACATTAATTTTTCACTCCAGGTAGAGCTGCTACTTCTCCAAATTGAGAGATTACAGCTCTGATACTATGGGCATGTGGTTAGAATGTCTTGGGAAAGAATCATTGGACAGATTTTATGGGCAAAACCAACTGGCAGGAGACCCATTGGTAGGCTCCGGGCAAGATTATTGTAATATACAACATGTACATATATGTGTATAATGCTATGTTGGAGCACCAATACAAATATATATATAAGTGTTAGCAAAACGAATTAGTGAAAAAGTTAAATTAGATGAGATGCAGTTTGGCTTTGTGCTAGGTAGGAGCACCACAGATGCCCTCTTCTTAGTGAAATAACTACAAAAGAAGTTTATAGTGAAGTCCAAGCTGCTATAGTTAGCTTTTATAAATCTGGAGAAGGCCTTTAACTGAGCTCCACAATCTGTTATTTGGTGGTCCTTAAGGAAACTGAGTCAACAAAGTGAGAGTAGGTAATGAGTGTAGTGTGGAATTCAATGTACAGGTAGGTGTTGATCAAGGCTTAATACTCAGCCTCCTCCTGCTTATTGTAGTTCTCCAGGTAATAACAGAAATGTTTATGACTGGCTGTGCATAGGAACTTATGTATGCTGATGACCTGCTTCATGTGGAAGAGCTTGAGAAGAAATTCTTGTTATGGAAACAGAACATAGAATCACAAGGGTGTTTAATATACCCCTAGCTGTCATCATAACTATTTTTAACAATCATTACATAGCCATGTTAGTCAGGGTTGTTGATATACAGCATTTTTATAAACATAGCAAATTTAACCCAGCGATGATTTTGCAGCATTATTTCTGGCCCAGATAGCTGAGAAAACAAGTAAATGAAACATGAAAAGGTAAAGAAAGAGAGAACTTAGTGCTGCTAATGAATGGCTTGAATATTTTCGGAAACAACAAATTTAACCCAGAGATGATTTTGCATCATATAATTTACAAAAGAAATTGGACAACAATGAGTCTAAATATTTTGAGACAATAATTTATTTCTGAATAATGTTTATGACAATAGATTGTTTTAAACTCCTCAGTCCATCACTGAGGAGTTTAAAACTAGCACTCTGTGGAAGCTCTTATATGCTGATGATCTAGTCCTCATTGCTGAGTCTGTGGGAGAGTTAGAGACAAAATTTCAAGCATGGAAGAAGAACCTAAAACTAAACTTAGCAAATACGAAAGGCTTAATAAATAGGTAAGAGAACAGGAGGGTGATGCTATCAGGGATGTGGCCTAGTTCGATATGTTAGAAAGGGGTGGGCAGACATTCTATAAGGTGCACACAATATAATCTATGGATGTACAAGTGATGTAGTAGGATTACAGACAGATTAACAGAAAAGGTAGACTTGTATGTATCAGATACACAAGAGAAGTAAGCACTAAGAACACACATGAAGTTGCCAGGGAGACTCCTTAGAAGTTGTTGACAGCATTTGTTATCTAGGCGATCAAATTAACAGTGAGGGAGGATGCACTGAAAGTGTGACAGCCAGGATCAGAATAGGCTGGAAGAGGTTTGGGGGAGTTGGTACCTCTGCTGACAACAAAGCACTTCTCTCCGAGAGTGAAGGGTAAACTGTATGATGCCTGCATGTGAACTGCAATGCTACATGGCAGTGAAACACGGGCCTTGATCGCAGAAGACCTGCAAAGAGTGAAAAAAAAAACGAGGGAAGTAGGCTCCAATGGATGTGTAATGTTAAGTGAACTGAGAGAAAAACTTGGCATAAGAGGAATTGAATGTAGTGTGCAATAGAGAAGACAGTGTTGGTATGGAAGATAGCAGCTGCATAAAGAAATGCAGAGAAATCCCAGTGATTGGGACCCATGGAAGAGACAGATGCAGGAAGACATGGGACGAGGTAGTGAAGACTGGCCTTAAGAAATTAGGCCTCACAACTAAGAAGATGACAAAGGATTGAAAGGCTTGGTGCTATTGCTGTGATGATGAAGAGCCAGCCACAAGCATACAATATAATATGATCTGACCGATTCCTATGTCCCCACCCCCTTTCACTAGCACTCCTCAGCAGCTATCCTCCCCACGACTGCACCCACCACCTAGTACCATTCCTTAGATATTCCCTCTTCTAAAGCCCTTAGATACCCTCACTATCGCACCACAGTAGCTACTCTCTCTCTCTATCTTTTGTGCACCCCCACATTACCACCCCTTACCTATCTCTCCATCGCCCCCGCCACTATCGATTACACCATACTCCCACACTACTATTTTTTTCCTTTAAACCCCCGTCACTTTTTTACGGGTATTATGCTAATATATATATATATATATATAGGAAAATGTATAATGGGGGTTATACATTTTCCTGTTACCCACTCTACTACCCTAAGTATTGAGTACTCTGGTGCGTTATGGTCCATCTGGTTCCTTACCACACTTCCTTCGTTATATATATATATATATTAATTCAAAATATTAACAAAAATAGACAATTCTTGTGATCAAGTATATTTTATTATACATATTTCAGAGGTACTGAGCTAACTTCAACAGTACGTCCTCATCAGATAAAGTAAGATGATGCATGACATACCCTTGAACATACTGTTGAAGTTAGCTCAGTATCTCTGAAATATGTATAATAAAATATACTTGATCACAAGAATTGTCTATTTTTGTTAATATTTTGAATTAATATATATATATATATATATATATATATATAGTAATAATAATAAATTTGAAGACTAAAATCCAAAGAGGGCTCAATAAGGATAAATATATATCAAATATATAAGAACCATAGAGCAAATATTTATTAAAATAATCACGTGGTTTTGTCTTTGCGGGCAATTGTTCTCCACGCTCCACATATGACGTATTATCTTCGTTTTTTCCGTTCATTGCCAGAGAACGTCTCTATGAACCACCTAAGAGAATATTAGTCTACGACTTCTTTTATACCATAAACGTGGTTCTGTATTTGCGTGTAATTGTTTTTCACCGCTCCAAATAATGACGTATTATATTCGTTTTTTCCCGTTCTTTGCCAGGGAACGTTTCCACGAACCAAACTATCGTCTTCCTGTCTTCTTCCGGTTGCAACGTTTTTTGAAATATTCACTTCTGCGTTTACAGATTGACTTTGTCAGTTTCAGAAGATCCCGTTAAGGGTGAAAGCAGCGATTCTTTGCTTAAACTTTAATCTGTTATTTTAATAAATATATATATATATATAACGAAGGAAGTGTTGTAAGGAACCAGATAGACCATAACGCACCAGAGTACTCAATATTTAGGGTAGTAGAGTGGGTAATAGGAAAATGTATAACCCCCATTATACATTTTCCTATATCATCATCATCGTTTAACGTCCGTGTTCCATGCTTGCATGGGTTTGGACGGGAGTTTTCCCACTTGAGGCAAGAGTGGTTGTCTTGCTCGCATAGGACTGTCTGGCGGGTTTTTACCGTGTTGCCTACACGGCCACATTACAGCGTGGACTGTCTGGCAGGTTTTCTACAGCTGGATGCCCTTCCTAACACCAACCACATTTACAGTGTGGGACTGGGAGGTTTTTACCGTGTTGCCTACACGGTCACATTACAGCGTGGACTGTGTGTTTTTTTGTCGTGACACCTACACAATCTCATTTGTTTCGGCCTGGATTCTGTGGCACCAACATAACTTTACATTGAAAGGGGCGGTGTGGATGGGGTGGGGGTGGTGGGACGGGGGTGTATTTTGTTAGAGATGCCTACAGACTGTAGTAGGTTTTAATTTGTATTTAGGTAACGCGGGTCTTCTCTATTACTGAGTACCGCCAAAGCTCTCGGTCCAGTGACATTGTCTTGGAGAGGTGTAAGTGTGTGAGGTCGGAATTTATCAGCTCGTCCCAGGTTTTTCTGGGTCTGCCTACTCCGTGGCTACCGTCTATCTTTATTGCCCTGCACTTTGCTATACAGCTGTCGTCTTTCATGCGCATCACGTGACCATACCAACGTAGCCTTCTCTCGAGTAAACAACATCTGATCCCTCTTATTTCTAATTTTTTCCTTAGTTCGTTTATGCTTTGCCGTTCGCGTATATTACTATTACACATCCAGCGGAGCATGCAAGCTTCGTTCCTCTCTAGTCTGCGTATATCCTCTGCACACAATGCCCAGGTCTCACTGCCATGCAACATTGCTGTTCGTATGCAGGCATCATACAACCTGCCTTTCATTTTTAGGGAGAACCTTTTAGCGGCTAATAGTGGTATAAGCTCTCTGAACTTTTTCCATCCAGTTCTGACTCTAGCTACTGTACTTTCGGAGCACCCTCCCCCACTGCTGATTTTGTCACCCAGGTAACAGAAGCTGTCCACTATTTCTATAGAACCCTCTGCGCAGTTGAAAGAGCTAGTATTTTGTGGGCACTTGCTGCTACTTATTGCACCAGAGCACCGGCCACATGTAAAATCTGTGTTCTTAGTTAGCTTACCTGTGATCCCACTACATCTTTTATGCACCCATACTTTGCATTTGGGACATAAAATGGAGTTTCTACCTACGCCTTTCCTACACACTGAGCATGGCCATTTCCCGGAAGGGACCGGCGCCTTATTTTCTTTCCTACAAACTAGAACTTTAGTCTTAGCCATGTTAATTTTAAGGCCTTTTGATTCTAGGCTGTGCTTCCATGTTTGGAATTTCTTCTCTAGCTCGGCCATTGATTCAGCTATGAGCGTTAGATCATCTGCGTATAGGAGTTCCCATGGGCAGCCGGTCTTGAACTCCTCTGTTATAGCCTGAAGAGCAATAATGAATAGTAGGGGGCTAAGAACAGAGCCCTGATGGATACCAACTTTTACGCTAAACTCTTCACTATATTCGTTGTTAATTCTAACCTTGCTCACTGTTTCTTTATACATGGCTTTTATAGCTCTCACAAGCCATTCGTCAACACCTAGTTTTCTAAGAGCCCACCAGATAATGGAACGGGGGACTCTGTCGAAGGCTTTCTCCAAGTCGACAAAGGCTAAGTATAGGGGTTTACTTTTAGCTAGGTACTTCTCCTGTAGTTGTCGTACAATGAAAATAGCGTCTGTGGTACTTTTGCCTGACACAAACCCGAACTGCATTTCATCTAGATCGATTCTCTCTCTGATTAGTTGCACTATTACTTTTTCCGTGACCTTCATGACCTGGTCGATTAATTTAATCCCTCTATAGTTACTCCTATCTAGGGCGTCTCCTTTACCCTTGTAACAGTTAATGATGATGCTGCTACGCCAGTCCTTCGGAACAATCCCATTCTGTATGACTTGGTTTACTATCCGGGTGACCATGGTGTGTCCCTCTGTTCCAGAGGCCTTCAGCATCTCAACAACTATCTCCGAAGGCCCAGCCGCCTTACCTGTCTTCATATCTTTTATTGCCTTACTTATTATACTACCTTCAACTAACACTGCTGGTCCCTCTATTGGATCGATCTGGGGGAGACTATCCTTCTCCCATTTATTCTCCTCATTTAGTAGCCTCTCGTAGTGACACTTCCAAGCGATCTTCTTATCAGCGTCAGTGATGGCGAGTACGCCATCATCATTTAGTACACACTTCTCCCCAACAATATCACGGTTTTCCTTGACACATTGCCTAGCAATCCTGAACACCTCACGTTTTTGGTCCTCGCATTGTAGAACATGCTTGAACTTTCTTTCCTCTGCTTCCCTTCTTGCTAAGTACACTTGTCTCCTAGCTTCCCTCCTGGCCACTTGATAGTCTTCTCTACTTCCCCCATCCCGCCATATTTTCCAAGCCTGCTTTTTGGCCTTAATCGACTCCTCCACCTTACTGTTCCACCACCATGTTACTCTCCTCCTGCCTATAGGCCTGCTCCGGCCACAGACTTCGTCTGCCGCCATCAGCAGGTTTGCTTTCAGGAATTCCCACTGTCCCTCTATATTGTCCGACTCTAAATGCTCTTCCTTACTGTCGAAAGCATCAAGTAATATGCTTTTAAATTTATTTCTGGCTGTGGGGTCCTTTAGCTTCCATATTTTTCTCTTGAGGATAGTCGTCTTCTGCTGTCGAGTACGTCTCGTCCTGACTATGAGGTCGTTAATTATCAGTCTATGTTGGGAGGTGCATTCTTCATGGGGGAGGGATTTAGTGTTTACAACAGTCACTCTGTCACGTCTTCTGGTAAGGATATAATCTACCTGGCTGGTATGTTCCCCTGATCTGTAGGTGATCAAGTGATTGTCTCGTTTTTTGAAGTTAGTGTTACAGATTGTTAGGTTATTTGCGTCACAGAATTCCAGGATTCTGGAGCCTTCCTCATTTCTAGTACCAAACCCATAGCCTCCATGGATTCCGTCATAGCCGTCACAATGTTGTCCAATGTGACCATTTAGGTCGCCAGCAATAATTATATAGTCACTGTCGGTTATTTGGGAGGTAGTGAGCATCAGTGTCTCATAGAAAGTGTCTTTTATAGCGCCAGGCAGTCCGGATTGGGGCGCGTACGCAGATATTATCGTCACAGTAGTTCTATTTAGAACAAGTCTTATTTTAATTATTCTGTCGTTTACTCTATTTACATCTATTATCTTATCCACCCATTTTTCTGCTAACATGATTCCTACCCCACCCAGCCCATTGTCATTTCCCACCCAGAAAAGCTTATAGCATCGTTTTTTACTCACAATGAATCTAGCAGACCCGCCCCTCCACCTAGTCTCTTGGATGCAGCAGACATCAACCTCCTTACGTTCAAGCATTTCTAAAATCTCGTTTGAGCGGCCTTTTAAGGTCCCTACATTCATGGTACCAACTCTGAAGTTTTGGATTGCGTTTGGTGGGTGGGGTGCAGGGAGGGGTGTGGTTGATGGGGTTGGGGTTATATATATATATATACACATACACACATATATATATATATATATGTATATATATATATGTGTATGTATATATATGTTGGTGCTACTGGTACATGTATAATAGTACAACCTGTCTCATGGTCGGCTCGTTGGCGACTAAACAGGCAACCCCACCAAGGTTTCTTGGTGAGGTTGCCTAAAGGACTAAAAACAAAACCTGTCAAAGGGCAAAGGAGCTCTTAAGAGTCAATGGCCATCCAAAATCACCGGGAGAGATGACTCCTTAACCTTTGTCAAGGCAGAATTCTAGGAGAAGGTAAACTCTGATATAACACCTGCAACCCTGATGGTATCCAATGATGTTGACTTGTTCTTCTTTTTGGTAAATATCATCTTGGTTAAGAGAGTGGGACTGGCTTTGTGCAGTGCCTTTGCTCACTATAAAAGCTTCACGGCACAGGCATTGCTTTATATCTGGAGATCTCTCTGCACTTGTCGTCACATGGTACCATGGGCCCAGCACTATATCTCAATAATTGTCACAAGTGTAGTGTTTGTACCACAGTTTTCAAGTCGCTGGCTGGACTAAAAAGTCACACTCGTTCAGCGCATCGGTAGGGGTTCTCCTACATATAAAGTAGTGGCCGTACTCGAAAACGAGTTGGCAACCACCATGTATGTATGTATGTATGTATGTATGTATGTATGTATGTATGGAGAAAGACTGTATATGAGGGAAAAGTTGCCTTTGAGACATCTCGAATCGCATACGAGAAAGTAAAGCGGGATGTGAGGAAGGGCATTGCTGTTGCACTTCCAGACGGCGAGGGTCCTCCTATGGTGCTGACATGCAGCGTATGTGCGAGACTCTGCCTAAGCAAAGCTGGACTCGAAAGTCATCTTCGCAGTCATAAAGTAAGACCAGTGGTTGACTACCAGGCTGCTGTTGGAGATGCTACTCATCATGCTTGCCAAACATGTGGTAGAGAATGTAAATCAGCAGGAGGGCTCAAGCGACATGCAAAAGTACACAAACTCCAACCACAGCCGACTATTCCCAGTGAATGTTTTGGTTGCCGACTCTGTGCAAGACATTTTAGATCATTGGCTGGACTAAAAAGCCACATTTGATCGCAGCGCTGTTAGTTGCTATCGTGTGTGTGTGTGTGTAGATATGCTTATGTGTGTGCGTGTGTGTGTATATATATGTATATCATTATTGTTGTTGTTGTTATTAATGTATGTGTGTGTGTATATGTGTGTGTGAGTGTGTGTGTGTGTATATGTGTATGTATATGTATATATATATATATATATATATATATATATAAACGAACTAAGGAATAAATTAGAGATAAGAGGGATCAGATGTTGTTTACTCGAGAGAAGGCTACGTTGGTATGGACACGTGATGCGCATGAAAGTCGATAGCTGTATAACAAAGTGCAGGGCAATAAAGATAGACGGTAGTCACGGAATAGGCAGACCTAGAAAAACCTGGGACGAGCTGATAAACTCCGACATCACACACTTACACCTCTCCAAGACAATGTCACTGGACCGAGACCTTTGGCGGTACTCAGTAACAGAGAAGACCCGCCTTACCTAAATATATAGTAAAACCTACTCCAGTCAGTAGGCATCTCTAACAAATACACCCCGTCCCACCACCCCCACCCGATCCACACCACCCCGTTCTATGTAAAGTTATGTTGGTGCCGCGCCATCGAGGCCGAAACAAATGAGATCGTGTAGGTGTCACGACAAAAAAACACACAGTCCACGCTGTAATGTGGCCGTGTAGGCAACACGGTAAAAACCTCCCAGACCCACACTGTAAATGTGGTTGGTGTTAGGAAGGGCATCCAACTGTAGAAAACCTGCCAGACAGTCCTATGCGAGCAAGACAATCACTCTTGCCTCAAGTGGGACTACCCCCGTCCAAACCCATGCAAGCGTGGAACACGGACGTTAAACGCTGATGATGATGATGATGATATATATATATATATATATATATATTTTTTTTTTTATTTTTTATTTTTATTTATTTATTATTATTATTATTATTATTATTATTTTTTTTTTTTTCTTTCTCCTCGTGCAATGGCCATACTCGATAACGAGGGGGTAGCCATCATCATCATCATGTATGTATGTATGTTCTTCTGGTTTTATAATTTCACAAAGTTTTACCAATAGAGAGAGAGTCGGTTTCTAACATAGACACAAGACTCTCTCATTGGAATTTACACAACATCAACTAGGTATGTATGTATGTATACATGCATGTGTAGATATGGATGTTATTGTATGTGTGGATGTGTATGTTTGGAGTTGTATGTGTGCATGTGTATATGCTTTGCATCTGTATATGTGTATATGCAGTTATTAGATCCAAACTTTTTGGAATGTCTTACATATTTTTACTGTTCCCTTAATGGATTGTACTTGAACTTTCCTAACTAGTTGTGTTCTTTCTGTTCCTGTGAAGCCTAGCTTCTTAAGATTTGTATTGAGGCAGTTACTAACATACCCCAGTGCCCCAATAATCACAGGCATAAATCTGAAGGTGTAATCAGGGTGGAGTATCTGCAGATTTCTCATCAGTTCTGCATAAATGTTCTCCTTTTCACTAATCTTTGATATTATATTGGCATCTGCTGGGCAGCTAATTTCCACTATTGTGCATGCTTTCTTTTCCCTGTCCCATCTCATAATATCTGGTCTGTTATACCTGCATTTTATTAGGGTTCTTACTGGAACATTCCACCAGTACTCTTTCATATTATGTACATGGATGTGTTCCACATTGCTGTAGCTTTTAATGTGTTTATTATCGGGGCTATCTTTTTTACGAGCTGCATTGTACAGTGTTTTGGCCACTACATCATGCCTCATAGGTAGATAGTACCGCGATGACATGGGTGATATCCTCGATGTTAGTTCTGCAGAGTCTGCACTTGTTATCACATCTAGGTGTTTTGCCTGCATCCCTATCTCTTTTGTGAATCAGGTATTTCGTGCTAATCTCCTGTTCTTGGATTGCAAAAGCGTATCCTTCAAAGTGGGAGCCAATATAGCGGTTGTTGGTCCAAGATAGACTACTTTCCTTATCTATATTACTCTCACTCTGGAGCTCCCTGACAACATATGTATGTATGTCTGTTTGTATGTACATGTATATATATACATTTTCGTCTATTTATTTATCTATACGTCCGTCTGTCTATTCACCCGCCCACCCATACATCCATTCATCAATGGCGGTCCGAAGATAGATAAACGGATGCATGGATAGAACAAAGTCATCGCAATTTAATAGATTTATGCTTGATAATGATTAAAGAAAATTGATTTAAATGATTGTAAAATGAAATACGGCAATGGCCGGAGTGACAAGAACAATCGAGGTTTCAAGTTTCTTAACAAAGAATATTGAAATCAAGGAATGATCAATTTAAATAATTTTTCCTTTAAATGCCGTCATTTTTTACAGGTTTTATGCTAATATATATATATATATATACAAATGAGGGATGAACATCTATACAATTATAGAAGTGTTCGGATTGCAAATGACCAAGTTAGCTAGGTTGAAAAAATACTAATTTAACATAATACGGTTATGTCAAATTAGTATTTTTTTAACCTAGCTAACTTGGTCATTTGCAATCCGAACACTTCTATAATTGTATAGATGTTCATCCTCCATTTGTATTACACGGTTCAGAAATATTCCCTTCTTTGAGCTATTTAATTGTAAAAGACTATTTCGAGTTTATAACTCAATATTTGATATATATATATATATTCAAACACATACACACATACGTATGTGTGTCCCTATTTATGCCCTGGTCAATAAAATAAGTACCAGACAAAATAGTACTTGAGTCGACATGAACGGGTAAATTCATTCCATGCGGTACCCCAGCATGGCCGTAATCTAATTTTAATTACTAGCTAGGTGCTTCCTAAGGTTGTGGTGAATTTATACATTTCAGATATTATGTGCCAAGAATAGAACCGTAGAAAACACCCTTAAGTGTAGTTGGAAAGCTGAAGGTGTTATTTAAAATATAATTCCAGTGTTACTTGCTACAACGACTACAATTAACGCAATAATTATAGTTTTCTAACCACAACATTTAATCATCGTAAACTGCCGAATACGACTGCAACTGTAATAAGTAGTTAAAAACGAAGCGAAAATTCGTGCAGGTTCTATGGTGTAATGGTTAGCACTCTGGACTCTGAATCCAGCGATCCGAGTTCGAGTCTCGGTAGAACCTCATGTAATATTTTTTTTATTACAGAATAAGAGGGAAGTTTAATTGATTGTTTGACTATATTGAAATTTAAGCTAATTTTTATGCATTTTTTTTGTGCATGCACATATAATTTTAGCGTGAAAAGGAGAAAGAAAAACGTCCTTATGATGAAAAGAAACTCAAGTTGTTTTTGAAAAATTTGAATATTTATACCTGTCGCAAGGACATAGCTGAAATAACCTCGTCTGTCTTGGAGGGTCTGCAAAGGTTAAGGGCTCAGTCCTTCTTGACTAGGCCACCCACTATCACCACCACCCACATTCTGAAATCAAATAAACATTTTAATAATTAAATAACTCACTTCAAAACAATATGTCTGAAAGGATACATATAGAGGCCGAGGTTGGAGGAGATTGGCCACAAGGTTCACTTTGCTAGCTAAATCAAGGTCACCATATCCAGTCTTATCAACAAATTTTCTCCAGATGAAAGGAGATTCGACTATTTCCTTAATTCGACACGTTGCAATAATTCACAAGTAACATGTAAAACTGAAATAGAAAAGACGAAACGCACCTAGTTTCTCTTTATATATTACCTACTTAGTGTGTGCTGGACGTCAGTCGATTATGATGACGCGTGTTCCAATTGTTCAATCAATCTTCGTGAATTACTGCAAGTGGCTGAGCATTCCACAGATACGTACACACTTAACATAGCTCCCAGTGAGATTCAATGTGATACAGTGTGTGATAAACCTGGCTCTGTAAATTACAGGTAGAGTCCATCTTGTATTATTGTGCAAGTGGCTGAGTTTTATACAAACACGTGTACTGATAACATATTTCTCAGTGAGATTCAGCATAACACAGTGAATAACAAAGCTGGTTCTTTGAATTACAAATACAGTTCGCCTTGTATTGTAGTGCAATTGGCTGAGCATTCCACAGACGCATGTCCTTAACAGTGTTCTCAGAAAGATTCAGTATGATACATTAAGTTACGAGGGAGGCCCTTTGAATTACAGATACAGTACATCTTGTATTAAAGTGCAATTGACTGTGTATTTTATAGTCACGTATACTTTTAACCTAGTTCTCCAGGTGAGTCAGTGTAACTGTATATAACAAATCTGGTTCTTAGAACTACAGCTGTGGAGTTCGAGTCGTATGGTGGAGCTGAGCCGCTGACAGCGAATTTCTTGTCATCATTTATGGCTCGTCTTACTGAGGTGTCAGGTTATGTCTTTGAGTGTACCTGGTTGTTTCCGTGCCTTAGCCTCGCCATCACCCGCAGTAATGCTGGGAGCGTGTTGACTTGCCTCAAAATTTTCCGTTGGTGGTGTGCAGCCGATTGTCGTACTTGGTGGTGATGATGGTCGTTATTTTTCTTCTTTCCTTTTCTTTTTCTCTCGCTTTGACCATATATTTTTGTGCATTACATTTGTGTGGTTCCTAGCAAGGTACAATGCTTATCTTCTAGTTGAATCTACTGGGAGCAGCGTAAAATAGTCTCTCTCTCAATGACATTACGCACCGCCCGGTCAGCAAACCGAACATCCTAACCACTAAGCCATACGCCATCACAATTTGTTTAATATATACACTGCTAGAAGAACAGGCATCTTAAATGTTTACTTGTGTGTCTCATAACCACTTTTAATTTTTTTAGGTATCATAAAATTGTTGTGATACAAAGAGGTATCAATTATATTTTATTATACAGAGCATATAAATAAATTTACAGTAGAATAACATAACAAATATGTTTTAAATATATACATAAATAACATTACAAATGCTTAGACAACATTATAAATTGCTCGCAATTCTTTCAGAAAGATATATTCTTTTAATGTTGCAATATTAAAGAAAATGTAAAGGAAGGGGTGAACAACCGAGCCAACATGTTTTAACTTTTTCATCTTGGCTATCTGACCATTATATATATCATCACTCACCATAACCATTTTATGTCTATTTTCCATGCTTGGTTTTTGAAACTAGACGACTGTCTTGCTCATAGCAGGGTTTCTATGGCTTGATACCCTTTCTAAAGTCAACTACTTCACGGTGTGCACCATGTTTATTTTCTCGGGGCACCACAACTACCCAAATGACAAGGTGGACTGATGCATTTTTGTGGCACCAACACTATCATTTTACAGTATGGCCAGGATGCATTTTCTCATGGCGCTTGTATCCTTAGTCGGATTGACAAGAGAGTCGAGTTTAGGCTGCCTGTTACTAGCCTATATATATATATATATATATATACAGAGAGAGAGAGAGAGAGAGGGGGGGGGGGTATATTTATATATATATATATATATATATATCCGTAAGTGGTTGACAGCTGAGAGAAAAGAGTACTCAATACCGAAGTCATGACTCTGTGATAAACAGGCGAAACTCCAGAGTAACAAGACTCACTATTTAGCCTTAATAAAATGAATGAATATATTGTTATTTACTATTATATCGAATATTAAAACAGCAATAAAATTATATAAAGTATATTCTTGAAGAAATGTATACTATATAAACACACTAAGGCGTATAAACAAAAATGAAGTGCGTTTCGTTATTTCGCAGTTTCCGTTTCGGTTTTACATTTTATTTCTGAATTGTCTCGTCGTATAAACACTTTATTGGTGTTCAATTTATTGATCCCTAAAGCTTTTTCATCGAATTTCTTTTCTGAAAAATAATCACATATAAAAATGAACCACATTAGATTTGAGGGTCTTATGATTGCTTCATGGTCAAGGATGACAGAATGGTGAATGTGTTACCCAGGAGGATGTGATGTTCTGCAAGAGCCAGTCCATTCCGATCGTAGTAGAGAGAGGGGGCGGGTTCAGGGACACAAGACATAACATAAAATTCTGTATATAATATATATTGTGAATTTCAGCTCGCTTCCTGTAATTTTCCACTCTCTACGACTTGTTGCCAAAAGACAAAGTCAGAGACGTTAGTGATAAGAATGGTAGAATAGGAGTCTGCAATGTAAATTTCAAATGGGCCTCTCTGCCTAAGGCCCAAATCAGTACCTTGTTACCCAACACAAAGGACAATGTAGCATAATTGCTTCTATTGAATCTGTCCATACTGTAGCTTTTGGTGGTCTTATTCACACCAGTCACCAATTTAGTAATGCTCTCAAACCCACGAAGAGGCAGCCTTTACTCACCTTGTTGTAACTACATTGCTGGGTTGTGACAGTTTTCCTGATAATTAACAGTATCACCCATTACTCCATCTTCCCCAGTAGCTTACCGCTGTTCGGTCTGGATTTGCTTATTTATTTAGAAGGAGCCCACTTATATTGCAACTAATCATCATAAATGGTGGTTGTTTCGCTATCTGCTACTTGTGACCCGTTTTCTAGCAGAACAGTTTTTTTTTTTAGGAACGTAAAAAAAAAAAATAGTCGGAGAGAAGAGAAAAGAAAGAAAGAAAAAAAACAAGAACAAGAGAAGACATGGACACTTACACATAACAGGGAATATTGGTGTTTCCTTCTAAATATTTTTGAGGTAAACCAAGACACTCAGGGCATTTACTCAGGTGATAGAGGGTCTCTTAATTATATATAACAACAGGGAATGTTGGTGTTTCTCTCTAGACATATTTGAAGCAAACCAAGACACTCAGGTAATAACAAGTCCCTTAATTATGAACCAAAATAAAAAGTGTTGCTGCTTTCTAACCATTATTGAGGGTGGATTGGCAGTATCAGTAGAGAGTCGGACGCCATGCTTTCCAGCATAGTTACGTCCCTTTACGGTCTGAGTTCAAATCCCGCCGAGGTTAACTTTGCCTTTCATCCTTACGGGGTCGATAAAATAAAGTACCAGTAATGTACTGGGTAATTGCTGGCCTTGTGCCAAAAGTAGAAACAATTATTGAGGCAAGCCAAGACGCCTACGGCATTGCTGCATGAATAAGGCTAAGGTGTTGGAATAACCAAGCATGCTCACCAACATCAACTGATAATTCAGTAAGATCAAGTGATAATGAGGCTAAGTTGCTGCAATAGCCAATCACTCAAACCAGCATCCCCTGTGGCTTCAGTAAGGCCAGGTGATAGCAAGGCTAAGACAATAAAATAGTCAAGCATCCCATCAGTATCACTTATACTTCAGTAATGTTAAGTGAGAGAGAGGCTAAGGTGCTGGAAAAGTCAAGCACCCTCACCAGCAGCACCTGATACTTCAGTAATGTTAGATGATAGAGGGGCTAAGGTGCTGGAATAGCCAAGTACCCGCACCAGCAACACATGATGTTTCAGTAAGACCAGGTAAAAGTGAGGCTAAGGTGCTGGAATAGTCAAACGCCCTCACCAGTAGCACCTGATACTTCATTAAGGTAAGCTACCATCGGGCCAGATCTCTAGTTTAAGATTAACTTTTTGTCCCCTAATCTCCTCCCAATTGTCTCAGTTGCATTGAAAAAGGTCATCAGCGCTATTCCTCCTCTTTTGGCTTGACCGGAGCTTGGCAAAATATTTTGCTGTACTTATTCTGGCTCTCAATGTCCTGGGTTCAAATCCCACCAAAGTCAACTTTGCTTTTGATCTTGTCGGGGCTCGATAAAAAAATATCACTCAAGGGTGGTGGATTAGTGGAATTGTTCAAGAATCAATGAATTTATATTATTGTGTTATACACGGATTAGGCATTATATTCGTAATATCCTTCTGAATGAATTGCGAGCAATTTATAATGTTATTTACGCATTTGTAATGTTATTCTACTGTACATTTATACAATTGTAATAAAATTATTTGTATATATATTTAAAAAAATTGAAATAACTTGTATTTGTTCTGGCTATACGAGCTCAAATCCCACTGTGGCTTCCTTGGGTGGTAGACTTAACCCATCACTTGATTTAAAACCACCACATGATCCTTGGGCGCATTTCGTAGTGTTTATTCTGTTGCAAGCATTCAGGCCTGGTCAATGCTTTGGTGATATTTCCCTCTTTTCCTCCCTATAGCTCCGGAGATCCTGGTAAAAGTCATGGGCACTGCTTAATAATATAAAAAGTAATTTAAAAAAAAAACAAATTTATATAAACCTATTATATTAAAGTGAAAGTAAAACTTCTACATGTAAGTATCTAAAAAAAATTAATTCATATCAAGTTAACTTACATGTGTACATTGACTTTTATTTATTTCGTATATTTATTTATTTATTTTACATGTACTTCTTTCGAAATATCGCTACCTCACATCTATTTTTTCACTTTATTTTTACTTTCACTTTAATATATAGCAATTTACCCAAACTACAAGGCCTAGTGATAATGTTAGAAGAGGCTCGCAGTAAATGGTGACTGTTTAGAGTTATCTCCCCTGACTGAGTGAATTAACATGGCTGCAAAGTTACCTCACAACCTCAGAAGTGGCAAATTAATTCTCGATGTTTCCAGTTTTAATCATCGCAAAAGCAATCATGACAGAATTGTACTTTCACACTATTTCAACTTTTCTGTAAGTATAACAGAATGTTCGTTTATTCTAACAATTCAATGAGTTTCACCACGTGGTGGTGTTTACAAACTTGTAGATTTACTTCGTTTGGAGTGAAGATTATATATCATAATTATCCTTTTTGCGTCCATTTCTTCATATTAGCATGGGTTAGACGAGTCTTCTCCAGCACAACCTCCTTCCACTTGCTGCATTCCTTCGTTATCTACTCTGCGATGTTCGCTACTTCTGCACCTGTTTTCCTTGGCCTTTATCGCAGCTTCCTTCCACTGGGAACTTCTTCGTCTAACAGTCATCTTCCATACGTATCACAGTGCAATCGTCATTCTTGCATACTACATTTGATTTCTCTTATACTTAATTTTTTCTCTCAGCTCATCTATGCTTCACTATTTATGCATATCAACATTACATATCCATCGAAGCGTACTTGCTTCATTTCTCTCTAGCTTTCGCACAACCTCTGCATTTACTGTCCGTGTTTCACTCCCATGCAACATCGCATTTCGCTTGCAAGCATTAAATAGCAGGTTTTTCTTTTGTGGAGTGAAACCTTTTTGTCAACAGAGGTAGTAGTTCCCTGAATTCTTCCATCATGTTTTTTATAACTTCAATGATTTCAGAGCAGCTTCCTCTGCTAATTAGGTCACCTAGGTAGTAGAAGCTACCAACCACTACGAAAAGTTAATTTCACTGGTGCTCTTACTACTAGCTACGCCTGTGCATCTCCCACATACAAAACTTGCCTTTTCTGTTAGTCTGCCTACAATCCCACTACATCTCTTGTGTACCCAAGTTTTACTTATTGAGCAGTCACTCCCCTGCCTTCTTTCCTACATTGGTCTTTACTAAATTTAGTCTGAGTCCTTTCAGCTTCTTTACATACTTGTCACTTAACTTCCCTTTTAACCTCTTGATACTGTTCGTTGCTACTCCTATTTTCCCAGCCTCTTCATGCCTGTCTCTTAGCTTTAATGGTTCTGTCTACATTGCTATTCCTCCACCAGATCACCCTTCGTCTGGCTAGTATCTTGCTCTGGCCATGGGTCTCATCTGCAGCAGGTTGTCCAATAGAAGCTTCCAATTACCCTCTATGTCATATATGACCTCCCTCCTTTTGTTGTACACATCACATAGACCTTTTCTGAACCTATGTTTAACAGAAAAGTCTTTTAGCTTCCATATCCTTCTTATCTAGATTTTCCTGTTTTTGGCTAGTTCTTATTGTGATGTCACTGATGACTAACTTATATTGGGTAATACATTCTTCTCCAGGAAATAACATAGCAATCATTCTCATTTTAACTCAGAGAAAAACCTAAGAGATGTTGTGGGCAGATGTTCAGTTTACTTCTCTGGTTTCTCTCTGAGCCCCCACCCCCTACATACTCCCCTTGATAATGAATGGTAAATCCGAAAATATTTATGATTATTAAAAATTACTAATGTAACTTCATATCATTCTCACCCTTTTACTTTACTTCACTGTGTTCTTTTTTCTTCTACTTATTACCTTAGTATTTTTACCAAACATGGATTATTGGGCTTCCAAATAACCAAACTTATTTCTTATTTGTATTTATATCTCTTATTCCACAATGCTTTAAGCAAACTACCACACCTTACCCATAATTATAATAACATAATAGATATAATTTACATAATCTATATTTCAGCTGAATTTGATTCTCCCTGGTGCTGTGAATTTACCAGATTCTCTCACTGATATTCTCCAACAGAGAGGATCAACTGTTTATTTCCTCAAAAGAATACCAATATCTTTACTTATAGAACCAGATTTCTTGGAAGCCTTTTGCAAAAGAGGTAAATATGGTTTAATTATAATTTTGTATTTTATTTATATTGGTTCCACTATAAAATGTACCCAACTCACTATATGGTAGAGAGTACTTTTCAGTTAAGCCAATGACCTTACTAGAGTTGGAACCACAAAAATGCATCCAGTACACTCTATAAAGTTCATTAGGAAGTTCATCCTGTCATAGAAAACTTGCCAAACAATGGTTTGAGAGGACTCTTCAGTTGTGTCAAGAGCACCATAACCTTCCTAGTGCTGGTGCCATGATAAATTGCACTTAATACACTCTATAAAGTGGTTGGTGATATGAAGGGTATTCAACCATAGAAAACTTGCCAAACAAAGGGTCAAAAGGACTCTTTGGTTATCTCAAGGACATGAAAACCTCCCTAATGCTTGTCTCAGGATAAAAAGAACCCAGTAGCTTTGTAAAGTGTAGAAATGTATGTAAGTATATATATATTTACAATATACTGTGTTTCTTATACTGTGTTTCTTTCTCTCTCTATATATATATACATCCCTCTCTCTCTCTCTATATATATATATATATCAATAATAATAATAGTGAGTAAAATCGAAGTTGCGGTCGCGATTAACATTTTTCGAAATCAATCTTCTGAGGCTGGCACAAAGCACTCTGTGAGTAGTTATCAATAAATTATAGCTCAGAGTAATAACAATACGTTAGAGGTGTGACACAGTGAAAATTGCAACCTGAGACATGTTGCCACAAAAGCCACTACAACAACGAAAATACAAACAGGTTAAAGACCAACCTGATTGATAGATATATGGATATCTTCGATGGGTTTCTGGGAATCCAAAAGCTACTCTCCAAGTTGCGTAACATGCAAGCCAATAATTTATCCCAAGATGGAACGAGGATATCCCTTTCTCAACAGGCGTTTCGTTTCGTTTTACATCAGCGCGGCTTAATAACTCCACTGCCAAGTACTGTAGCAGTAACTTTGCCAGCGGGCAAGAAAGGAGGAAGATTCACATTGGGCTTTGGTGGGCAAATTCAAAAGTGTGAACAAAGGAATTTATTCATAGCCTCCAAAGTAAGCTCTCAACTATATATATATATATATATATATATATATATATATATATATATATATATATATATATATATATACATATATATATATATATTGAGATAAGCAGAACAAGCAAAATTCAAACAATTTTTTAAAATAAATTCAAAAATATAATTTAAATATTTACCCACTCCAGTTGCTTTTACCGATCAGTTTCACTTCACAAAACATTAGAAATCCATGGGGACCTCCAATGGAAAAGTAAAGATCATCAGAGAGCATTTTCCTTTCCTAGGACAAAAAGTTCCAGGAACGGCAAAATATATTGCCATCTACTAGCTAGCACAGGATCGAATGAGGCTAAAATTTGACCTGTACATGAACCAGTCCGTAGCAAAAGCGGAAGTAAACATAGACGTGTTGTCTACTCCACCACTAAAAATAGCAGCCAAATAGAACAACGGATTTGTTCTCTACATAACGGAGAATATTAAATGAAGTTAATATGCCCACGGGTATTAAGTACCCCTGGAAATATATAGGTTGTCTATGATACAGGGTTGTTCAATGGTATTAATTTGACATACCAGAACTATAATATTGAGATAAGCAGAACAAGCAAAATTCAAACAATTTTTTAAAATAAATTAAAAAATATAATTTAAATTTTTACCCACTCCAGTTGCTTTTACCGATCGGTTTCACTTCACAAAACATTAGAAATCCATGGGGACCTCCAATGGAAAAGTAAAGATCATCATCATCATCGTTTAACGTCCATATTCCACGCTTGCATGGGTTTGGACGGGAGTTTTCCCACTTGAGGCAAGATTGGTTGTCCTGCTCGTATAGGACTGTCTGGCGGGTTTTCTACGGCTGGATGCTCTTCCTAACACCAACCACGTTTACAGTGTGGGACTGGGAGGTTTTTACCGTGTTACCTACACGGCCACATTACAGCGTGGACTGTGTTTTTTTTTTTTGTCGTGACACCTACACGACCTCATTTGTTTCGGACTGGATGTTGTGGTACCAACATAACTTCACATTTAAGGGGGTGGTGGGGGTAGTGGGACAGGGGTGTATTTTTGTTAGAGGTTTCGCTTTGTACTTAGGCAAGGCAGGTCTTCTGTATTACTGTGTAGCGCCAAAGATCTCGGTCCAGTGACATTTGACATTATATAAATATAAATATAAGAAATATAAACACACACATTCATATATCTTAGAATGCTGTTCTAAGATATCTCTTTTTCCCATACTCTTTCACTATCCACTTCCCATTCTTTATCATATTTTAGATCTATCTGTGTTTAATATGTATGTACCTGTCTAGTGTTTGTGCCTGATTTTGTGTATGTATCTGTGTTTGCTTTTTTGGTTTCTATCATGACGGAGATAGGAAACACATTGTGCATATATGAATATCTGTGTGTATGTTTGTGTGTGTAATTTTAAAGAATTACAAATATACGTATGTATGAACATACAAGCCCACATGGCATATTATTATAGTTGATACTTATGTGTGATAGGACTAGAGTCCCCATCATGAAAACATCTGAGAAACCTTTTATGAGATATAATTTTGTAGGAGGCCAGCTAAACCTATATAGGTGTGAGCTGTATTAACAAATGTGGGTCCTTATCATTAAAACACTTGAAAAACCTCCTATGGGGTGTTACCTTGTAAGAGGCTAGCTAAACCTACATAATTCTGAACTGTAATAAAAATTGTGGGTCCCTATCATTAAAACACTTGAGAAACCTCCAGTGAGGTGTCAGCTCAACCTCCATAGATGTGAGCAGTAAATTTCATTTCATTGTAATGAATAATTTGTAATTGTAGGTCAGCTGTATATGATGTCACATGGTACCAATATTGACACACAGGACTGTATAGCACTGCTGCCACCTGGTGAGTAATAACAGCTTCATTACGGTTTTTTTTTTTTGGTTCTTAACTAAAGCCTCTTCACATCACTCTGTCACCGAATGTCACTGGGAAAGCTATGAACATCACAACACCACATTCTACACCACTGGGAAAGCTATGAACATCACAACACCTCATTCTACATCACTGGGAAAGCCATGAACATCACAATACCTCATTCTACATCACTGGGAAAGCCATAAACATCATTACACCTCATTCTACATCACTGGGAAAGCCATGAACATCATTACACCTCATTCTACATTGGTGGGAAAGCCATAAACATCACAACACCTCATTTTACATCACTGGAAAAGACATGAACACTACAACATCACAGTTATTATCTCTAAAAATATATATATCTAACATTTTTTCTTGTCAGAAGAAATGAATAATTGATTTTAAAATATTGTGTAGAGTGGTTGGGTGTGTGTATGTCTGTGAATGTTAAGTGGTAGGGTGTACATATATGTGTCCATGTGAGTGTATATGTGAAGGGGTAGGGAGTATCTATTTGTGTCTGTATGTTTGTGTGTGTATGTGTGCACGTCTGTGACTATGAGTTTGTATGTATGTCTATGGGAGTGTGTATATAAGTGAATGTGGTGGATGGTGTCAAATTATGCTTAATTTTTGAATTTTAGGTTTGATTCAAATGATGAGTTATTTCAACATGTTTGATGAAATAATTTATGTTCTTGTTCAGGTAAACTTGTGTTGAACGTAACTAAGGAAACATATGAAAGTTTAGGTCTTGATGGGAAAAGGTCAAAGTTCGTTAAACATGGACACAACAAATTTGGTAAGTCTTCTTTTCCATTCACATACACTGTGTATATCTGTTTTACAATAGGAATATCATATCCCTGTGTATATCTAGTTTAGAATAGGTACACTGTATCCCTGTGTATATCTGTTTTACAATAGGTCTACTGTATCTCTGTGTGTATCTAGTTTAGAATAGGTCATTCTATCTCTGTGTATCTGGTTTATAATAGGTACACCATATCCTTGTGTATATCTAGTTTACAATAGGTACACCATGTCCCTGTGTATATCTAGTTTACAATAGGAACACCATGTCCCTGTGTATATCTAGTTTACAATTGGTACACCATGTCCCTGTGTATATCTAGTTTAGATATCTTACTTAACTCTTTTGTTATTGTATTTCTAATGCCTATGAGTGTCAATGAATTTTGAAAATAATAAGAATTAGGAGGGCTTAAGTAATATACTTTCTCATTGTTAAGCTGGTGTTTGGAACATAACTTAAAAAAGGTTCTTACATAAAATTATGATGGAATATTTTTAGATAAAGATAAACATTTTAAAATAAAGAGCTTTGTATTGTAGACCCAGGAGCAGTTTCAGGGAGTGGGTATGATAAGAGTTAAAGTAGACTTTGACCCAATTATTAACAAATAAAAATGTTAACATTTCCATCTCTACAGCATCTTTTCCATGTTAATGAACATATAAATACACATTTTATTAATTTAACTTATAATAAATTACAATTAATGAATACACTTTTATTAATTCAAATTCATATTTTAATTAATCAAATTACTATGTTTATTTCTGTTCTAGTGGTCACCATTCCTCTTTTGGATCCAAACTTTGTTTCTGGTAAAAAGTTCTACGAAAGAGTAAAATGGTGTTTTACTGATCGCTTAAATTTGAAGTTTAATATGTTGGCCTGTTGGATTCCTCCTGGTATGTCTACACCACTACACCACACTACACTACTCCACACTGCATTACACCATACCATACCACACTACACTACACCACACCATATCATATCACACCACACCACATTACCCTATACCATGACACACAACACTATACTATGTGACATCACACCACACCATATTTCACTATACCATACCACACTACACTACTCCACACTGCACCACACCTTACTACACCACACTACACCACACTACACTACACCATATCATATCCCTCCACATTACCCTATACCATGACACACAACACTATACTATGTGACATCACACTATACCATACCACTCCACACTATACCACATTACACCTCTCACCACATCATACCACTTCCTCATAACCTTCACATTGTGTCCATCTTGTGGTTTCTATTTCTGAGCCGGATGGTATGTTGTGTTCTTGAGCAAGATGCTACATTTCGCTTAGAACCAGAGCCCCTATCATCAATATGCATACATACATATATACAGGGTGCCGACGATATTTGTTCTAGTAAAAAATAACACAGTAGTTTTATTTTTTAAGATATATTTATCAAACTTGGGTCAGTTTGTCTTCATGACTTGTTCTTTCGATCTCACTCGATAAACCCACCATTGGCTTTGATGACGGCCTCAAGGCAGCCTTGGAACCGCTATAGGCCTTCGTCACTGTCCCCTGACTTAGGCCCCTAAAGGCACTTGTGATCCTGGCCTTCAGATCGTCTTTCATATTGCAGCTAGCTCTGTTGGTGTCTCATTCCACTGCGCCCCAAACAAAGAAGTCGAGGGGGTTGCAATCAGGCGAGCTGGGAGGCCAGATGTCAGGTGAAGTGTGGTCGACGAAGTTCTCTGACAGCCAGGCTTGGGTCTTTCGGCTGGTATGGCAGGGTACTGAGTCTTGCTGCCACGCATACGGCCTACCTGCTGCTACCTGGTCGATCTAGGGCTTTACTACCTCGCTCAGAACGCGGATGTAGCCATCGGTGTTCAGCTTGAGGCCCTCAGGGAAGAAGTGAGGTGGCATGACGACACCTAAGACCAATGTTGTTTCTGGAAACTTTGTCTGCATGACTCTGGGCACGTCTTTGGATGAGACACCATTCTTCTGCTGACGCTGAGAAAGTCTGAAATTTCCTTATTTGTCCTCCCGGCACGGATTCCAAGAAGAAATCCGTGTCTCTTCCACAAATTTGGAGGTTCAAAATTATTCATAATCAATTATTCTGAAAATAAATAATGGAAATATAGTCACTGTTTTTATGAAGACAAGAGTGACAACGGAAGTAAAAAAAATTTGCATAAAATTAGCAGTTGAAAATTGCGAACAAATATCGTCCTCACTCTGTATATATATATATATAATGTATGGTAGTTCTAGTGACATGATAAAATGTATGCAGTACACTCTGTAAGCTGGTAGTGCTGGTGCCACAATAAAATATGCCCAGTATATTCTATAAAGTGGTAGTGCTGGTGCCACAATAAAATATACCCAGTATATTCTGTAAAGTGGTAGTGCTGGTGCCCCACAATAAAATGCACCCAGTACTGCCTGTAAAGTAGTTGGCATCCAGCTGTAGAAACCATGCAATATGGAACATATAAGCAAGAAATGGTTATCTGGCCATCTATTGTCTGTGATCCATGAAACCCATGCCAGTATGGAAAACAAATGTATAATGATGATGATCTTTATTTTGTCAATTTTCCACAAATGTGAAACTCAAAACTGAATTCTTCCATTTTGTTTTTGCAGATGACGACATTCTATCTTCCTCACTTGTGGAATATTTCAAAGAGAATAATTACCGCACAGTCGCTGCTGGATTGAAGAAAGAGACAAAAACCAGAGCTGGTTTGAAAGTCCCTATAGTAACCAGTAGCCAACCACATTCTAGTATTGAATCATGTGATTTTGAAGAGTTTTTTGATTGGCTAGGCTCAGTTTCTTCTGATTGTCAAGAGTAAGAATCATTAGTAAATTCTCTCACAATTTCTATCTCATAAAATTTTCCACATTCTCCATTTCATTAAAAAGAACAATCTATCTTTTACTAGTTTCAGTCATCTGACTGCAACCATTCTGGGACACTGCTTTTAAGCTATTTAGTCTGGGACTTTTTGTCGAACCGACTAAAATATAGAACATATAAAACATATAAAACATATAAAACAATAGCAAGGATTAGTTGTGTCATCACAGACTAAGAAAATACTTAAGCAGAGCCATTAATCCCTCAATACATTCCCACACAATAGTAAGCTGTGCATTTGGTCATGTCACCAGCACTAGGGAGGTCGTCATGTCCTCCTTATCACAATTGAAGAGTCTACTCAACTCTTTTTGGCATGGTTTCTACAGCTGGTTGCCCTTCCTGTTATCAATCACCTTACAAGGTGTACTAGGTGTGTTTGAATGTGGAACCAGATGTAAGGAAGTTTTTGGTTATTGACTCAACTGTAGAGCCCTCTTTACCCTATATAGGGGATATGATGGTAAGGGGTAGGGAGTATAATAAGTATGATCTTATTGATGAGTAACAATAGAGGGCAGAGAATGATACCTGTGTCATGAGTGCATTTTTTGTGGCACCAGCACTACTAATTTATTAAGCATAATTCTGTAAAACTAGTAGTACCTCACACACTCGATTTTCTGAAGTATTGAATACTTTAATATGTATCTATAAGCCTTATTCTTATTTAAAAAATCCCACAATGTGATGATAATATGCCATAGCATGGTCGTAGTCAATATTATTTCCATTAAAGCATCTTCATATTATATATTCAGTAAAGGTACATAACTCTAATTCTTATTTATCTCCCTTATATCAATTTTGTGACATGAATTATAACAGTTGAACATTTAAAATAGGGATTCTCAAACCTATACCATCGACCTCTTGAGCAATCCCCTGGGTAGCTCTATCAACTTCCTGGGGCTCGATATCCATTATTAATTTTTGAAATACAAAATTGATTACTCAAACTTTGAGGTGTTTGGGTATTTAGAAAAGATCTGGTCTGGTTTGAACTTGCTGTCCCTTGTGGTTTGTTTTTTGAGCACCATTTCAGCTCTGATGCAGTAGACCTCTAGTCAAATGTGTTCCAGCTGTGACTCATCTTTCATTCAGGTAGAGTGTCTGGGACTACATTTTGTAATGTGTACTTCCTTTTTTATTAAGATAGGTATATAATGATATAATTGTTTCTACGTTAGGCACAAGGCCAGCAATTATCCAGTGTATTACTGGTACTTTATTTTATCGACCCCGTAAGGATGAAAGGCAAAGTTAACCTCAGCGGGATTTGAACTCAGGATGGCAAGGGCCGTAACTCTGCGTCAAAGCATGGCGTCCGACCCTCTACCGATACTGCCAATCCACCGGTATGTAATGATATAATGGAACTTGTGAGTATCTCCACACCTGCCTGTGCAGCCATTACTAGCAGGACACCTGAATAGTTGAGTTTATAACTCTACTGTATCAGAGCAATAGAATTTTAAGAAGGAAACTCCCACTATAAATAGCTGACCTCCTCCACTAGTTCTTGCTCCTTACATGTAAGGGTTGTGAAAATTCCAGTTGCTAATAGCACAAATGACCACATATCCACTCTGTGGCGGGTCTTCAAGAAATCTTGGGAGTATTGCCAAGAGGTGCATGCTTCTGTTAAGGACCTCAAAATGGCATTCGACTGTGTGTGTACCACTGGACTTTTGGAAGGTTCTGCAGGAGTGTGGGATGGGTGGATAGCTTCTTGTTGCCTTGAAGTTCTTGTTCGAATGTCCTGTTTGGATAAATGTTGCTAAGTTGAAACCTTTCAATGTAGATGTCAGACCCTACTATGGGTGTGTAAGGTCAGCCTTGTCTTTCCTCCTTATGGGGTTGATCAATAAAGTCCAGGGGCAGAGGATTGGTGAAATTGTAAGAGACAGGATGCTGTGTGATCTGGCTCTGTGCACTCTGAGTTCAAATCCTACCTCCTGCCAGGAGTTGTGACTAACTGATAGTATCAGCAATGGAAAAGACCACTGGAAACATTATTTCCTTGGTCTGTTCTGATGTTTGGCTCCTTTCTTTTCCAGTAGTTGCAATGGCTGATAGTACCAACAATGGAAAAGACCAATGGAAACATTGTTTCCTTGGTATAATCTGACAATCAGTTCTTTTCCTTTCTTCTGTAATGGAAATATAACTTCCTTGGTCTGATCTAATGTTTGGCTCCTTTCTTTTCCAGAAGTTGTGACAGAATAGTGAAAGGAATGAAAGACCAACGGAAACATTGTTTTCAAGGTCTGATTTGATGATTGGCTTCTTTCCTTTTCTTTTTTAACTTTAATAGTATTTTAGCTAAAGTCTAAAGGAGATTTTATACAGTCACTCTGCTTGCTAGAAATATCAACCAAATTATACTCTAGTTTCTTAAATCAGGATAGGATACATATATAATGTAGTCTTAGGTGCAGCAGCAAGAATTTTAAGGCTTTTTTTTACCTTACTAAAGCAGAAGTTAACCTTATGGGCTCCATGAAAGCTTCATGTTCATCATTGAGGGCCTTTTTGGAGCAATGTTTTATGACTGGATACTTTTCCTGGTGCCAGCTCTTTTAGTCCCCTCTAAAGGCATGCAGGAATACACTGTATCTATTCTAAACCAGATTCACAGAGATATAGTTCACCAATTCTAAACCAGATTCACAGGTATACACTGTACCTATTCTAAATTAGATACACACAGGGATATAGTGTACCTATTCTGAACCAGATTCACAAAGATATAGTGTACCGTTTATAAGTAGTCCTAGATATCACTAAAAACACAGTGGGAGCAGTCAAAGCTGACAGGAATGCCTTTGATCATAGCAGGTCTGTATGATCTGGGTTGACCTGGGGCTAAACAATAACAATAACAAGAACAACAACAACATCTAACTTATTTTTCTCTCTTGTTTTTTTTTTCTTCTCTTCCAGTAACGTTGATGATGACTGCCAATTCTCCTTCACACCAACACCAAATTACACCCTGGACAGTTGCTTGAATTATAATGTCAAAGGTTTCATCCTTCCTCAGACTATTCAGAAGATTCTGTTAGAGTTAAGGACAATTGTGACGAAATACAATCTCAAGTGGTCAGCAATGACCATACATGGATTTACCGATGCCCCAGTAACGTGGGAAATGCGAGAACATGGCTTCCAGTATAATGGAGATAATCTTTACACATATGTCATCTTCCCTGATGATGTCTACTGGCTTTACACTGCTGTCGGATCCCTTGATACATGGATTTGATCTTTACACACACAAATAAATAACATGGCTGCTGTGTGGTTAAGGAGTTTGATTTCGCAAGCATGTGGTTTCAGGTTGAATCTTATTGTCTGGCACCTTGGGCAAGCGTCTTTTATAGCCCCAGGTTACCCAATGTCTTATAAGTGAAGTTTGGTAGACAGAAACTGCATGTATACATATATATATATATATATATATATATATATACACATATATATATATATATATATATATATATATATGTGTGTGTGTGTGTCTGTGTGTGTTAACATTTGTGCCCCATAACTTAGCAGTTCAACAAAAAAGAGACATTGGTAAAACAAGTACTGGACTTGAATATATAAGTAATGTGGTCAATATCATCAACTAAATCTCTTCAATGTGGTGCCCCAGCATGGCCACAGTCTAATGACTGAAACCAGTAAAAGAATTGTTATATTATATTGTATAATTTATTGTGTTGGCTGTGAAGGTACATGGCTTAGTGGTTAGGGTGTTTAGTTCATGATTGTAAGGTTGTGAGTATGATTCTTGACTGCATGGTATCCTTGAACAAAGCACTTTATTTCATGTTGCTCAACTTCATTCAGCTGATAAACATGAGTTTTACATGTAATTCAAAGTATTAGCCTTGTCACACATTGTTATGCTGAATCTCCTTGAGAACTACGTTAAATGTACACATATCTATGGAATACTCAGCCACTTGCACTATAAAACAAGATGAAGCTGTATTTGTAATTCAAAGGTGCCAGCTTTGTCACATACTGTGTCATGCTGAATCTCCCTGACAACATTTAAGGGTACACTTGTATGTTAATACCATGTGTTTCCAGATTGTTCCATTGATCAAACATTTGGAACATCAATCCAACAACACTTAAATGCCATAAACTTTACTGCTGCTCTTTCTTTCTGTTATAATTCTTGGTTTCAACAAATGATACTGGTTTATTGGTGCAGTTGTTTCAGCAATGGACGAGGTACCTTGTTATATTTGTCATGGCTCTTTGTGTTTTGAGTTCAAATCCCACCGAAGTCATCTTTTTCCTTCAACCAGTCTAGAGTGATGGATTGGTGGAACTGTTAGAACACTGGATCTTATGCCTTGCTGCATTTGTTCCAAATCTTTGTTTTCTGAGTTCAAATACCATTGTGGTCTATGTGGGTGGTAAGTTTATTCTGGCACCCAGTTTAACACTACCATCAAGCCCTTAGGTGCTTTTAGTAGTGATTTTAGTGGTAAACTTAATCCATCACCACCTTGTCCTTGGGTGTCTGTAGCAGTGTTGACTCAATTGCAAAGACTTGGTCTTTGGCTTGATCATACCTTCCTTCCTTTCTCCCTCCAGTCTTGGAGGCCCTGGAGCACTGCTTTTTTCTCTGGGGGTGAAAATACCTGAGGGGAATGCTTTGCATGAAGTGTATACATAAACATAGAATCTTGCTGAAGGGAAAAGTGGACGTAAAATGATGATGATGATATATATATATATGTGTACACATATGTATATATATATATATATGTTTTAGAGATTCTTTATTAAAGTCAAGTCTAAGAATCTCCTGTGAATTCGCAGGTTCATCATCTAAGTACGTACTCAGGAGAAACTCCAGAGTATCAAAACTCAAACTTGGCCTCTATATATATATATATATATATATATATATATATATATATATATATATATATATATATGAAATATAAGAATCAAAGAACTGTTCAAAACATTTTTGTGCTTACAACTGTTTCCTCCAAACCGAGGTTTGGATTCTTCGGAGCAATTTATTAATGAATGAACAGTTATGTGACCTCCTTTTCACCCAAGAGACATACAGATACATCATCATCATCATCATCATCATCATATGCAAATATTGTGGGTCAACATTCATTACAGCATTTAGAGTGGCAGTACACACTTAGAGATTACATTCATATTAAAAGGTACAATCAAAATACAGGTTAAAATACAACATGAAAATAAGCGGTTATGTAGTGCAAATGTTATATGTGTGGCAAGCACGTGCGTCTTGTTTATATAGTGTGGCAGAGAGTTACGTGTAGTAGAAGCACTTAGGTAGGTAAACAAGAGTGTTAGGTTGGTTGATCTGGTGGCAAATTCTCTATATGATTGTTATAGTCTGTGTGTGGAGAAATGATATAAGCATTAAAAATAGTGCAAGCATTAAAAATATTAAAAGTATTGGAAATGCACAGCGAAGGGATGTTATGGACTTCATGTACTTCGACATTTTCATAGTCAGGGGAGTGTATTTTTCAGATTATATGCCCCTCACATACTCCACGACAATTCGATCTTGAGCGTTTGACAATCCAGTTAGAGAATCGTAGTCTGATGTTCTTTAGTTCAATACAGGAGGCTGTTACGTTTCGAGAATCGACATTGTCGTGGAGTATGTGAGGGGCATATAATCTGAAAAATACACTCCCCTGACTATGAAAATGTCGAAGTACATGAAGTCCATAACATCCCTTCGCTGTACATTTCCAATACTTTTAATATTTTTAATGCTTATATCATTTCTCCACACATGGACTATAACAATCATATAGAGAATTTGCTACCAGATCAACCAACCTAACACTCTTGTTTACCTACCTAAGTGCTTCTACTACACGTAACTCTCTGCCACACTATATAAACAAGACGCACGTGCTTGCCACACATATAACATTTGCACTACATAACCGCTTATTTTCATGTTGTATTTTAACCTGTATTTTGATTGTACCTTTTAATATGAATGTAATCTCTAAGTGTGTACTGCCACTCTAAATGCTGTAATGAATGTTGACCCACAATATTTGCATATGTATCTGTATGTCTCTTGGGTGAAAAGGAGGTCACATAACTGTTCATTCATTAATAAATTGCTCCTCGGTTTGGAGGAAACAGTTGTAAGCACAAAAATGTTTTGAACAGTTCTTTGATTCTTATATTTCATATAACTGCTCTGTAAATCATCTGATGTTTTTACATTGAGCTACTTAACTTACTGGTAATAAGGTAGTAATATATTACTGCCTACCACTATTTAGGGTTTGTATATAAAAAAATATATATAACTGCAAAAGGTTTTTGTATTTACATAACCATAAATAGTATATATATATATATATATATATATTTAACAAATTTAATATAGAAATGTATTGAGTACCTTACTTACTGTGGTTACCCCGATTGAACCCGGGAGTCATGTTTATATATATATATGTCGGGGAGAAGTGTGTACTTAATGATGATGGCGTACTTGCCATCACTGACGCTGATAAGAAGGTAGCTTGGAAGTGTCACTACGAAAGGCTACTAAATGAGGAGAATAAATGGGAGAAAGACAGTCTCCCCCACATCGACCCAATAGAGGGACCAGCAGTGTTAGTCGAAGGTAGTATAATAAGTAAGGCAATCAAAGATATGAAGACGGGTAAAGCGGCTGGGCCTTCGGAAATAGTTGCTGAGATGCTGAAAGCCTCTGGAACGGTGGGACACACCATGGTCACTCGGATAGTAAACCAAGTCATACAGAATGGGGTTGTTCCGAAGGACTGGCGTAGCAGCATCATCATTAACTGCTACAAGGGTAAAGGAGATGCCCTAGATAGGAGTAACTATAGAGGCATTAAATTAATTGACCAGGTCATGAAGGTCACGGAAAAAGTAATAGAGCAACTAATCAGAGAGAGAATTGATCTAGATGAAATGCAGTTCAGGTTGTGTCAGGCAAAAGTACCACAGACGCTCTTTTCATTGTACGACAACTACAGGAGAAGTACCTAGCTAAAAGTAAACCCCTATACTTAGCTTTCGTCGACTTGGAGAAAGCCTTCGACAGAGTCCCCTGTTCCATTATCTGGTGGGCTCTTAGAAAACTAGGTGTTGATGAATGGCTTGTGAGAGCTATACAAGCCATGTATAAAGAAACAGTGAGCAAGGTTAGAATTAACAACGAATATAGTGAAGAGTTTAGCGTAAAAGTTGGTGTTCATCAGGGCTCTGTTCTTAGCCCCCTACTATTTATTATTGCCCTTCAGGCTATAACAGTGGAGTTCAAGACCGGCTGCCCATGGGAACTCCTATACGCAGATGATCTAACGCTCATAGCTGAATCAATGGCTGAGCTAGAGAAGAAATTCCAAACATGGAAGCACGGCCGAGAATCAAAAGGCCTTAAAATTAACCTGGCTAAGACTAAAGTTCTAGCTTGTAGGAAAGAAAATACGGCGCCGGTCCCTTCCGGGAAATGGCCATGCTCAGTGTGTAGGAAAGGCATAGGTAGAAACTCCATTTTATGTCCCAAATGCAAAGTATGGGTGCATAAAAGATGTAGTGGGATCAAAGGTAAGCTAACTAAGAACATAGATTTTACATGTGGCCGGTGTTCTGGGGCAATAAGTAGCAGCAAGTGCCCACAAAATACTAGCTCTTTCAATTGCGCAGAGGGTTCTATAGAAATAGTGGACAGCTTCCGTTAACTGGGTGACAAAATTAGCAGTGGGGGAGGGTGCTCTGAAAGTATAGTAGCTAGAGTCAGAACTGGATGGAAAAAGTTCGGAGAGTTATACCACTATTAGCTGCTAAAGGGTTCTCCCTAAAAATGAAAGGCAGGCTGTATGATGCCTGCATACGAACAGCAATGTTGCATGGCAGTTAGACCTGGGCATTGTGTGCAGAGGATATACGCAGACTAGAGAGGAACGAAGCTTGCATGCTCTGCTGGATGTGTAATAGTAATATACGCGAACGGCAAAGCATAAGCGAACTAAGGGAAAAATTAGAAATAAGAGGGATCAGATGTTGTTTACTCGAGAGAAGACTACGTTGGTATGGTCACGTGATGCGCATGAAAGACGACAGCTGTATAAAAAAGTGCAGGGCAATAAAGATAGACGGTAGCCACGGAGTAGGCAGACCCAGAAAAACCCGGGACGACCTGATAAACTCCGACCTCACACACTTACACCTCTCCAAGACGATGTCACTGGACCGAGATCTTTAGCGGCACTCAGTAATAGAGAAGACCCGCCTTACCTAAATACAAAGTAAAACCTACTACAGTCAGTAGGCATCTCTAACAAAATACACCACCCCCACTCCATCCACACCGCTCCTTTCAATGTAAAGTTATGTTGGTGCCACAACATCCAGGCCGAAACAAATGAGATCGTGTAGGTGTCACGACAAAAAAACACAGTCCACGCTGTAATGTGGCCGTGTAGGTAACCCGGTAAAAACCTCCCAGTCCCACACTGTAAATGTGGTTGGTGTTAGGAAGGGCATCCAGCTGTAGAAAACCCGCCAGACAGTCCTATGCGAGCAAGACAACCACTCTTGCCTCAAGTGGGAAAACTCCCGTCCAAACCCATGCAAGCGTGGAACATGGACGTTAAACGATGATGATGATGATGATATATATATATATATTTATATATCAATCATTATCATCATCGTCATTTTATGCCTGCTTTCCATGTTGGCATGGGTTGGATGGGTTGTAATGTATTGTGACCAGACAGGTTGGAGGGACCACCTCTATCTCATACATTCCATATTTGGTATGGTTTCTACAGCTGGATGGCTTTCATAACATTATCTAATGTACTACTGGGAACATTTTACCATGGGACCAGCACTAACACTTTACACAGTGTACTGGGTGAATTTTATTGTGGCACCAGTACTACCACTTTAAAGAGATTCCTATATGTATATCTATTTATCTATCTCTCTCTATCTAGACGCGTGGAACATCGCTGGTAAGCTTTTTTGTAAATTTCTATACAAAAAACTGGACTAATTGTTTGAAAAAACATATCATTTTGTAGATTAACCCCCAAGCTGAATTGTCAGCTGGGTGGTAATCCCATTTTTTGCCCCTAAAGTGGCGAAAATTTAATTTAAAAATTGTTAAAAAAAAATCAAATTTTGCCGACTATAAAAAATGAGTGACTCGGAAAGAACGCCGAAGAATGTTAACAGACAGAAGAAAGGTAGAAAGACAGATATTAACGTTATATCTGCTTCTGCCACTATGGACGTTGTCATGGATATGACTGTCAACAAAGAAAAAATATTACCTCTTGAACATTTTAAAATTTCTACCGTCGAAGCGGAGAAAAATAACACAACATACACAGAAAACACAAATTAAACCTATTCATATACATACACATGAAAAAGCCAACAACAACAACTCCATGGATACATGTATAGATAAAGTTTCACCTCGTCAAGAAATTGCGATTTCTAACACCGAAGCTGACAATGACAACAACAGCAACACCACAAAAATATTGTCTTTCGCTGAAACGGTGAACAAGAAACAAGATTTTACAAATCTTGACATCTCTAATGCAAGGGATATGCTCCAGCAAGGGAGAAAATTTGTAACTTTCGAAGACAAGGGTGGGTTTAGAATCAACTCACCCCTCGAAATAAAAGAAGAGACGGTTCGAAGGACAGTGTGACCCTCAGGACTGTCTCAAACACAACAAGGAAGCCAGTATTTGTGAGTCAAGGAGACATAGAAGCCACCTTGAAGGAGACTAGAAAATATTGACTTTCTTCAACGAGGAAGTCAGTACGGAAGTATTTCCGTACTGTTTAAAAGCGAGGCACTCGCCCAAAAACATTCTGTGACACCAATGGTGTCAAAAGCATTCACCTTTTTCCCTACGTACATGGGAAAAAGGACAAAAAATAAAAATAAAAAATATACCACCAAACATTAACATCTGGTGGATCTTGGCTGGCTCCGTGGAGCCAGAGACTGATGCTATTCTTTCGGTACGGAAGTCTATTAGACAACGGTGGGCGGGTACTGATTTGGAGAGAATCTCCAAAATACCCGAAAAAGTTGTCATCGATGACAACAAGATAAACCTTTCGGTGGAGGGGCGTAAACCTCATTGCTTTCGCTGTGGTAGCACAGCACATCTAAAAGCCTCCTGTCCTACACAAATACACAACAACAACATCATTAAAAAAAAAAACACTATTACCAACACCAACACAACCACCACCACAAGTACAACAACAGAGGAAACGAGAAAACACACCAAAACAAACAGACACTCAACCAACAACAACAGAAAAAACACAGACAACACCTCTGAAGAACACAACCACACTCCATCAAACATTACCACAAACGCACACCAAAACACCATCACCACACAACATTCTCCTACCCCACACTCCTGACGATCATTCATTGACGGATGAGGCTGCTGCTTTAAGTGAAGAAGAAGAAAAGCCTCGGAAATCGAAAAAAGAAAAAAAGAGACCGCAAAACTCCCAATCACCAGCACCAACACACAACCAAACCTCCCCCTACCAACAAAACAAACACCAACACCACCCCAAACACAAAAAAGAAACCTCACAGATGAACAACAAACTAAAACAACACAACCAAAACAAAAACAACAATATACATACATCAACACCAACAATAAAAATTTAACGGAGATCATCTCCCAGGACCCCAAAGTGGAAACTGCGGGGAAAACATTTGTAAAATCTGACATTGCACCACACTTCAAACTAATAAGGGTTCCGGTAGAAACCTACCAAAAACTAAAAAAACAATTTTCACAGAATGTTGGCAACCCATGCCAAAAACCAATAAACCGTGTCCTGTTGAAATGTTTCCCCACCCCACTCAACACCCCCACCAAAACTGAAATGGAGATCGAGCAACCTGATCTCCAGGAAACGGAAAGGTAAGTGCATCCTTTCGTCCTTGTTTTGCCAACTCTTCTACACCAACATGGCTGAATGTGCATGGCCTAGGGATGCCCTGGAAACGGCAAACTCTTAAACAACCTTAGGTTACACGATATAGATGTGATAGCCATCACCGAGTCCAGGATCCACAACAGGCAGCAGCTGACCCCCATCTTCGACGACTGAGATCTACGCATCTCTCTGTCAGCCAGGAGGTGGAGGGGAGTAGCTGTAAAGCGGCGTCGGCTTATGCCGACGACGTTACGGTAATGGTGTCGAGCACCTCGGAAATTGGGGTGATTGGCAACTTACTGAAAGAATACAAAATGCTGACGGGAGCAAAACTAAACCCGGACAAGTCTGTCGGTTTGCAACTCGGTACGTGGAGAGGCAAACCAATGATGTCCGACAGTGTCGTTGGATGCTGGACAGATGGACCGGTGAAATTGCTCGTGGTCTGGTTTGGTTCAAACCTCCAGGTAGAGAAAAACTGGAACGAGGTCACGGCCAAGGTGTTTGCGCTTACCCAGAAGTGGGCAGAGTGCAAAATGTTCTTGAAAGGTCGAGCGGAGGTGGCGAACACTTTCATAGCGTCCATCATCTACTACCGCTTGACTGTCGTACCTTGTCCCCGTGAACACCTCGCCAAGATGGAACGCATGCTCTTCCAGTTTCTGTGGAAGAAGCAGGCTCCACTGGTGAGGAGATCCGTCTGCTGTCAGCACCCTTCCTATGGAGGGCTGGGAATGCCGTGGCTGATGATGCGCTGAGGCTGCAGCATCTCCAAGTATTCCTCACTGATCCCCAACCGGTGTGGGCACCGTTTGTGAGACAGGCTATCCCGCAGCTCGTCCCGCTGACGGAGCTGCTGTCCTGGGTCAAGAAAAGACCGAAAACGATGGGCATCTGGCAGTCCTCTGGCAAGCGGACACAGCAATCAGTGGAGACTCCACTTCGACATTCTATAGAGGGATTGTACGTTACAAGGGCGACGACGTGCTCGGAGAGACTCTGGACGTCGAAGACGATGAGCTCGCCAGTCTGTTTGGTAGGACTTTCCGTCCGAGACCTATGGACAACTTCCAGGGATCCCTGGCCTGGCAGTGCTACCGAGGAGCTCTACCGGTTCGTGACAAGATCTACAGGCACGGACGCCCTGGCAGGGATCCTTCCAAGAGGATGTGTCCAAGATGCGCGCAGGACATTGAAACCGTCCTGCACGCAATTGTACACTGCCTGGGCGTAACCGACCTGTGGAACTATGTGGAATAACTGCTGTTGCGTATGGGACAAATCCAGTTGACTGCCAAGTCCATAGTAAGGATCAAACCACCAGCCTCTTTCAAAAATGAAAGAGAGGCGGTTTTCCTCTGTATAGTGGCTATGGTGGACGAGATTGAGAGGACTGAGGACAGATGCCTTTCTCTCCGGACAACTCATTCCCTTCTTTAGATACCACTTTAGAAGGAGAATCAGAATGGAGAGAGAGGCACTGCACCCCAGTAAATTTACTGAAAGGTGGGTGAATGTGGCAAAAATGGCCCAAGTGATTGGGCCTTCTCTGTATATAAACCTGTAGGTCGAAGAAAGGAGCACTTGCATAACACGCTCCTGAAGTTGAGGGTTCTATCGACGGGGTATTAAACAAGCCATTTGTGGCACCTCCCCCTATTGGGGATTCCGATTGTTATAATTGTTTTATATTTTTTTACACGATTGTATGTAAAATCCCTGGCATGTCTTTGTTTTGTCCCTTTTTCTTGTGCGCCCTTGTGGCTAATAAAGAAATATATCTATATATATATATATATATATATATATATATATATTACCTTGCTAATGGGGAAAATGGACGTTAAATTATGATGATGATGTGATGATGAGGATGATATCTATCTATCTATATATATATTGTTATTTTGTGTTAATTAATCAATAATGAATTTCACAGTCACAAAACCTGATCAGTAAATACTAGTGTAATCAGTATTAAGCACTCAATGCCAGAGTATCTTTCCTTATATGATATGGAATCACACAGGTTCATGTACGATGGAGTATTGCTATAATAATGAAGTAGAAGGCAATAAGGTTATACTTCACCACATTATATCCCGCCGAGGTTAACTTTGCCTTTCATCCTTACGGGGTTGATAAAATAAAGCACCAGTAATACACTGAGATAATTGCTGGCCTTGTGCCAAAAGTAGAAACAATTATATTTACTATATAATAGCTGTTATACGTAATTCCATGGTATCAGTTGCGTAATTGTAAACTGTCAAGAGTCAGACAGCCTTTACCTGTATAAAGTTTGTTGATATATTGACCAATTGGTTTTCAATGTTGATTCTCCGCTGCTTGGTTTCTCTCTCTCTCATATATAAATATATAAATATATAAAATAAATTCACGAAATCACATTACCAAATGTGCTTTTTTCATCTCTGGTACTGCAACATCATGCGACACACCATCTTACTCAATGCTAACTGGAATGAATCCAGTAACGGAGTACTTCACTTATAGAATCAGTGGTGTAACGGCAATATTGAACAAATGAGAAACTGGGTGCTTTTTCATTGTGGTACCAGCTTGACCACCTAACAAGGATGACTACTTGTATTGACTAAATCTCTGAAAATACCATTTTATCTGCTGAAATGTCTCCATAAAATATTTCTAGTTAATATCAAGGATGTAGGTTAGCTGGTCTCTTTCTCTCTCTCTCTCTCACACACATATATATATGAAAAAAAAAAGGGGGGGGGGATGACTTATTGATGGTTGATATTCTTTTCAAATCTTTACAAAGATTTGAATTATTAAAGAATATCAACCACCAGTGAAGTCATACTTTGCCTGTTTTCAAATATATATATATATATATATATATATACATGTCTTTCTGCATGTATGTATATTAATGAAAATTATTGTATACAGTGCTCAGGTGCACTACAACTCATCAAAGGTGCATGTATAGTACATGTGTAATATGTGTGCTTGTGTTTTCTTTATTTTGAGTTTATTTTTGACTGGCTGCCTTCTTGGTGGCAGGGTTGTAAAAAAAAAAAGGGAAATTTCCATTGTCTTTTGCTTAGTTGTTCATCTTTTAAATTTGAAGAACTTTTTTTAGTTTTTGAAGGTTCCAGATATCATGACCATAGTATGTATATGTGTATGCATGTATATATATATATATATATATATATATATATATATATATATATATATATATATATATATATATATATATATATATATATATATATATATATATATATGAGTGTATGTGAGGCAAATACAGTGGAGTAGGAAGTAGGCTCTTCATAAACTTCTATGGCTTGACTTCCTCAGTCACAGTAACTTCGTTTCTGTTAATATTATCACACGCCCTATTCCACTTCTCCCATCCACCTACATTCATTAAAACTGTTGTGACATCTTTGTGGCATCTAAGAAATTTGTTTTTATTGATTATGTGGTTGTTATTGTTGTTATTTTCATTTGCTAGCCATATCTAAAAACATTTTTGTTAATTAAAATGTTTATAGTATCTTTACTAGTCAACAGACTGTTTTGAAAACTTTCAGTGTTAGAGTAAAGTACTGTTTTGTACTTTAAAAGAATGTGTTTCTAATGTGGTTTGTTAATTCAAATGATTATAGTTTAGGTTAAGGTTGTTGACAGGGAGATAAAAAATATATACCATCTAACCCATGCTAGCGTGGAAAACGGACGTTAAACGAAGATGATGACGATGATGATGATGATATATCATATATACTTGTATATAAGCTGAAAAATAATCAATGGTAAAATGGGGTTTGGCTTATATTTGAGGTCAATATTTTGCCTATTTTCACCAATTTCAGATAAATAAGGTGCTAAAATATTTTTCTATGGAGGTGAATATTACACCAGTTTTACTTTGAAGGTGAAAATTGCACCGATTTTATTTTCACTTAGGAGGTGAAAATTACACCAGTCTCACTTTGGAGGTGAAAATTACACCAGTTTCACTTTGGAGGTGGTGAGATTTCTTTTTCTTATTGTTTTTGAGGTGTTTTGAATGAATATGGCCTTCAAAACTGTCTGGAATAGGTAAAAAATCATTACATAATGAAGTTGTGAAACAAGAACTATTCTATAAATGATTTTAAATATCCAAAATATTAAAACACTCATGAGAATTTCTAAACCATGACATCTAAACTGTGTTGATTAGCTGTCTCTGCTTATACATGGGGTTTGGATTTTGTTTTTAGCTTCATTAACAAGTCTAATGAGTAGATTGAACCTTGAGTCAATCATCTATGAAACATACGTAACTGGTCGCTAATCAATAAACACATTTGTGTGAAACTTCATCATGTTATATATAATTTATACACTGTGCTCTAGTATTGAGTGCTAATATTGATGCCACCTCTAGTATCCCACAAAATAAATTTTTTTTATTTAACAATCGACTTTCATCAAATCGGACCAAGGAAACAATGTTTCCGTTGGTCTTTCCAATTGCTAATACTATCTATCGGTCGCAACTCCAGGTAGAAGGAGCAACATGAAATAAAGTGTCTTGCTCAAGGACATAATGCATCACCCGGTCCGAGAATCGAACTCACAACCTCATGATTGTGAATCCAATTCTCTAACCACTCAGCCACACGCCTTCACAAATAAACTATATTTATATATACATACACACACATATATGTATATATATTATATATATGTCTGTATATATATATATATATATATATATATATATATACATATATATATACACACACACACATGTATGGCTATATGCTTATATATATATATATGTGTATGTGTGTACCTGCTGTTATTACATTCGTCAAAATATTTCGTCATTACCAACTCAACACTTGCTCTAATTCACAGAAAGCCTCTTTAAAAAAAAACCTCCCCCAAAACACCAGAGAAAGAAAAAAAACTGAAAAATAATTTTGCTGAAAAGTAAGAAGGAAGAATGTCAATGAAATCTAATGGCTTCAATGAATAATTGAATTGAAAAATATCAGCTCTGATGATTCAATGAAATATATTGATTTTTGCCACTTGTGAAGATAGTTTTTGTCAGCTAGTATCATCTGGACGCCTACGTTAACGTATCTGCTGGATTGCAGTTGGAGATAACATAGAGATAGTCATCTTCCATGACAGAGGATAAAGAAAATAATGTCTTCCTCCATGATGGAAAACAGAATGCAGTGATCTCCTCCATGGTACAACATAAAGGAATGCTTCTTCCATGATGGAAGAGGGAGATAGGAATGTCCTCCATGATGGAAGAGGGAGATAGGAATGTCCTCCATGATGGAAGAGGGAGATAGGAATGTCCTCCATGATGGGAGATAGAGATAGGGATGTCCTCCATGACAGAAGGTAGAGAAAAGAATGATTTTCTCCATGATGAAAGATAGACAAAGGAATGTCCTCCATGATGGAAGATAGAAGTGTTTTCTTTTTCTTGAGCTCTTGAAAAATGTGACCTTTTTTTTTAAAGGTGATAGGATGTGATGGTGTACTGGTATAGTGTAATGGTGAGATGATATTTTGTGGTGGTATGGTGTAGGTATATGGTACAGTGTGGTGTAAGGGTATGATGGTATATGTAGGAGATTTGGCTGCTATTTCTACTGGTTGTGCAATGAAAGATTAATATTGTCTTTATGCTATATGTTATTGTCTTACACTGATTCCTTAATCAGACCTTATGGAGAAAGTTTTAGAAGCATGACCTTGCTAAGGATGATAAAAGAAATCTCAACCAGGCAGTGATCCATGTATTGTGAGAGATTATAATCCTCCTTAGGAACTATTGTACTCTACTTCATCAAAACAGAATATTTTGTGGAAACATAGCAGCTTTAGACATGTTTGCTATATCTGGGTTGTGGGTGGGGTGGAAGGCATGTGAACTGTAAATAACTGCAATAACAACAGTAACAGCAACAATAGGAGCAGCAAAAACAACAGTGACAAAAGCAGCAAAAACAACAATAGCAACAGCAAAAACAACAGTAACAACATCAACAATAACAGTAATAACAACATCAGTAGCAACAATAACACCAGGAACAACAATGACAACAGTAGCAGCAACAGCATCAACGACGAAAACAACAACAACATTAATAATGAAAACACTATCATCAACAACACTAGCAATAACAACAACAACAACAATTGACCTCAACATAATATAAACTCCGAAGTCAGTGAGCCATGAAAAATACTAAGGCATTTATTATACCGCTCCAATGACTCCACCAATTCACCGTCAAGTAGGATTTATAGCATTTTAAAGAAGGCAGAATACTAGAATTAGAATGAAATGTTTTAAGAGATTCTGCTAGAAGAGTGTTTGGTTTAACAAGGTGAAAGGTGTGTAAAGGATGTTTAAATATGACATGCTATTCTAACATTACATTGAGATTTCTTACTAAACTGATTCATAGTTTCCTTCTTATCTTTTAACCCTTTAGTTACCAGCCCTGGCCAAAACCGATTCTGGTTCTATGAAATAAAGCCACACATTTTAAAGGTTTCCAATTTAAATTTAAATCTTCCAACATAATTTTATATAAGGACCTTACATTGAGCTATTATCTTACCAATCCAGCCAAAACCCGCTCTGATTCTATGAAATAGAATCACCCATGTTAAAGGTTTCCAATTTAAATTAAAATATTCCAAAATAATTTTATATAAGAACCTTACATTAAGTTACCATTTTGGTAATGAAATAATTAATAACTTTAGTAAATCCCTCAAAATTCTTCATTAATTAATTAAAATAAAGTGTATTTCATTAGAAATGTGGCCATGAAAAGGTTAATGTCCTGTACTTCATAAAGCCACATTAACAAGATTGCAAATTTTTGCAACAAAAACTATCTGTCTTCTTAAAGTTTTTGTTGTTGGATCTCTGTTGGTTCTGATGATGAATGTTCCAGTTGATTAGATCAATGGAACAGCTTGCTTATGAAATTAACTTGCAAGTGGCTGAGCATTCCACAGATACGTGTACCTTTAATGTAGTTCTCAGGAAGATTCAGCATGACACATTGTGTGGCAAGGGTAGTCTTTTGAATTACAGGTACAACTCATTTTTACCAGCTGAGTAGTATAACATGGTGCTATACCCAATGACTGGTATAACAACATCAATGTCAACTGCTACAAGGGTAAAGGTGATGCACTAGACAAGGGAAACTAGTGGCTTGCATTCTCAGCAGCTCCAGTGGGTAAGGAAACTAGGGGTAAATGAGTGGCTTGCATTCTCAGTGGGTAGCAGTGATGTGAGAGGAATATATAGTCTTGATAAGGGGCAATAACTCTAAAACAATTGACTGTTTTCTCTCTGCTACTGGTGGAACAAAAGAATGATGTCAGTCATCTAGAAAACACACATGGTGTCATGAGGCTGTTTGCTTGCAAACGAACTGAATATTAATAATATTGTTATTATTCACTCATGAATACATTTAAGTATCCACCATGTTAGAGCGAAAACAAATTTTGTTTATATATGTATGTATGTGTACACACACATATACATAATTGAATTTATAATAATGTCAGTGTCCCTTGCTGCTAATTAACTAAGTTAATTAACATAAATCCTGTCTCATAATTATTGAGATTAATCAATTTATGTAACGTTTATAGTAACAATAAATCTCCAATGAACTTAACTGTGTTTAGTAGAATTTTGTATAAACTCACAAACACATATACATTCACACACATACATACACACACTCACACACACACACACACACACACACACACACACACATACAATACATACACAAATACAAACATGCATACACACACACACACGCACATTCACACTCACACATTCACACATACATATATCTTTGTATGCTGATGACCTGGTTCTTAAAGTTGAATCTGTGGAAAAGATTGCGACACAATTCCTGTTATGGAAACAGAAGTTAGATTCAAAAGGGCTCTGAGTAAGCCTACCCAAAGACCAGTATTATTAAATAGGGTCTAGGAAGTGGTCATGTTCATCATCATCATCATCATCATCATCACCATCATCATCATCATCCCCATTTAACGTCCATTTTTCCACGCTAGCATGGGTTAGACGAGTTGTCCTGTTGTGAGCAATGCCAGGTCAGGTGACCACGTTTTGTTCATACAGAATTGATTTTGGCTTCCTAATGCCAACCACATTTACAGTGAGTGCTGGATGCTTCTTCTTGTGTTACCTACATGACCACTTTATGGTGTGGGCTGGGTGCTTTTTGAGGTGACATCTACATGACCACTTTACAGGGTGGACTGGGTTCTTTTTGTCGTGACACCTACACAACATGACCAGTATGTAGAAAAGAAGTAGGTAAGAACTTTATAATATGTACTCGTGAGGTAAACTAATAGAAAAGATGCACTGGAATAGTGTGTAGTAAGAACACCAGTGAAATAAACTTTTTCCAATCCTGGGAAGGCACTGTAGAAGTAGTTGATAGCTTCTGTTACTTAGGTGTCTTAATTAATAGTGGAGGTGGTTGCTCTGAAAGCATAGTAGCTAGAGTAAGAATAGGCTAGAAAAAGTATAGGGAGCTACTACCTCTGTTGACATCAAAGGGAATTTCTCTATGAACTAAGGGCAGATTGTATGATACCTGTGTGAGAAGTGCAATGATGCAAAGCAGTGAAACATGGGTAGTAAATGCAGAGTATATATATATATGGAAATATTTCGAATAAATTGTTGTAAAAAGCCATTTTGCATACTTATTCCTCACTATATATATATATATATATATATTTTCCACTTCTACCAAGTGTGAACCTAATATAACTGTATAATTGCCTCCTGTGTTTTGTTTGTTCATTTTCAACTATACATACACACACACACACACACACACATATATATATATATATATCACAAGGATAAATATATTCAGATAAATAAAGAATTATACCAATAACGTTTCAAGCTCAATGCAGTTCCACAATCACCAAGTCAAATCTTCTCATCACAGGTATGATTCATAAAAATGTTTAGGAATCAAACTTCAAGTAAATAAATCCAAATGAGCCACATGAATGCAATGATACAGAGCGCATAGATACATGAATAACCAAGATGAAAAATTAAAACATTTTATTCTTCTTACATGGGTTTCTACAAAAATGAGCAGAAAAATATAAAGAAAAAAAATAAAATTGTGAAAAACCTTGCTGAATCTCCATTATTCATATAATATCTATATATAATAATCTGAGCTGTGACTCAATGAGTTAGATATTAATTCTGCTCATTCTTGTGTCATCAGAGAATTCATAAAGTTTTTAAAGAAATAATGTCAGTGAAAAGGTATCCTTATATCACAATTACGTGATATAAGAAAAATAATATACCTGTATTAATAATTATTAAAAAAACAAGCGCTAAATTTTAAATGACAATGTCATTAATCTTTCCTAAGAGATAGCGAAAGACAAAAAAAATCAAGAGAGAAAGAATGTAATATGGTAAGTAATATATTAGAGTGAAAACATCTGTATGATAAGAGGAAATATATAGATATGATATTAAAGATTATGGATATAATAAAACATATAATATAATAAATGTGGAAGTAAACTGTGCTACTTGTATGGAGATTATAAATTCACAAAATTTGTAAACAATTTCTGGGATATCACCGGTAATATTACAAGTTGCAGAGATACGGCAAACTATAATACTAATCAAACTAATATTTAATGATAATTATTATAATTTAATAATATCAATCTATATATGAAAGAAGTAAATCTTATTTATGCCATTAAGTTTTTGGAAACATTGAGATTAGAATTTTATTATTACTTTAAAATTATTATTTTTCATTATATATTTGTTTGAAAATATATAATATTTGCCACAATGCAGATAAACATAATAATAGTCGATAACTAATTAGGTGGTTAAATAAATTGAGTAAAATGCCCCTAGGAACATGCAAAAGTGAACATACCATTTGTACAACATACTCTTAGGTCTCGATTAATACCTGCTTATTATTTTTTCAGATTTTTTCCAACCCTTACTCCCGTTTTTATTCCCTCCCCACCGCTTATTAAATTTTGCTAATCTATCTTCAGTGAAATTTTATTTTAGGTGGTAGCATTCCTGTGACTAAAAAACATTATACATGACAAAAAAATACATTACTAGAAATCCCATATGTTATAAAATAAATAGAATGGGTTGGGGGGTCTCAATATGCAAACTAAATGACTAATTCTGGTTTTAAAAAAAAGGGGAGATAACCTAGAAAAATTATCGATGTTCCAACCTCCTCCAATTATTCCACCCCCTTATTATTTGAGACCTGAGAGTAACTGTTTTCAGCTGTAGGACATTTTATTGCCATTTGTTTACAGAGTCACTTTGCTGTTCTGGACGAAAGACACTCACTTGTTGTATCCAGTCTCTATATTGTTGTGTTGTCTCACTTGCATCTTTCTGGTGGCTTGTTCAAACCATCATGCAACCTGGGCTCAATATTATGTGATATCACACTTATGCACGAAATTGCATAGTGGGCGGGTGTCTAATGAGGTAGTTAGATGATTCTATTTGTTCATTCCAAGAAAGAATGTAGTCAGGTGGAGGAGGTTAAGAGGAAGGGGTAGAGAGGTGGTAGCGCTGGCTGAATGGAACAGTTTGGGAGGGAGCTGTGGTGGTAGCTTGTGTATACGTATGTGTGAGTGTGTGTGCATGTGCGTGTGTGAGTGCATGTGCGTGTATTGGTGGTACAAGGGTGAAAGTAGTAGTAAACAAGGTTATTAGTAGTTGGGACTGTTGAGTTTATATATATATCTTCATCATCATCATCATTGTTGATTAACGTCTAGTTTCTGGCTGGTTTTCTACGGCTGGATGCCCTTCCTATATATATATATTTATATATATATCATCACCATCATCATCGATTAACGTCTATCTTCCACACTAGCATGGGTTACACGGGAATTGTCCCACTTGAGGCAAGATTGGTCAGGTGACGTGTCTCGCTCGTATAGAGCTCTCTGGCAGGTTTTCTATGGCTGGATGCCCTTCCTAACACCAACCACGTTTACAGTGTGGACTGGGAGCTTTTTACCGTGTTACCTACACGGCCACATTACAGCGTGAACTGTGTGTTTTTTTGTCGTGACACCTACACGACCTCATTAGTTTGGACTGGATGTTGTGCTATCAACTTTACAGAGAAAGGGTGGTGTTGGTGGGAGTGGGAGGATGGAGTAGGGGTAGTAGGTTGGGGTGTATATTTGGTTAAGAGGTGCCTACTGACTGTAGGTTTCACTTTGTACATAGGCAAGGTGGGTCTTCTGTATTACTACGTGGCGCCAAAGATCTCAGTCCAGTGACATTGTCTTAGAGAGGTGCAAGTGTGTAAGGTCGGCATTTATCAAATCATCCCAGGTTTTTCTGGGTATACCTGCTCCGTAACTTCCATCAATTTTGATCGCCCTGCACTTTTTTATATATATATTTGTGTGTATATATATATATATATATATATATATATATATTTATTAAAATAACAGATTAAAGTTTAAGCAAAGAATCGCTGCTTTCACCCTTAACGGGATCTTCTGAAACTCATATATATCAAATATATAAGAACTAGGGTTCTTATATATTTGATATATATTTATCCCTATCGAGCCCTCATTGGATTTTAGTCTTCACATTTATTATTATTATTATTATGACGCAGGACCGTGACAAGTGGAGAGATGCTGTGCTGAATAGGACCCGTCCAACCCTTGCAAGCAGAGAAAAGCAGATGTAAAATGATGATGATGATGATAACAATGTTAAAAGCTCAAGAGGGTAAAGTTATGCCAACAAAATTTCAAGCTCAACATGGTTTAAATTTCAGTAAAGAAAATGAATCAATTCATCAGAGGTACAATATGGTACATAAAATTAAACTTTGCATAAAGAAATCTGATATGTTGCATGAATGTAGATGCACAGAGTATTTAAATAAAAATGGTTAAAGGAGCAAGACAAAGGAATTTAACCTTTAGCATTTACGTTACTCTATATTTACTATTATATTTTCATAGTAAAGGCTTTATCTTACATAATTATCTCACAGAATATCGAATCTTTGAGAATTTGATATTATTCATTTTGAGAACAATACTTTAACATCAGTAAGAGTGGCCAGTTACAGCCAGTTTGAACAGAAAGACATGAGAGAATTCTGGTAGAATACGGCTGGTTTAAATGATAAAGGGTTAAAACATTATATCTGTCTTACACATGTTTCAACAGAAAAGAATACGATCATGAATACAAACCGCTGAAATGGGGTACTGCTGAAGGGCGGAGTAACGTTACCCAATAGAGTGTGTAGCTTGGAGAACAGCTCATGGTACAACGGGCTTGTGGTTAGAACGTCTCATGAAAGAATTGGACAGATTTTATGGGCAAAATCAATTGGCAAGAGAGCCAAGGGTAGATCCCGAGCAAGATGGTTGGATAACATCCATACGCTTGGCTGGTCTTGCTTGGGGATCCAGGTGAATCAGTTGGAGATGGTTGCTTCTGACAGGATCCACTAGAAGAAGTGTTTGAGGACTCTGCCCCCATGACCCTCTCAGGAATAAGTGGGTAAAGAAGAAGAAGAAGAAGAAGAAGAAGAATGTTACAATAGGAAAGAGAGGAAAGAAAAGAAATAGTGAAAGACTCACACAAGCTCCATTATTATATATTGAGTCCAATTGATTGAGGATGGGAATTATGTAAGCCGGATGCATGCCTCTGGATTACCTGATAGTCAGTGTGTTCACGAGTACTGACTGGTCATTGACAACATGTCCAGGAGAGGTGATTGCGCTGGTATAGACATGTGATGTGCATGGATGATGATTGTTGGGTAAAGAATTGTTAAGAATTCCAGTGGAAGGAAGTCACAGCTGAGGAAGACCAAGAAAAATATGGGTGGAAGTTGTGAGAGAAGATCCAAGGTCATTGAAGCATGCCGAAGAAATGACAAAGGATCATAGTGAGTGGTGAGATAATGAGCTGAAAAGGACCTGTCCAACCCATGCAAGCTTGGAAAAGCAGATGTAAAAAGGATGATAATGATGATGATGATATATATATATATATACACACAGTTTTGGGCAGATACAAATATGTTTGCTACTATGTTGTTTCAAGTAGTTTTCTCTTTTTCAAATCTCTCTCTCTCTGTCTCTTTCTATATCATCATCATCATCATGATATATATATATATATATATATCCAGGTGACTCTGGTTTAGAATAGGTACACTGTATCTCTGTGTGTCATAAGGCATAACTAAAAAGGTTGACGTTGACCAGGGCATCCCACTGTAAAACATTGCCTCAAAAAGTTCCATTCAACACATGCCAGTATGGAAAATTGGACGTAAAAATGATAATCACAATAGTTTTCCCTCTTCAAAATCAGAAGTGGATATCACTCAAGTGGAAATAGTTACTAATTTCATCATCCTTACAGATTTTAGAATAGATTTTATTTTTATCATTTATTGTTATCTGATCTAAGTATCGTTTATATGTTTAATGGAGTATATAGGACAAAGAAAACAGTTTTCAAATCTAGTGTGTTTGTATGTATCTCTCTCTCTCTCTCTATATATATATATACGGCAATGTGACAGTGAATATTTAAATAATTATGACCTTAGCAGTTTCAGAAGTTGAACAGAAAAAAAATGAATGGAATAACAATCATACACAAACACACAATAGTGACCTAAGATAAATATGAATAAATATACACTGGTAAAATAACAACAACCACACATAAACACACACTAGTGAGCAAAGATAGAATACAAACACACACAGACTCAGACACGAACTCACACCAAACAGAAAACACACACACAAACAGAGACAAGAAAAAAAAATAGAATAGATATTACAATACAACGGGAGGAAACATAATAGTACCAGTATTGATGTCACAGGTGTGTGATGAAAGAACTTTGATAGACTATATATACATATTTATATCTATTTTTTAACCGTTGGTCAATCAAGGATACACATTGATTGCCAGCTAAATTAACTATAGGGATATAAAATATACAGAAGCGAAAATCAATCCAAACCAAACAGTGAGTGTTTTATTATTATTTCTGGCAATATTATAACAATACGACCCTCCCCAAATATAACAACACACACACATGTATATATATATATAATTGAATAGCTCTGTTCTATACATAGTGCACTCCTTTTTCTTTTGCTTTTCCTTCGGAATTACCTAACACACACATATATATATGTATATGTATATGTATATATATATATGTATATATATATATCATCTTCATCATCATCATTGTTTTAACATCCACTTTCCCTATTAGCAAGTGTTGGACGGGTCCATACAGACCAAGTCAGTACTGAGGCAGAGCCAATGATCTCCCTGGCAGGTCAGGGATCTGTGTCTCGCTTATGTATGGTCTCATGTTCCACATATCTATGTTTGAATTGGGGCAGTGCTGGTGCCACGATAAAATGTAACCAACCCACTCTGTAAAGTGGTTATGCTGGTATGATAAAACCATACAATACACTCTGTGAAGTGGTAGTACTATTGCCATGATAACATGCACCCAGTCCACGCTGCAAGGTGTTATTACTGCTGTCATGATAAAATGCACCTAATACTCACTATAAATTGATATTAGGAAGAGCATCTCACCATAGAAACCATGCAAAAATGGAACATATGTGCAAGATGTGGTCAGCTGAAGTCAACTGCAGTTAAAATGTCTCAGGAAATGTCTTAGGAAAGAATCACTGGACAGATTTTACAGGCAAAAACCAACTGGCAGGAGACACAGAGGTATTCCCTGAGCAAGATGTTTGGATAACATCTATGAGCTTGTCTGGTCTCGCCTGGGGATCCAGGTGGATCAGTTAGAGATGGTTGCTTCTGACAGGACCCGCTAGAAGGAATGTTTGAGGACTATCCCAATGACTCTCTCAGGCATAAGTGGGTGAAGAAAAAGAAGAATATATACACACACACATACACACATATATATATATATATAATGAAAAATTGAACGGGAACAAAACAGAGAGGCAGTACAAACAAATGTTTATTAATTTCACGCTCTTGAGAGTGGGGTGGTGGTGGGGAACGACGTTTCGGATATAAGCCCTTCTTCAGGTGAAAAGTGTGTGGGAAGAGAGTTCAAAGGGTGTGTAGGGGAGTGGTGAGAGACATATAGCAAAAAGGGGTGAGAGGAAACGGTGCAAATGAAATTAAAAATAAAGGCATGATCAAAATAAAATTAAAATGGGGTAAAACAGGTGGTGGAAGGGTGTGGGGCGTGTAGGGGTGGTGGCGGGTGGAGTGGGGAGAGGGAGACGGGGTGTCCGAGCGGGGAGGGCTGAAGGTGGTGTGTGTGTGTAGGTGTACGTGTGTGTGTGTGTGTGTATGTGAAAGCAAGGGTTGGGGGGAGAACGGGGTTGCATGTTCAGGAAGAGGTGTGTGTGGGGTGGGTGTAGGTCGGAGTGTGTGTGCGTGTGTGGATAGAGGGGTGGGGGGAGAGGATTCCGGAGGCTGAATGTGTAAATATGTGGTGGTACGCACGTGTGTGTGGTGTTTATGCGTGATGTGGGTGTAGGTGGCGTGTGGGAAAAATTTTTTTTGGGTGTGTGTGTGTGGGTGAGTCATAAAGGTAATTCCGTAAAAAGATGTATATATATGAATAATAAAATGAATGAATATATATATATATTCATTTTATTAGCCTTAATAAAATGAATAGTAAAACTCTACTATGGTATTAAGTATTCTTTGCTCTCAGTTGTCAACCACATACAGATATATGTGTATATATATATATATATATATACACACATACATACATATATATAAAGTAACAAACATGCAAACATGAAGGTTTTATAAAAATATAATATTGAAAGAGAAATTCACTAATTGTATTTACTACAAAATGTTTGTAATTTTACACCAGGTGTTTTTCACTCTCTAATAAATACCTGTCATTGACGATTCCATGCCTATTTTCTCTTTTTCTTTTGCCAAACGCCTCCACAAATGGAAATATCTAGTTCTTGAAAATATCTAGTTTTTGTTATAACTACAAGCTAAATGTGTTTGCTGATCATTTCATATAGTTTGCCAATGTTCTTAAATGTATTTATAGAAACATTAAGTGTTAAACTGAAGTAAATGATGCATGAAGATATGAAGAATTAATGGGTTATAGAATCAAAATCTGCATACTAAATAGATAGAAACTCTAGATATAGCCTGAGGGTTAATACTTGCTTAGAGATGTCAAATTGTTGTCAATGAGAGATGAATATCTCTCATCATGAAGTATCATTTGCTGCATGTAGTGGTATGAGATGTGTGGTGACATGTAGTGGTGTGTGGTGATGTGTGGTGGTGTGTTGTGGTATGTGGTGGCGTGTGGTGGTGTGTGGTGGTATGTGGATTACTTGGAGGTACTCAGTGGTGTGTTGTGGTGTGTAGAGAAATTTTGTATTATATGGTATCATGTGGTGTCATGCGGTGGTATTTGGTATAATGTGGTGGTATGTGGTGATATTTGGTATCATGTGGTGTCATGTGGTGATATCTTGTATGTAGTGGTATTTGATATCATATGGTGTCATGTGATGATATCTTGTATGTAATGGTATTTGATAGCATATGGTGTCATGTGGTGGTATTTGGTATCATGTGGTGTCATCTAGTGATATCTTATATGTGGTGGTATGTGGTGGTATGTGGTGTCATATGGTGTCATGTGGTGGTTTGTGGTGTCATGTGGTGGTATTTGGTATCATGTGGTGTCATTTAGTGATATCTTATATGTGGTGGTATGTTAGATTTAACATTGTCTGCTATGTTTGAACATTATATACTATCAGATGATGGTGACATATTCTCCCTCTTTCTGTCACACATGCACACACTCTCTCTCTAAACAAATGACATTCCTTTTCTCTATTTATGTACATCTCTTTCATTTGGCATTCCCCCCCTCTCTCTATATAGATGAGGGCAACGTCATAACTTTCTGTCTAGCTACCTCTTTCTGTCTCCTCGAAAACACATGGCGTTCCCTTTTCTCTCTCTATCTTTGTACATATCTCTTGCTTGTCATCTCTCTCTATATACATAAAGTGAGCGTGACGGATGGAGGGACGGATGGATGGACGGATGGACGGTCAGTCAGACAGACAGACAGGGCTCTTATTATAATGTAGATTAGTAATAAGTATCTATATAGTATTAGTAACTACCAACGTCTAGTCCTTACTCAAATTAAACCATTTTGTTAGTTTATTTTTATTAAAAAATACTGATTGCAATTTTGAAAATAATCAAGAAATTTGAGGGAAACAGGCAAATAACTAACTTTCTCATTATTAAGTTGGTGTTTGGAACATAATTTAACAAAGGTTCTTACATAAAATCATTATGATTGATTTTTAGACAAACATAAACACTTTAAAATAAATAGCTTTGTATTACAGAACTAGGGACAGTTTCAACTGACTTGGAAATTGCATGGATTAATTAGAAACTACCACAAAGTATTAAAGATCAATATGATGTATTAAATGTTTTATTTATAAGTCATACATATATATATATATATATATATATGAGCAAGACAAGGTCAGCTGACTGGACACTGCCCACAACAGGACAACCCGTCTAACCCATGCTAGCGTGGAAGAACGGATGTAAAACGGTGATGATGTTGATGATGATGATGATATATCATCATTTAACGTCCATTTTCCAATGGGTTAGACGTGTTGTCTCATTTGAGACAAGTCGGGTCAGATGACCAAATCTTGCTTATACAGAAATGATTCTGGCTTGGTTTCTACAGCTGGATGCCCTTCCTAACACCAACCACATTTACAGTGTGTGCTGGGTGCTTTTTGTTGTGACACCTACTTATAGCGTGAGCTGGGGACTTTGGTTAGGGAGGGGTGTAGGGATTGGGGTGGTATGTATAGGGGCATGTGTGAGGGACACAGTGTTAGGACATGAGTGGGGGTGATAGTACTATCAAACTGATCTCTCTCTCTCTCTATCTCTCACTTACCAACCCCTTTCCAATGAGACAGACATTTTACAGGAAATATACAACAGCTTTAATTTAATAAATATATATACACATGCATGTGAGTGCAAATATGTTGATACCTGTAGACCACCATATCCTTTACAGAAGATATGTATTTTTACAATATTTATTTTACTGAATTTTTACATTTTCTGGGGGATTTCAATTAAAAGCAAAATAAAAAAGAAAAATTAATGAAAACATCTTAATACAAATAAAAAAGTAAAAAAATGGATTCAAATCTTAATAGAAATAAAAAAAAAACAATACAAATAAGTATAAGTTTAATATCAATACAGAAATTTAAATTTGTCAATAAAGTGTATATTGATTGTAAAGTATCTTATAGAGATTTGAGAGACACACTTGCCCAACCCTTGCTAGCAGGGAAGGCGAATATTAAATAATTGTTTCTACTTTAGGCACAAGGCCAGCAATTACCCAGTGCATTACTGGTACTTTATTTTATCGACCCCGTAAGGATGAAAGGCAAAGTCAACCTCGGCGGGATTTGAACTCAGATCGTAAAGGGACGTAACTATGCTGGAAAGCATGGCGTCCGACCCTCTACCGATACTGCCAATCCACCGAATAATGATGACGAGTGATGATGATGGTGATGATGATGGTGGTGATGATGATGATGATGGAGGTGGGGGTGATGATGATGATGATGATGATGATGATTATGATGGTGATGATGATGATGGAGGTGGTGGTGATGATGGAGATGGTGGTGATGATAATGATAATGATGATGATGGTGGTCATGATGCTGATGATGGCGATGATGATGGCAATGATGATGATGATGGTGATGATCATAATGATGATGCTGGTGATGATAATGATGATGATGATGATGATGATGATGATGATGATGATGATGACAGTGATGATGATGTTGATGATGGTGGTATTGATGATGATGGTGGTGGTGGTGATGAAGATAATGATTATGGTGACGATGATGATGATGACAACAACTAAATTAATTACACATATAAATTATGTTAATATACTATTTGATTATCTGGCACTATGATCCCTTAATTCCTGATGGAGTTATAGGGGTGCCATCATGACATTTAACTCTTTAGCATTTACATTACTCTATATATATAGTATTGTGTTTTCAAGGTAAAGGCTTTACCTCACATAATTATCTCACATAATATCGAATCTATGAGATTTTGATATTATTTATTTTGAGAACAACACTTTAACATCAGTATGAGCAGCTGGTTACAGCTGGTTTGAACAAAAAGAGGTGAGAGAATTTTGGCTGGATACGGCCGGTTTAAATCCTAAAGGGTCCTTCAGCAGGTCTGGATACAACCAGTTTCTTCCAGAGAAACCTTGAAGTGGTGAGAGGCAAAATTAACCTTGGCAGAATTTGAACACAAAATGCAAAGAGCCACACCACAAATCATTCTATCTAACCTACTAACAACTCTACCAATACAGATAATTAACAACTCTACCAATACAGATAATTAACAACTCTACCAGTACGGATAATTAACAACTCTACCAATACAGATAATTAACAACTCTACCACCTGTACAGCTAATTAATATTCTCATCCTAAACAGTTTTCATTTATTTCCTTATTTTAATTTTTTCATCTATATATAAATTTGAGTGACTTCCATCTGTCACACAATGTATGTATAAGTGTGTGTATGTGTGTGTGTGTGTGTGTGAATGTATGTGTGTGTAAAATGAAGGAAGGGGATGATGAAAAAACTATAGCAAAACAGCAGCTAGCATTCCATTTTCTACGCTGTGTGTGTGTTTGAGTGAATGTTTGTGTATTTGTGTGAATGTATGTCTGTGAGTGTGTATTTTCGTAAGTGTGTCTGTTTGCACGTTTATATTCATATATGCACATATATAAATGTATGCATATGCACATACACACACATATGTCAGCATGTTGAAAAAAATTCTAGCCCTTTTGAGTCTCAAATTTTGTATTTATTATGCAATTTGTTGAACAAACTTTTGTTGAAACATTTACAAGAATTAATAAATAAAGCTGAAGTTGAGGAAATCAATAGAATTTACTCTTGTTTTTGTTAGTTTGTATGGTGCACAGGAGAGCTAATTGAGTTCTAATTATTGATGAAACCCACTGATTACCTAAAGGAATACATGTTGTGCATATATATATATATGCATAAGAGAATGAGGGTTTACTCCAAGTAGCCAATAACTGGCATAGTAGTATCATTGGCAATTGCTACAAAAATAAAACAAGATGCACTTAGAGAGAGGCATCAAATTGTTAGATCAGGTTATGAAGTCTACAGAATGAGTGATAGCAAAGTTGTTTAGGGATAGAGTTAATCTTGATGAGATGGAATTTGGCTTTATGCCATTTTCCTGGTAAGACAAATACAGGAAATACACTTAGCTAAGAATAAACCCCTATACCTAGTATTTGTTGACCTGGAAAAGGTCTTTGACAAAATTTCATGCTCTATAATCTAGTGGGTACTCAGGAAACTAGGGATAGATGAATGGCTTGTGAGAGTTGCACACGCCATGTACAAGAGTGCAGTCAGCAAAGTAAGAGGTAATGAGTACAGTGATAGATTTAGCATGCAGGTAGACATCCTCCTAGGGTCAATTCTCAGCTCCCTCTTGTTTGTTATAATCCTCTAGGCCATAACAGAGGAATTCAAGACTGGATGTCAATACGAACTCCTGTTTGTCAATCATCTAGCCATCATAGCAGAAACTGTTGAAGATCTAGAGCAGTAGTCTTAGACATGGAAACAAAATCTGAAGTCTAGGGATCTGAAAATAAACTTAGCAAAGACTAAAATTCCAGCAAGTAGGAAAGAGGAAGGGACTAAGATACCATCAGGTAGATGACCATGCTCAATATGCTGAAAAGGAGTAACCCCCTGCTTATTCCAACCCCCTATTATTTGGGATCCAAGAGTATATACATATATATATATGTATATATATATATATATGTACACACACACACACACACACACACACACACACACACACACATATATATATATATATATATATATATATATATATATATATATATATATATACAAGTGGTCATATCTGTATAATATGATCAAAGAACAGTGAACTACAGATGTTTTCGATTCATTTTAGGAATAAATAAATCACAACCCAAGAATTCACAACATTTTGTCTTGGTTGAAAAAAAGAGTCCTTCCAAGACATGTGGTCATTGTCTTTACAGAATATATGTGAAACACCAATGAAACATGATGGGTCATATTTAGAAAATAATGAAAATGTCTGTCTGTCTTCCTGTCTGTCTGCATGCCTGTTGTCTGTTTATCTGTGTGCCTGGTTATCTGTCTGTCAGCCTGTCTGTCTGTCTGTTTGCCTTCCTGTCTGTTTGTTTGCCTTCCTGTCTGTCTATATGTTTATCTATCTATCTAAATGTCTGTCTGTATGCCTGTCTGTCTTCCCACCTGACTGTCTGTCTATCTGTCTGTCTGTCTCTCTGTCTATCTGTCACCATGCCTGTTTGTCTGCCCTTTCCATCATCAGTTTGTCTCTATGTAATTCCATACAAGTATTCTTGATGATGATAATCTGCTGAAGAAGATTACACTGCTGCAACATGCTGATGATGTCCACTAACAAGAGTTGTGGGAGATATATCTCAACTGCTTAGTGCCTCAACAACTATCATAGTATGTAGAGCATTGTACTATTTTCTGATAATGGCAGTGATGGCAGAGAGAATAAGACTATAAACAAATATTCATTAATCTGTTAAGTTTACCAAATAGTTATAGTAATGTTTCTGTGATGCTGTGTAGTGCATATACTCATGTAAAAGTAGATTCCATGTTAAATGACAATCCTTTGTAAAAGTTGACTCTAATTTTTACCAAAAAATTTAGATATTTAATCAATTTAAACGTCTGTATAGAGCTGGTAAGCCATGCCAGACTGTGAACGATATCTAATATCACTTATAATTAAGAAACAAAAACAAGACAGACAAAAGACAAAAGAAACAGAGACAATTATAAAACAGTTAAATGTTTCTGTTTATCATGTATTTCATATAAAAGTTTACTACAGTTCTTCAGGATCGACAGATAAACATTTATGAATCAATCAATATATTATCCTAAACATAAATATTACGACGAGGAAATTAATATTTCTACAGTATTATATTCTGACGTACACAAAGTAGAGATATTTATAAGAGCTACGTAACCTTATTTATGTGTTTTGGTAATAGGAAGTATGTTTTGATGACATTGGCATTGTCACTGTAATTCATTGCTTTACTTTTATTCAATTTAGAGTCCATTTAGTCTTCTGTTTATTAACACAGTATTTTGGATTGTAGTATGGATTTCAGCCCCTTGAAAATAGTATCCATGTAATAGCTGACCCCATAAATATAACCACCCTATAAAAAAAAAACAAAAAAAAAAAACACAACATTTTTTTTTTTACATGAATATATATATAGTATATGTTTCTATACATAGGTATATATGGTTTCTATCTATACATGAGTATATACAGTTTATGTTTATACATGAATGCCTATACATGAGTTGAGTATATACGATATATGTGTACATGCATGAGTATATACAATAAATGGTTCTACACATCAGTATATACAATAAATGGTTCTACACATCAGTATATACAATATATAGTTCTTTACATCAGTATATACAATATATAGTTCTACACATTGGTATATACAATATATGGTTCTACACATCGGTATATATGATATATGTTTCTGTGTTCATGCAGTGTTCAAATTACTTTTACTTTTTTTTTCTGATGTTTTTTTTTTAAATATAAATTATTATCATTTTAAAATTATTATTTTAAAATTACTATTATCTTAAAATCATTATTTTCAATTCATATTTTCAATTTTTAATTCTTGCAACTCATTGTGTTTGTTTTGGTTAGTTGCTTTGCTGTTGGATTGCTTGTATGGCTGTTTAGTTGCTTAATTGCTTTGCTGTTGGATTACTTGGTTTCTTGTTTAGTTGCTTAGTTGCTTTGGTGCTGGATTACTTGTGTGGTTGTATAGTTGCTTTGGTGTTGGATTGCTTGGTTTGTTGCTTAGTTGTTTTGGTGTTGGATTGCTTGATTGTTAATTCAGTGGTTCTCAACCTTTTCACTACCAAGGACCCTTTTTACTTAAACAAATTCCACCCTCCCTGCTTTTACAACTACTCTCTTCCTAGATTGATATACAGTGAGAATAACAATCAAAAGAAAGAAATATGTATACTTTAAAAATGGATACCTGATAGTATGTGCATATTATGTTTTTAACAAAGTACTATATTTACAGATCCCCAGGGGCTGATAACCTCAGGTTGGGAACCACTGGCTTAATTAAGTAGTTATTACATTATCTTCCTTTGTTTTCTGTTTTCTCTCAAGAAATATTGCAGCTGTTTCGCTTCTTTCTTTTGGTATGAGATGTCATAATTGATATTTCTGGCATTGACTTCCGTCCTCGACGGAAAGCAGGCATACGCCGAAATTGCTGGACTTTTGCTTGATAAACCAATTCTTTAAATATATCTTCAATATTCACTTTTTCTTTGGCAGACGTTTCTACATAACCATGACCCCATTCCACTGCAACTAAGGCTTCAGCTGTTTCTTTCTCAATTATTCTAGTCTTTACTTCTACATCACATTTGTTGCCAACAATGACGATTGGTAAATCCCATGTTTCTCGTTCCTCCAATATCAGGTCTCGCATTGCTTTCATCTCTTCAAAAGATTTCTCACAGTCTACGGAAAACACCAACACGAAAGCATCGCTAGTAGAAATGGCTAATTTACGCATTGCAGGAAATTGGTAAGCACCAGATGTATCTAGGATATCAAGGATAATTCTAGTTCCATCCATGACGAATTCTCCTCTGTGAAGTTCTTCAACTGTTTCATGGTAATCTGTCAGATATTTATCGTGAAGGAACTGGGAGACAATACATGTTTTACCAACTCGAGCAGCTCCCATAACCACCACTCGGTAATCTGCAGCATCACTTTCTGGGCATGACAGTTGTAAGCTGCCTCGACGATGAGCCAGTAGTGTTGGGTTAGGCATTACAAGATGCTGAAAGGAATGTTCAGTAGGTGTAGAGATGTTGAAATGTTGAAAGTGTTATATTTATTTATAATAATGATTTTTCAAGATTATAGATGAATCTTCAATTTCTAGGTAATGTTCAGAGACAAGGGTCAATGTTGAAAACTTCTTACAGTCTTCGTTGCCTGCAAGATAAAAAATATAATATAAAAAACATTATACATATATATATATATATATATATTATTGTGTAAAATGACAGGAGGTTGGACTGGCAAAATCCTATTATTACATCATGGTTAACGATATGGAATGAATAGTTCTATCCAGTGGTGAACTACCAAACTTAAATGAATATATATATTTATATATATATATATATATAGAAGTGGTTACACAACAGTTAGTTCACCATACCGAGAACAATTGTTTCACCTTAGCGGATCCTCAGCTCGTAATGGACATGGTTATACAGAACAGGAAGGACAACCGTACGAACGCGCATTCGTACGGTTGTCCTTCCTGTTCCATATAACCATGCCCATTACGAGCTGAGGATCCGCTAAGGTGAAACAATTGTTCTTGGTATGGTGAACTAACTGTTGTGTAACCACTTCTACCTAACTCGTCCCATGGACTGAGTGCTCTACTACTACGGATATTACCTTCCAGTATTCTACCACTATATATATATATATATATATATACAATGATATTAAATAAATGGAAACTATATTTATAAAACCATATTTATTTTATTATATATATTTCAAGGGTACCAAGACAACATTGGTACGCTTTCATCAGATAAAATACAAAGTTTGTTTTATAAATAGAGACATACCCATGGAAATCATACCTTATCGGTTGGAAATTCACTGGATAGTCATATATATATATAACAAAGGAAATGTGGTAAGGAACCAGATGGACCATAACGCACCAAAGTACTCAATACTTAGGGTAGTAGAGTGGGTAATAGGAACGAGTAGGACCCCGACGGCTGAGCTGAAGCCGTTTCGACGGCTAATTCTGGACTAAATGAACATTTTTATCCTGGTACATGAATAGCTGAGCTTCTCAGGGGGTAATTCCATATATGGTAAAAGTGATTGTCACAAGGATTGGTCAAAAGTTTGTTGTTGAGACTCATAATCCTATCATGGCATTCTTCCGCGACTGGGGATTTAAAATAACCCTACAAACGTCCCTAACCCGAGTAAACTTCCTGGACGTTACCCTTGACCTTGATAATGACCTGTACTACCCATACAGGAAACCCAACGACAACTTGCACTACATCCACTGCCGGTCAAACCATCCTAGAAACATCACCAATAACCTGGTTAAAAACATCTCCCTCCGCATATCTCGTTTGTCCGCTAATGAGCAGATATTCGAGGAACATGCGCCTTATTACAACCAGGCCCTCAAGCGGAGTGGCTTCTGGGAGGAAATATCCTACTGTCCAGCTTCCATTAGTGAAACCAGCAGGCGACACCGCCGCTCACGCAACGTAACATGGTTCAATCCTCCCCACAACGCCGAGGTGACAACACCTATCGGGAAAATCTTCTTTAGGCTCTTCGAAAAACACTTCCCACTACAACACCGCTACCACAACATAATCAACAAAAATACCATCAAACTCTCCTACAGCACCACACCTAACTTCGCACAAAAACATTGTCTCCTCTAACAACAAAAAACTCAACCCGCAACTGTGCTGATGGATCCATTTGCCCCCTCGACAACAGATGCAGAGATCGTAATGTGATTTACCAGTGCAACGTGAGGACGGACACCTCCAACAAAGCTTATATAGGATTAACTGCCTGTGACTTCAAGACCTGGCTATACCAACACAGACATACTTTCCGAAACCCGGCCCGGCATCACGCCACCACACTTTCGGGCCACATCTGGGACCTCAAAGATAACAATATAACCTATGATCTCACTTGGAGATTACTGTCCAGAGCCAACTCATACATGGGAGGACGCCGTCCGTGGAATTTATGCTCGGAGGAAACATTACAAATGCTGTTTTCGACGGACCAACTCCTAAACAAGAAAGACGAACTGGTAACTGCATGCAAACACAGATTGCGTAGGACTTACCTCGCCCTCAAACCCCATAATGACACCCCACTTGCCGACTTTGTAATGGGTACCCCTGCTTGCAAAGGTAGACGTAAGATTTTCTTATATATTTTTTATTGTTTCCTCTACATTTCCTTCTTCCCCCCATCCCTTCCTAGTCCTTCCACCCCAGTTCTTCTTTGTCATCGTCCTTTTCACTTCCTCGCCCACCCCGAGGCAGCCCTTCGGTCCTTTGTAGCCTCATTACCCCCACCCCCATCCCCCATTCTATGATAGAATTGGCCGACTCCGCTTTTTATAGCAGATGTGATAGACCCCAGATACTTGCTTTCTTATTCGATGGCTGCCCCATTTCCGTGCTTTCTAGATTTCTTAGTGGTATCTCTGCTTTAGTTTCTCGTATATCTGTATTTATTTATTTTTTGGGGGTGGGGTGGGGGGGGATTCTGATTTAATTTTTCATATCAAATTTTTCATATATATCGTACGAGCATTTATGTAGTTTGTATTAGAATTTATGTATCGTAGCGGCACCCTTATATATCGTATTAGTATTCATTTTCGGGATTCTGAATTATTATTTCGTATTAGTTTTGGGACTCTGAATTATTATTCCGTAGTAGTTTCTTTAGTATTTTGGCCCCCTACTTGTTGACCTGTCACTGTAAGATAGATTTGGACGATTACTACTAACTCATAAAATTCTTTCACTACAATCTCGTATTTAGTATTCCGTCCCACCTATTAAACTTTTCTATACCAGTGAGAGACTTGATGATTGTGGTTAGGGAATAGTAACCAGAAATTGTTTTTTTTTTTAAAATATTTTTAACATTCTTATTATTCTTCTATATATTTACTCCATATTGATTTACTTATTGTTTCGACTTCCTCCCTCTCCCCCTCCCTAGTATACTTCTCTTGACCTCTTATTCTTAGGATTCTGCTGTAGTTGGCACTATCAACGCATGACTGGGTTTCCTCCACTCCCTCTCCCTCTTTCTTCTACTGGCAAGTTCAGCTACCCCTTCCTTCCACAAAATGCCATGATAGAATTATGTGTCTCAACAACAAACTTTTGACCAATCCTTGTGACAATCACTTTTACCATATATGGAATTACCCCCTGAGAAGCTCGGCTATTCATGTACCAGGATAAAAATTTTCATTTAGTCCAGAATTAGCCGTTGAAACGGCTTGAGCTCAGCCGTCGGGATCCTAATCGTTCCTATATATATATATATATATATATATATATATATATATATATATATATATATATATATATATTTGCACATTTTACATACTAAGTCTGTTGTCTTTTTATTTCTAGTCATACATTTTTTTACAGTTGATGGATATAAATATTAGGGTGCTTGGGAAGCTGATGGAGTAAAAGATGTACTAATGAAAAACAAAATCAGGTGAGAGTATCTGTGAAAAGTAAAGAAGATAATAAAATCGAAAATCAATGACATAAGTACTATCAATGCCACAAACTCAAGAGCAATATCTATTGTCAGATATAGCAAAGGAATAATTAAATGGACAATGGAAGAACTTGAGAAGTTAGATAGGAAAACAAAGAAGATGATGACAAGACAATATGCAGAGATTACACCCACAGGCAGACGTTGACAAGCTTTATTTCAAAAGAAAGTGGGGGAGAGAAAGAGAGAGAGAGATCAACAGAAAGGGGGGTGGTGATAGAGAGAGAGAGAGAAGGGGGTGCTGATAAGTGTAGAATTGTGTGAAGATAGAAGTAGAGAACCTGAAGAAGTATGTTGCTCTTAATAGCAGTGTGAGGAGAAGAGACACTAAGTCAAGGAAGAGAAAAAAGTGAAGTCCTGAAAGCTAGAAATACTTAGGATTAGTGGGTGTTTAAGGGAACCAGCAAATGAGTTACAAAAGGAGGTTAGAGTAGAAGCTGAAGATGTTTTTACAGTTGCAGTCAGAGAGAAAAATAGCCAACAGGATCAGAGAAATTATGATGAGACTGTTGGGACTTCTGAAGGAGAAGATGTAGATTGAACCCTAGTACTGCTGAGGATAGTTATACAAGAGAAGGGAACCAATTAAATGAGGAATCACTTGCATTTCAAAGACGGCTTATGGATTTGATGAATGTCCTGAAGAAAAACCCCTGATGAATATGAGAATGGTGGAGCCCCAGCATAGCCTCATCTTGTCGGCTTCACTTTACAAAGTGGACTGGGTGTTCTTTATTGTGACACCAGTACTACCACTTTACAGAGTAAGCTAGGGGATTTTTTTTATCATAGTGCCAGCACTATCATTTTACAATAATAGGGCAGGTCCTTTTTTTTTTTATTAGAATGACAAACATGTAGAATATTAATTGGGTTAGTAAAATTAGTGAATTAAAATATACTAATGATATTACAGATTATATATGGGGGTATCATAAAATAATGTAACTAGATGGAGTAAAACCCTTAATTCATATAGAGACAAGGCTGTTGCAGTGGGTGTTGCTGGCCATTGTGTGTGGAAATAAATTCGCAGTTTTGTCCGCTTGTATTATATCGTAATCAGATTCGATCAGATCTGATACAATATAATATATAAGCGACCAAAATAGGGTTTCTATGGACATGTGGTTAGATGTCTCAGGATCAGGATCCGATCTGATCCTGAGACTTTCTAATAACAGACTGGATCGGATCAGATCAAATTGGACCAGATCTGAACTGAGTTTTGGTGGTGGTGGCAGTGGTGGTGGTGTTGGAGAAGGGGGTGGGGGAGGATGAGGAGGGGTAGAGGAGAAGATGTCATATCACGCGTGTATATGTATTTGTGTGCAAATATATATATATATATATCAAAGGTATATATTGAGTTAGAAACTCAAAATAGTCTCTTACAATAAAATAGCTCTAGGAAAGAGATTATGTATATATCTGTGTTCGTCTTTCTTTTATATTCAATTATAATATATATATATATATATATATAATAGAAAGAGTCAGGGCCCAAAGACAGCTCAGTCGTCATCCTCAACACTTTCTATTATAGTTACACTCTACTATCCCAAGTATCGAGTACTCTGTTGAATAATTGTTTTACTAGTTTAATACAGGTTTAATCCTGATATATATGTATATATATATATGTATGTGTGTATATATATATATATCATCATCATCATCATCATCATCATTGTTTAACATCCATCTTCCACGCTAGCATGGGTTAGATGGGTTTGTCTCATTTAGAGGCAAGTTGGGTCAAGTGACTGTGTCTCGCTCATATAGGACTGTTTCTGGCTGGTTTTCTATGGCTGGATGCCCTTCATAGTGCCAACCACATTTACTGTGTGTGCTAGGTGCTTTTTACCTTGTCTTTTATATGACCACTTTACAGATGTATGTATATGTATATATATATATGCATATATATATATATATATGTGTGTGTGTGTGTTTGTGTGTGTATATATATATAAACATATATGTATATATATAGCAACACCACCACTACCACTACCATCATCACCACTGCTACCCCTCTCCATAAGATGTATTAACATTTTAAATAAATGAAGCTATCACCATTAATACTGGTCAATAGATTGGTTGGTTGCTACCATATTATCAGCCATTGTAAATATTGTTCCTATGTCAACATAGTTGCTATGTTAAATATCTAAGTTACTGGCTAACTGAATAATATTTAACTTGGAGAAACAAGAAACATTATCACAGTATTACACAACATAACAAATAGAATGAACCTTCTTTGGTTTTGACAAGAGGTAGGGTGTTTGAGGACTCTGCCCCTCATGACCCTCTCAGGAATTAGTGGGTGAAGGAGAAGGAGAAGGAGAAGAAGTAGGCAGTGGCGGTGGCAGAACATGGAATGTACTGGAAACTGGACATCATTTCAGAACACATTCTTCTTCTTCTTCTTCTTCAGAAGCAACCATCTCCAACTGATCCAGCCAAGCTCATGGAAGTTATCCAACTATCTTGCTCGGGGTCTACTCCTGAGTCTCGTGCTGGTTGGTTTTGCCTGTAAAATCTGTCCAGCAATGGTAACCACATGCCCATAGTATTGGAGCTGTGATCTCTCAATTTATGAGCAAACTGTCTTGTTGATCAAATCAACTAGAACACTCATCGTTGACACAAGTGGAGGTCCATTCTATTCTGCTTACAATTACCAGAAATGTGTGGTATTGCATGAACAGTGAATGTAGAATATATGTAAAGGAGAGAAATGAAGCGTGCATGCTTTGATGGATATGCATTGATAATATACATGAATGACAAAGCTTGGATGAGCTGAGAGAAAAGCTGTGTATAAGAAGAATCAAATGTAGTGTTTTGGAGAGAAGACTGCGCTAGTGTGGACATGTGATGCATATGGATGATGATTGTTAGGTGAAAAAGTGCCAAGAAATCCCAGTGGAAGGAAACTACAATAGGAAAAGATGAAGAAAGACCTGGACAGAGGTTGTGAGAGATGATTTCAAATTGCCAAAGCTTACAGAGGAAATGATGAAGGACTGCGAAGAGTGGAGGAATGCTGTACTGGAAAGACCTGCCCAATCCATGCATGCATTGAAAAGTGAACATAAAATGATGTTGATGATGATCGGTCCACTAGTAAAGATTCTATAAACAATTGAATTAGCAAACCATATTAGCAAGACATTGTTAAGAAGTATGAAATAGCATAGTGACTGCATTACATTAAATATTAAAGTTTTTACTCTAATACTGCACATGTTCACAACAATCTGTCCACTAGAAAAAATACCATAAACAGTTGAATTAACAAATCACATGAAATCATATTAGCAAGGCATTATTGAAAAGACTGCATCACATTAAAAATCTAAGTTATTACTGAAATAATTTCCACAACAATCTGTCCACTAGTAGATATACTATAAACATTTGATTAGACAAACACATTTTAAGATATTTTTTTGCTAAATCATTTTTTTTCAGCTGAGTGGACTAGAACAACATGAAAGGAAGTGTCTTACCCAAGGACAATGAATTCCTAGCCTAACGACAGTGAGCCAAAATTGCTAGCCACCAAGCCACTGTTTTCTAACCAATTAGCCCTTTGACGTTTACATTACTCTATATTTACAATTATATTTTTACAGTAAAAGCTTGAGCTCACATAATTATCTCACATAATATCAAATCTATAAGATTTTGATATTATTTATTTTGAGAACAATACCTTAACGTCAGTATAAGTGGCCAGTTATGGCCAGTTTGAACAGAAAGAGGTGAGAAAATTCTGGCTGGATATGGTCAGTTTAAATGCCAAGGAGTTATGATATTTTTTGTCAAATCCTTTTTTTCAGTTGAGTGGACTAGAAACAACATGAAATGAAGTGTCTTGCCCAAGGACAATGAATTCATAGCCTTACGACTGTGAACCAAAATTTCTAAACACCAAGCCACTGTTTCTAACCATTAACCACTGTTTTCTAACCACCAAGCCACTGTTTTCTAACCATTAACCACTGTTTTTTTACAGCAGACTGTATATGCCAATAGACTCAGTGATTTACAATTTGCTATGGCCACCATATTCATGCTGTGAATGAATGTCTTCTTTTTCTCTCTCTCTCCTTACTGATAAAGGTTGTAAAGAAAAAGATTTGATAATGTTAAGTGAACGTCGTTTTGTTGAATAAGATAAATTTTCATTTGGAATCATGTTCAGCATCAGCTTTTAATAGTAAGCAGAATGGAATGGACCTCCACCTGTTTCCATGATGAGTGTTCTAGTTGATTTGACCAACAAGACAGTCTGCTCATAAAATTAAAGTGTAAGTGGCTGAGCATTTCACAGATATGTGTGCCCTTAACTTAATTCTTACAGATTCACTATGACACAGTGTGTGACAAAGCTGGTCATTTGAATTACAGATACAGTCTATCTGACAGGCTTCCATATAATTTCTGTCTACCACATGCCACTTGAGACTAAGGTAAATCACATTTGCCTAAGATACCACATAGTGGAATCAAGCCCTGGACCTTATGATGATTTTAAGTAGAGCTTACTTTACTTCAGTACACACAGTTAATGTATCATACTTATAAAAGACAAGAATACTAATACATTCCATTTTCCTAGGTTGTAGAAAGCAACAGAAAAAATCATGCATGGTTATTAATATTTTTTTCCTGTGTAAGGGAGAGAATTGCATGAAGAAGTAAATAATTGGACAAAGCAATATTTTTTTCTTTTATTGATATTTTTTCAAGTGACAGGAAATGTTATGTTTATACAACCATATTGAATTTAGTTTATGTTTATATTTCTTGAAAATTTTTATCCACAAACAGACTTTGTTTCTACATACATTTCATCAGTGTGTATTAACAGCTTTCTTTCCTTTTTACTCTGGTTCTCTCTCTCTCTACATCATGTAGAATGGAAAACTTAGATATACACAACCTTTGTTCTTAGATTGGGAATTGATCGACAAGATCCCGGTCCTCATTCGCTTGCTGAGTGGGATTGACTTCATTAAATCAGACCAAGGAAACAATATTTCCATTGGTCTTTCCATTGCTGATTCTATCTACCGGTTGCAACTCCTGGCAGAAGGAGCAATGTGAAATAAAGTGTCTTGCTCAAGGACACAACGCATCACCCGGTTCGAGAACTGAACTCACAACCTCATGATTGCGAATCCAACTCTCTAACCACTAAACCACGCGCCTTCACATCCTTAGATACACAATTTGAAAAAAATTGTACTCCAAATATGTTCAATTTCGTTGTATAAGAATAGCATTTTCTGTTACTAGAAAAAAAAAAAGTAAAACATGCTGCTCTGCTCACTTACTCTTTTATTAGTTTTCAGTCATTCGACTATGGCTATCTTGGGGTACCTCCTTAAAGTTGACCATATCAACCTTAGTGCTTCAATCCTAATTTAACATATTTATTGATCTCTTTCCATCAAACAACTAAGTTATGGGACATAAACACAGACATAGAGAAACACATCACAGACATGTATGTGCTTCTGGGTTCTGTCCCACTGTGTGGCATCTTGGGCAAGAAACTTCCACTTAATTCTTGGGTTGACCAATCTAGATCTATATCGATGGGATAGACCTGACTCCAACATCAATTTGTCATACAAAAACAATTTACATCTCTTGTTTAAAGGAGTCCACGCATTTGAGGAACAGATTGATGCTGGAGTCAAGTCATTTGCATCAATATAGATCTCAAGCCAATCCTCTAGGAAACGTATGTAACATTCAATCTATATATATAAAACTGTTGCTGTCTGTGTGTCCTCATTTTTGCAAAGTCTATACAAATCCACATTTCTACTCCGATTGACTTCAAACTTGCATTTATATATTCCTTGCAGTCTAAAGATATTAACTGCAGCTTTTATTTTCAATTTTCTGTTGTTAAAGGTGTGTTAGGCGCCGGTTATCGATCTCCGTCGAGCCCTTATAATATCTGTCTGCATGTCTGGCTGCCTGCATAACGACATACTGACGAACACGTCATTGCTGACGTATTATCTTCGCTACATTCACACACACACACACATATATATACACATATATACTTATATATACATATATATATATACACATATATACATATACACACACATATATACACACACACACACACATATATATACATACATACACACACACATATATATGTATATATATATATATGCATACATACACACACACACATATATATGTATCTGTGTGTATATCATCATCATCATCATCATCGTTTAACGTCCATATTCCACGCTTGCATGGGTTTGGACGGGGGTTTTCCCACTTGAGGCAAGAGTGGTTGTCTTGCTCGCATAGGACTGTCTGGCGGGTTTTCTACAGCTGGATGCCCTTCCTAACACCAACCACATTTACAGTGTGGGACTGGGAGGTTTTTACCGTGTTACCTACACGGCCACATTACAGCGTGGACTGTGTGGTTTTTTGTCGTGACACCTACACGACCTCATTTGTTTCGGGCTGGATGTTGTGACACCAACATAACTTTACATTGAAGGGGTGGTGTGGATGGGGTGGGGGCAGTGGGACGGGGTGTACCTTGTTAGAGGTGCCTACTGACTGTAGTAGGTTTCACTTTGTACTTAGGCAAGGCGGGTCTTCTCTATTACTGTGTAGCGCCAAAACTCTCGGTCCAGTGACATTGCTTTGGAGAGGTGTAAGTGTGTGAAGTCAGAATTTATCAAGTCGTCCCAGGTTTTTCTGGGTCTGCCTACTCCGTGGCTACCGTCTATTTTTATTGCCCTGCACTTTTTTATACAGCTGTCGTCTTTCATGCGCATCACGTGACCATACCAACGTAGTCTTCTCTCGAGTAAACAACATCTGATCCCTCTTATTTCTAATTTCTCCCTTAGTACGTTTATGCTTTGCCGTTCACGTATGTTACTATTACACATCCAGCGGAGCACGCAAGCTTCGTTTCTCTCCAGTCTGCGTATATCCTCTGCACACAATGCCCAGGTCTCACTGCCATGTAACATTGCTGTTCGTATGCAGGCATCATACAGCCTGCCCTTCATTTTTAGAGAGAACCCTTTAGCGGCCAATAGTGGTATAAGCTCTCTGAACTTTTTCCATCCCGTTCTGACCCTAGCTACTGTACTTTCAGAGCACCCTCCCCCACTGCTGATTTTATCACCCAGGTAACGGAAGCTGTCCACTATTTCTATAGAACCATCTGTGCAATGGAACGAGTTAGTATTCCGTGGGCACTTGCTGCTACTTATTGCACCAGAGCACCGGCCACATATAAAATCTATATTCTTAGATAGTTTACCTGTGATCCCACTACATCTTTTATGTACCCATACTTTGCATTTGGGACATAAAATGGAGTTTCTGCCTACTCCTTTCCTACACACTGAGCAAGGGCATTTCCCAGATGGGACCGGTGCCCTATTTTCCTTCCTACAAACTAGAACTTTAGTCTTAGACAAGTTAACTTTAAGGCCTTTTGATTCTAGGCCATGCTTCCATGTTTGGAATTTCTTGTTTAGCCATTGATTCAGCTATGAGCGTTAGATCATCTGCATATAGGAGTTCCCATGGGCAGCCGGTCTTGAACTCCTCTGTTATAGCCTGAAGGGCAATAATAAATAGTAGGGGGCTAAGGACGGAGCCCTGATGAACACCAACTTTTACGCTAAACTCTTCACTATATTCGTTGTTAATTCTAACCTTGCTGGCTGTTTCTTTATACATGGCTTGTATAGCTCTCACAAGCCATTCATCAACACCTAGTTTTCTAAGGGCCCACCAGATAATCGAGCGGGGTACTCTGTCAAAGGCTTTCTCCAAGTCAACAAAAGCTAAGTATAGGGGTTTACTTTTAGCTAGGTACTTCTCCTGTAGTTGTCGTACAATGAAAAGAGCGTCTGTTGTACTTTTACCTGACACAAACCCGAACTGCATTTCGTCTAGATCAATTCGCTCTCTGATTAGTTGCGCTATTACTTTTTCTGTGACCTTCATGACCTGGTCAATTAATTTAATGCCTCTATAGTTTCCCCTATCTAGGGCATCACCTTTACCCTTGTAGCAGTTAATGATGCTGCTGCTGCGCCAGTCCTTCGGAACAACCCCATTCTGTATGACTTGGTTTACTATATATATATATATATATATATATATATATATATATATATATATATATATATATATATATATATATATATATATATATATATATATATATATATATATATAACGAATGAGATGTGGTAAGGAACCAGGTGGACCATAACGCACCAAAGTACTCAATACTTGAGGTAGTAGAGTGGGTAATAGGGACCAGTAAGACCCCGACAGCTGAGCTCAAGCCGTTTCGACGGCTAATTCTGGACTAAATGAAAATTTAGCCGTCGAAACGGCTTGAGCTCAGCTGTCGGGGTCTTACTGGTTCCTATATATATATATATATATATATATATATATATATATATATATATACAGATACATTGTAGGTCGCTTTAACCCGTCTTTTATTATTCAAAAAACTTCTTGCAAATAAACATTAACCCTTTGTACGCCATTCATCTAACTGTAGACCAACACATACTAAGTAAACGGAGCGTTGACAAGGACGATGGTGAATGAATCTTCGAGGTAAGCAGTTTCCTCCCAAGCTAGCAAAGAATCACTGCTTTCAACATTAACGGAATCTTCTGAAACTAAAAAATTTAATCTGTGAATGCAGAAGTAAATATTTCGAGAAACGTTGCAACCGAAGGAAAACAGGAAGACGGTATTTTGGTTCGTGAAGACGTTCCCTGGTAATGAACAGAAAAAAAGCGAGGATAATACGTCATTATGTGCACCGAGAAGAACAATTTCATGCAAAGACAAGACCAAGTTTATGGTATAAATGGAGTCGTTAGACTAATATTCTATTTAAAATAACCGAATGATTTCCAGCCCCGGAGTTTAAGAATGATGTAAATAAAATTGTAAACGGAAATGACAGAGGTTATTAAAATAGTAAAAGTAAATAGTGAAGATTTAGGCCAGTACATACGTATGCGCCGATGGACATACACATACATATACAGATGCACACACAAACACATACACACACACACACACACACACACACATACACGCACGTGCATGTGTGTATGTAAACCTTATGCATTTCTACAGTATTGCTAGTAGTCAATAAAAGCATTCTAAAGTTATATCAAACTTAATGTATATAGAATTTGAAGTTTGAAAGCCACGACAATGCAAAATGAACTAATAAAGAAATCAGATGAAACAAGATGTTATGTGTTTTACCTTAATTTATTTATATGTCCTTATATTTTGAGATCAAAATCTCTTCTTCAAAGGAAAGTAAAAGGGGCTAATCCAGTGTTTCATGGAACGTGCTATGCATATATATATATATATATATATATATATATGGTGGCAAATTAGATTGTCAGCAAGAGTGTCTTGTGGTATTCGTTGCAGTTCTCTGTCTTTGTTCCTTCAGTTCAAATCCGGCTGAGGTCGATAAAAACAGTTGAGTACTGGGGTCAATTCTTCCTCTATATCTTTTTCTCACTTCCTCCCTCTCACTTTCTATCCCTTACTGAAAGAAATCTTCTGTATTCAGGCCCAAAGAGGGATGGGCTCTGCCAGGTTTAAAGGGTCCGAGAAACACTGTATTGACATACAACTCCATCATATATATATACCACTATATCATCATCATCATCATTTTACGTCTGCTTTTCCCTGCTTGCAAGGGTGGGACGGGTTTTATTCAGCACAGCATCTCTCCACTTGTCACGATCCTTCGTCATCTCCGCCGTGAGTTTCAGTGATCTGAGGTCTGTTCTCACCACCTCCGCCCATGTTTTTCGTGGTCTACCTCTACCATGTCTTCCTTCAACTGGCATTTCCTGGCACTTCTTCACCCATCATGCGCATCACATGTCCATACCACCACAGTCTCCTCTCTCGCACACTACATTCTATCCCTCTCAGACACAGTTTCTCTCTCAACATATTCATGCTGGGTCGATCACGCACATTGACATTGCACATCCAGCGGAGCATGCTTGCCTCATTTCTCTCCAGCCATCGCATATCCTCTGCAGTTTCTGCCCATGTCTCACTACCATGCAGCATCATGCTCCTCACCCAGGCATCATACAACCGGCCTTTCGTACGCAGGTAGAAACCCTTCTTCGTCAGCAGAGGAAGCAGCTCCCTAAACTTCTTCCAACCCGTCCTTATTCTAGATACTATGGCCTCGGAACACCCCTCTCCCATGCTAATCTGATCTCCTAGGTACCGGAAGCTATCCACCACTTCTATAGCACCCACCTGCATTTGAAAAATGTGTCTATCAATGCGACTTCTACTGTCTAATTTCCCTGTACATCTACTGCATACGTATTTCTCCCTACCTGTTAGTTTGCCTGCTATCCCACTACATTTCTTGTGTACCCAGGATCTGTGTGCATTTTATAGAATTTATGCCAGTTCATTTTCTGCATATCAAACATGGCCATTTCCCTGATGGAATCAGAGTTTTGTCCTCTTTTCTACTCAACACTTTTGTCTTAGCTAGGTTCACTCTCAGTCCTCTTGCTTCCAACTGCTGTTTCCATACCCAGAATTTATTTTCTAGCTCCTCTACTGATTCTGCTATAAGAACCAGATCGTCAGTATAGAGAAGTTCCCATGGACAGCCAGTCTTAAACTCCTCCTTTGTTGAATATGGTGTACATATATATGTATGTGTGTGTATATATATACAGGGTGTGGACGATATTTGTTCGCAAGATTACTGTCTAGGAAAAAATAACACAGTAGTTTTTTTTTTTAAGATATATTTATCAAACTTGGGTCAGTTTGTCTTCATGACTTGTTCTTTCGATCTCACTTGATAAACCCGCCATTGGCTTTGATGACGGCCTCAAGGCGGCCTCGGAACCGGCTACAGGCCTTCATTGCTGTCCCCCGACTTAGGCCCCTAAAGTCACTTGTGATCCTGGCCTTCAGATCGTCTTTCGTATTGCAGCTAGATTTGTTGGTGTCTCGTTCCACTGCGCCCCAAACAAAGAAGTCGAGGGGGTTGCAGTCAGGCAAGCTGGGAGGCCAGATGTCAGGTGAAGTGTGGTCGACAAAGTTTTCTGACAGCCAAGCTTGGGTCTTTCGGCTGGTATGGCAGGGTGCTGAGTCTTGCTGCCACACGTACAGCCTACCTGCAGCTACCTGGTCGATCCAGGGCTTTACTACCTCGCTCAGAACGCGGATGTAGCCATCGGTGTTCAGCTTGAAGCCCTCAGGGAAGAAGTGAGGTGGCATGACCTCACCTTGACTGCTGATGACACCTAAGACTAATGTTGTCGCTGGAAACTTTGTCTGCATGACTCTGGGCACGTCTTTGGATGAGACACAATTCTCCTGCTGACGCTGAGAAAGTCTGAAATTTCCTTATTTGTGTCCTCCCGGCGCGGATTCCAAGAAGAACTCCGTGTCTCTTCCACAAATTTGGAGGTTCAAAATTATTCATAATCAATTATTCTGAAAATAAATAATGGAAATACAGTCACTGTTTTTATGAAGACAAGAGTGACAACGGAAGTAAAAAAAATGTGCATAAAATTAGCAGTTGAAAATTGCGAACAAATATTGTCCTCATCCTGTATATATATATATATATATATATATATATATATATATATATATATATATATATATATATACAGGATGAGGACAGCATTGGCCTTGCAATTGAAAGGTTGTGAGTTCAATTCTCAGACCGGGTGATGTGTTGTTTCCTTGAAAAAGACACTTTATTTCACATTGCTCCAGTTTACTCAGCTGCAGAAATGAGATGATAGGGACTAGGGTCCATATCATTCCACTGCAAAGTGGTCGTGGAGGTGCCACGGCAAAAAAGCACCCAGCACTCACTGTAAATGAGGTTGGTGTTAGGAAGGGCATCCAGCTGTAGAAATCAAGCCAGAATCAGTTCCCATCCCACCCTTGCAAGCAGGGAAAAGCGGACGTAAAATGATGATAATGATAATGATGATGATATTATACATTCCCTCTCATTTCTCATTTCATGCTTTAGGCTCTCTTTCTTCTATTCTCTCCCTCTCTCCCATCTTCCGCTTAATATGTGGCTATATTTTAACCAAACATTTTGCTATGCACTGCAATCAGCTGTTTACAGCTACCCTTTCACTGAGATTCCTGCAATTTTATGAAAATATATATTAATGTGGTTGGAATTAGGAAAGGCATCCAGCTGTAAAATACTCATCGGAGCAAAGTACGGTGTGGCTAACTCTGACCAGACTTGTCTTCCAACGTGGACGACCTGTCTAACCAATGCAAGCATGGAAAAATGGATGTTAAATGGTGATGATGATGATGATGATACATATATATATACACATTCAGCTGTAGAAACCATGCTACAATGGAACATATGAGCAAGAAACAGTTATCTGACCTTATCAGTATGTGATAATTCATCTAACTCATACAAGCATGGAAACTAGATATAAAACGGTTCAATGAATAAAAGCATAAAAGGACGAAGAAATACGAATACCAAAATGGCAGAATGGAATTAGGCTTATGGGTCATAAGTTGCTATGGTAACTGGTGACTGTGGACATCCATCAGAATCCTAGCTGTGTTCATGTAATTAGAAGTTGCCTATCAAATGATTACATGAAAAAAATACTCCAACAACTCCCCAGTTATTCTAACAAATATATGATGAAGATGATGATGATGATAAAAGTGGTGATAATGGTTTCAGCAACTTTGGGGGAAGGGAAAGCCGATTTAATCGACTCCAGTGCATGACTGGTACTTTATTTTATCAACCCCGTAAGGATGAAAGGCAAAGTTAACCTCGGTGGGATTTTAACTCAGATCATAAAGGGCCGTAACTCTATGCTGCAAAGCATGGCGTCCGACCCTGTACCAATACTGCCATACCACCGCCCTAGTTGTGATAATGAGCAGATGGAATGTGTAGAAGATCCTGTATTATGCTACCTCACATGTAGTGTCTCAGTGTTACACTCCATGTAGCAGCATCTCACTCTCTCAATATCTTAGTGTCACACTCCATGTAGCAGCTTGAACAAAGAAATACCATGTGAGGAGCTCATATATAAATAAGAATATTGTTCAGTCAACCATACAAAGAAGGTACATGGCCTACTGGTTAGGGTTTGGATTCCTGATAATAAGGTTGTGGGTTTAATACCTGGACTGACCAGTATAATCACACACACATTCACTCAAATGCACTCACTCACTTTATATGTGGCAACACTCTGTAAAGTGGTTGTGTTGATGCCATGATAAAATACACCCAGTACACACTATAAAATGGTAGTGCTGATGCTGTAATAAAATACACCTAGTATACTCTGTAAAGTGGTAGTGATGGTACCCCAATAAAATGCACCCAGTAGACACTATAAAGTGGTAGTACTGGTGTCCCAATAAACTGCACCTAGTATACTCTGTAAAGTGTATACATTAGGAAGGGCATCCAGTCATAGAAACCATGCCAGAATGAAATGTATGAGTGTGATGAGGTCATCTGACCTGTCAAGTCCCAGAATGTGACACATCATCCAAACCATGCCAGTGTGGAATATGGATGTAAAACGGTGGTGGTGATGGTGGTGGTGGCGGTGAAGATGATGATGGTGATGATGATGATGATGATGATGATGATGATGATGGTGGTGGTGGTGATGTTGATGATGATAGTGGTGGTGGTGATTATGATGATGATGATCATCATATACATATTTTTGTTATTGGCCTTTCTGACCAGTACTTTCAAAGAAAATATATTCTCGATTATCACTAACCACTAAATAAAGAACTTTACATGTTTGGCTGGAATCCTTAAAAATGGGGAAATGTTTTCATCTTTTGTCTTAGTAAATTAATTAATTACAAACAATATATTTCTATTTGTGTAATTAATTTTCAATCTTTAATTAACTTTCAGAGAAGAAACTGTTACAATTTGTGTTCCACAGAATTCAATAACTACATTAATTAGATAGATAGATAGATAGATAGATAGATAGATAGATAGATAGATAGAGAGAGAGAGAGAGAGAGAGAGAGAGAAAGAGAGAGAGAGAGAGAGAGAGAGAGAGAGAGTGTGTGTGTGTGTGTGTGTGTGTGTGTAAGTATGATATATAGCTTTTGATTAACAAAGACAAATACAGAGAAAAAAGTACACAAAGTCTTATTAGTTTCACGCCTGTGGGAAAATAAAATAAATGTATCAATGTATCGGACATTAGTCTTTCATCAAGAAAGAGCAAAGTTTTAAAAGTGAGAGATGAGGCTGGAAGGTTGAACAAAAAGAAAGAATGGTTTATCAGGATGGGTGGGGTGGGCAGGCAAGTAAATAGTTCAGCATGTGGAGGGGGCTGTAGAAGGGGTGGTGGAGCGTTTGGGTCTACCATTGGTGCTTGTATGTGTGTGCAGAAGAGGTGCATCATTTGAGTGTGCATGTTGTTTTTATTTTTATTTGTGCGTGTGTGTAGTTTGGTCTATGCATGTTCTGTGTCTAAATATGGCCTGTTTACTAGAAGTCAGAGGATTCCAGTTTATGATGTTGAAACTATAGCTGACAAGTGTCACAGGAGCATTTATAACAGATATTTTATTCTTTGAGTCAAGCTCAGTTTACATAAAAGCACATACCCTCCAGTAGCATTCCCTCCTGATTTTCTCATTCAAGCTGGTGTAGTGAATACCTTTGCATTCATTGACATCTAAATACTTGTAAGTTTCTAATTGTTCCAGTTCCTTAACTAATGTATTCACATCTATTTCCACCAAGTTTGTGCTTGTCATTCTACCTTTCTTGAATGTAGCTTTTATGCATTTTTCCAATCAAAACTCCATCCCTACATCATCACTGAACACCTTAACTGTTTTCAACAGTCCTTCCAATCTGCTGTAGTTTTTGGCATATAGTTTCAAGTCATTCATATAAAACACGAGTTATGATTTTGCTATCTATTTTGTAATCATACTTTGTTTTGTTGAGCTCTAAAGTCAAAGGTATGAGTGCAATGCAAAATTTAAGAGGAGAATACGAATCATCTTGAAAAATAATTGTTTCTACTTTTGGTACAAGGCCAACAATTATCCCAGTGTATTACTGGTACTTTATTTTATCGACCCCATAAGGATGAAAGGCAAAGTTAACCTCGGTGGGATTTGAACTCAGACCATAAAGGGCTGTAACTCTTTGCTGCAAAGCATGGTGTCCAACCCTCTACCGATACTGCAAATCCACCTTGAAAAATAAAAGTCAATGCTGGATTTTATAGTTCCATCATTGAGTGGCAGTAATAGATTTGTATCCCATAGAGATGTGTTGTATTTCAGGAAATTTGATATTTCAGGGTAAATTTTTAGAACAACCAAAGTTTTAAAAATCCATGAGTGGGGAATGCTACCAAATACTTTTTTTATAGTTAATCTAGGCAGTACTCAAACTGCTGTGTTTGTTATGAAAGTTTTCCAGAATCACACAGTTAATGAAAAGTTGGTCTTTATAGCTGTAAGAGCCACAGCGATAACCTTGCTATTTAATAGGGAAAATATGATTTTCATCCATAAATTTGAAGGTTGTTTCAGTCAAGTGAAAATTTTGAATGATGTGGGAAGGCATGTGATAGGGTGATAATTTATTTAATATTTGTTTCTGTCGATTTTGGCAAGAGACATGTTATACCTTGTGCAAGCCAATCAGGAGTTTTCTCAGGGTTGATCATAATTTCATTATAACATTTTACCAGCATATTTTCTAAATTAGAGAAATTAATCAGAAGTTTGGCATTTTATCAATGTCAGGAGATTTCCATGTGTTGGCTTTCTTTAGTGCCATCTCCAGTTATTCCATAGTTATGTCATGCCAAGTCAGTCTTCCTAAATTATCGAATGTTTTTTCTATGTTCTTTATCCTTTCTGCATTCGCATTATGAGATTTTTCTGTACACCATACTGTTTTCTAAATTCAGATGTTATGAGAATTGAGGAAGGGTAAAAAAGATAGAAAATCTTGATGGGAAAAATAATAGTAACAGTGTGAGGAAGAAGAAAGAGAGAATGAATAATGTTGGAGGGAGGGGGATAGTAACAACATGAGGCAGAAGAAAGAGAATGCCATTTACTGGTCTGTTTATAGAAGGGAATGTATTAATGCTATGAGGTAGAAGAAAGTGAAGGTTATTTGCCTGCAGTGTGTTGCTGACACAGTAAAATGCACACACATATGATATACTGAGAACTGCAGTTGTTGGTGGTGGTGGTTGTGGTAAGGTGGAGAAAGTGAAAACTAGTTCATTTTTAAAAATTAATATTTATTTTTAAAAATCGTCAATTATTTAATTCATGTGCTTTAGTGCAATTAACTGTTAAACTGAATCTTTTATAAACATTGTTTCCAGTTAGATTAGCTTATTTAATGACAATTAATAAAGCACAAGGTGAAACATTTAATAAGATAGGGATTTACAGTTTTTAGTCATGAACAATTATATGCTACATTTTCTATGGCTAGGAAATTAACTGATGTTTTTGTTTGGGTGGTGGAGGCACGTGGCCTAGTTGTAAGGGTGTTGGACTTACGATCATAATGCTGTAGGTTCGGTTCCTGGGCTAGGTTGTGTGTTGTGTTCTTGAGCAAAGCACTTCATTTCATGTTGTTCCAGTATACTCAATTAAAAATGAGTACCAGCAGTAGCTGGGGGTTTAACTCTGCGATGGACTGGCATCCTGTCCAGGGTGAGTCTTGTACTCTCAGTTGCTTCATGCCACAAAACCAGAATAAACACCAGCCGGACAAGCCTCTTAGCTTGAGACAGGCTTTAGACAAGACTAGACTTTTGTTAGGGTAGTTAATACTAGTAAGCAAGGGAAATTATTACATATAAGGAACTACTATTAAATTAATGGTATAAATTATGATAATGATAATTATGGTACAATGATTCAAATGATATAATAATGAATTGACAAATATATGTCTGAATAATTACTCTCAGGTCCCAAATAATAGGAGAGGTTGGAATAAGCAGGGATGTTGGAATAAGCAGGGGTGTTGGAATAAGTGGGGGTGTTGGAATAAGTGGGGGGGGGGGGGGGTGTTGGAATAAGCAGGGGTGTTGGAATAAGTGGGAGGTGTTGGAATAAGTGGGAGTGTTGAAATAAGTGGGGGTGTTGGAATAAGCAGGGGTGTTGGAATAAGTGAGGATTGGGGTTGGAAAATTAGTAACTTTTCTAGGTTGTCTCCGTTGATTTAAAAAAAACAACAGAATTAGTCATTTAGTTTACATAGTGAGACCCCAACCCATCCTATTTATTTTATAATGTATGGGATTTCTAGTAATGTACTTTTTTTGTCATGTATAATGTTTTTTAATGCCTAAAGAAAATTAATTGTCACTGTAATGCTACTACTTCAAATAAAATTTCAACAGAGACAGATTAGCAAAATTTAATAAGCGAGGGTGGGGGTGGTGGAATAAGAACGAGGGGGGGGGGGAACTGAAAAATGAATAAGCAGTGCGTGTATGTGTGTGTGTGTGGGGGGGGGGGGGGAAGTCTGATAATTAATAAGCAGTGGGGAGTGGGTGTGAGGAGCGATTATTTGAGACCCAAAAGTATTGTTTTAATTGCCAACAACTGAGCAAATACCACAAAGCCAGCTAAATATTATTGTTAACATTATTTATCCTAATTTAACATGATATATGTGTGTGTGTGAGTGTAAGTTTGTGTGTATATATAGGTGCATGGCTGAGTGGTTAGAGAATTGAATTCACAATCGTGAGGTTGTAATTTTGTTATGTCCTTGAGCAAGACACTTTATTTCATGCTGCTCCTTCTGTCTGGATTTGTGACCGACAGATAGTATTAGCAATTGGAAAGACCAATGGAAACATGGTTTCCTCAGTCCAATTTGACGAGGTCCACCCCACTCATTATTCAAATGAGGCCTGGAATCTTGTTGATCGACTATCGATATATATGTCATCATCATCATCATAATTTAACCTCTGCTTTCTCAGCTAGCATATATTTATATGTGTGTGTATGTATATGTGTAAATGTGTATATGTTTGTTTGTGTGGTGTAGGTGTATGTGTTATAGAAATTACAAGAACAAAGAATATGCGCATTATTGAAAAATAAAATAAAATTTTTTACTTCCCAATTTAAATCTGTAAACAACTTTTTCTGATCCACTGCCATGTTTTGTTTGTGAATTTGATGAATTAGAAGAAATTAACTATAAAACTTGTGAATATTTTAACATTTAGTCCAATGTTTTTCCTTTCATTTTTTAATCTTCTTATAATTTTCTTGTTTATTCCATGTTATACATGTCATTTTATTTAAAGCCTGAGAAAAAACAATCTCAACCTACGCCTTTTCAATAAATGTATGAAGGAATTTCAAAATGAGCTAGTTGACCATGCATCGACAATGGTGAATTTTGATTGGTTAGTTCATCATCATCATCCTCATCAACATTTCAACATTTTTTTTCTCTGCTAGTAAGGGATTGGACAGGCTGTCACTGAACAAGTCAATGCTTAAATGCCCCTACTGACCTCAAAGATGGGTTGGCATCTGCATCACACTTACATATGTTTCCACACTTTACAGAGTGCACTGCGTGTGTTTTGTGTATTGGGCACAAGTACTAGGGAAGTTTCCATGTCTTTGACATAACTGAAAAGTCTTCTTCATCCTTTGTTTGGCAAGTTTTCTATGGCTGGATGCTCTTCGTAACATTAACCAATTTACAACTGTACTAAGTGCATTTTATCATGGAATTAACACAAGAGAGGTTATAAAGTTTCAACAAGCTTCTCGAATTTTTGTTTGCTTCTGGCTACTCAAATGCTGAGTGTATTTTTCTTCTTTATTTTAGCAGACAACAATTGTACCATCTACCGAATGTAACATATTTTTATTTAATATACGCATCAAATAAGATGCATGCCTTTAAAAACTTGGAAACAATTTAACATCATACAAGTATTAAAGCTTTTTTAAAAAGCGGTGGTTTGCTCCCTCTTGCAGTTGACTAAAGAACAAATAGTTTCCAAGTGCTTTGAAGGCCTTATTCATTCAAAACATAAAATAAAATGGATTTCACAACAAAAGTGAAATCGGTGTAATATTCACTTCCAAAGAGAAACTGGTGTAATATTCACATCCAAAGAGAAACTGGCGTAATATTCTCCTCCGAAGCGAATATATTTTGGCACCTCATTTACATAGAATTAGAAGTTGGTGAAAATCAGCAAAATTCAAATATAAGCCCCCCCCCCCCCCTCCCCTCATTTTACCATCAATATTTTTGGGGTCACATATTTCTCATTTCTCAGCTTATATACAAGTATATACAGTATATCTCTTGCACGCTACATTTAACTGATCAGATATTAAACATTTTTCGTCAAGTAGTTGCAATTTTCAGTTGAGGAAACCCTGACTATATCTAACCGGTAGCATCTAGCCTCCTCCACTAGTTCCTGCTCCTTACCTGTAAGACTTGTGATGTTCCAGCTTGCTTCAGCCATTGTAAACACTGTTCCTATGTAAACATAGTTGCTATGTTAAATATCTAAGTTACTGGCTAACTGAATAATATTTATCTTGGAGAAACAAGAAAAATTATCACAGTATTACACAACATATCAAATATAATGAACCTTCTTTGGTTTTGACAAGAGGTAGGGTGTTTGAAGACTCTGCCCCTCATGACTCTCTCAGGAATTAGTGGCTGAAGGAGGAGGAGAAGGATAACAACAACAACAATAATAATTGTTTCTACTTTTGGCACAAGGCCAGCAATTACCCAGTACATTACTGGTACTTTATTTTATCGAGCCCGTAAGGATGAAAGGCAAAGTTAACCTCAGCGGGATTTGAACTCAGACCGTAAAGGGACGTAACTATACTGGAAAGCATGGCGTCCGACTCTCTACCGATACTGCCAATCCACCAAGGCATCTATGCAAAGTAAACAATTTACCACATTCTGAGAAGTGGTATGAGCATAAGCCAGAGTTGGTGAAAGAAAACGATCACATGAAGGTGCTATGGGATTTTAGGATACAGACGGACAAGAGATTAGAACACAATATGCCTGACCTGGTGGTTTTGGACAAGGAAAAAAGATTGTACCTGATTGTAGATGTAGCCTGCCCATTTGACACGAGCGTGCAAGAAAAGGAGGAGAAAATTAACCGATATCAGGATTTAAAGTGGGAAAAAGGATTTGAAACTGCCATGAGATCAAGGTCGTCCCGATTGTCATAGGTGCACTAGGTACTATCTCAAAGAGTTTCCAAGATTAGTCCAGCCCCGTTTTTTTTAACACTTCAAAAGGCATGCTTGCTGGGAACATCAAGAACCCTCCGATACGTCCTGAATGTCTGAGGCTGCAGGTAGTGGCTTGATATTCATTTCAACAAACCTTTCAGTTAAATAACATCAATGACTCTACATAAACAACTTGTTGCCGGACGAACAGAAAGGATGCCGAAAGAAGTCCTGTGGTACAAAATATCAGTTACTTATTGATAAGATGGTAATGAGGAATTGCAAGAGGAGGCACACTTGTCTTGCCATGGGATGGATAGATTACAAAAAGGCACCTCATTCTTGGATAACCAAAAGCCTAGAGATCTTCAATGTGGCAGATAACATCAGCAAAAGTATGAAGTCCTGGGAAACAGAGTTAACATCAGGCGGAGAATCCTTGGGAGGCGTGAAGATCAAGAGAGGTATCTTCCAGGGAAATAGTTTGTCCTTGCCCTGATACCACTGTCCGTCATATTGCGAAAAGTGAGAGCAGGATACAAGTTGGGAAGAGAAGAGCTTACCATCAACCACCTCCTCTTCATGGACGATCTTAAACTCTTTGGGAAGAGTGAGGAGTTGGATGTACTTGTTGACACTGTCTGTATTTTCAGCAATGATATATGTATGGAATTTGGTGTTAATAAGTGTGGAGTCCCAGTGATGAAGAGGGGTAAATTGAGCAGAAGCAACGGAATCCAGGTGTCAATTTCCTTTATCAACTCACCAACAGGTGAGATGATAAAGGAAATTGAGACTGAAGAGGGATACAAATATGTAGGTGTTCTGGAGGCAGATGACATCAAGAACAAAAAAATGAAGGAATTGATAAGATCTGAATACATAAGGAGAGTAAGGAGCGTATTAAAGTCACATCTAAATAGTAGGAATGTCATTATTGCAGTTAATTCCCAAGCTGTGTCTATTATTAGGTACAGTGCGGGAATTCTGAGATGGAATGTTGCTGAACAAAAAGAAATGGATAGGAAGACTAGGAAGCTAATGACTATCTACAACATGTTCCACAAGAGGAGTGATGTTGATAGACTCTACTTAAAGAGATCTGAAGGTGGAAGAGGTCTTATCAGCATAGAGGATTTGTTCAGATGGAGAAAAACAACCTGCACAAATATGTGACTCAAAATTGTACTGAAGGAGAAGACAATAGACTAGGGAATGTCCAAGGAGGATATAACAACAAGGAGGAAGAGCAACCTTAATGAAAAATCCCTTCATACCACCTTCTTTAAGAAAACAGAATTTAGAGATCCACAGACATGGAACTGGTTAAAAAGAGGAGACCTTAAAAAAGCTACAGAAGGAATGCTAATGGCTGCGCAAGAGCAAGCCCTCAGAACGAAGTGGGTGAAACACCATATTGACAAGGAGGAGGCTAGCTCACTGTGTAGGATCTGTGGAGAGAGAGAGGAGACTGTGGCTCACATTGTATCCGAGTGTAAACACCTAGCCCAGACTCACTATAAAGGCTGGAGACATGATGTGATAGGCAAAGTAAACAATTTACCACATTCTGAAAAGTGGTATGAACATAAGCCAGAGTTGGTGATAGAAAACGATCAGGTGAAGGTGCTATGGGATTTTAGGATACAGATGGACAAGAAATTAGAACACAATGGACCTGACCTGGTGGTTTTGGACAAGGAAAAAAAATTGTGCCTGATTGTAGATGTAGCCTGCCCATTTGACACGAGAGTGCAAGAAAAGGAGAGGGAGAAAATTAACCGATATCAGGATTTAAAGTGGGAGTTAAAAAGGATTTGGAACTGCCATGAAATCAAGGTCATCCCGATTGTCATAGGTGCACTAGGTACTATTTCAAAGAGTTTCCAAGGATGGTTAAAGAAGATTAGTCCAGCCCCGTTTTTTGGAACATTTCAAAAGGCATGCTTGCTGGGAACAGCAAGAACCCTCCGATAAGTTCTGAATGTCTGAGGCTGCAGGTAGTGGCTTGATATTCATTACAACAAACATTCTAGTTAAATAACATCAATGACTGAGACTCAAAGAACAATAATAATAATAATAATAATAATAATAATAATAATAATAATAATAATAATAATAAAGGGAGGAATGCGGGATTGTGTCCTGAATATATGTTTTTATCCTGTTAGTAAAATAAGTTGGAAATCACCAGGCCCAGATGGTGTGCAGGGGTATTGGATTAAAAATATAACATCCCCCCACCCGAAACTGACAACCATGTTCAATGACTGCTTGATGTCAGGTGAGGTACCAGAGTGGTTGACAAAAGGTACCACAGTTCTGGTAATGAAAGACCGAATCAAGGGTAATGATGTTACCAGCTATAGACCTATCACTTGTCTGTCCGTAATGTGGAAACTGTTGACAAGCATTATGTCTGAGGAAATCTACCATCACCTCCACACAAACAACTTGTTACCGGACGAACAGAAAGGATGCCGAAAGAAGTCCCGTGGTACAAAGGACCAGTTACTTATTGATAAGATGGTAATGAGGAATTGCAAGAGGAGACACACTGGTCTTGCCATGGGATGGATAGACTACAAAAAGGCATTTGACATGGTGCCTCATTCTTGGATCACCAAAAGCCTAGAGATCTTCAAGGTAGCAGATAACATCAGACAGTTGTTGGGCAAAAGTATGAAGTCCTGGAAAACAGAGTTAACATCAGCTGGAGAATCCTTGGGAGGTGTGAAGATCAAGAGAGGTATTTTCCAGGGAGATAGTCTGTCCCCTCTGTTGTTTGTCCTTGCCCTGATGCCCCTGACCATTATACTGCGAAACGTGAGAGCAGGATACAAGTTGGGAAAGGGAGAGCTTATCATCAATCACCTCCTCTTCATGGACGATCTTAAGCTCTTCGGGAAGAGTGAAAAGGAGTTGGATGTGCTTGTTGACACTGTCTGTATTTTCAGCTATGATATATGTATGCAATTTGGTATTAGTAAGTGTGGAGTCCTTGTGATGAAGAGGGGTAAATTGAGCAGAAGCAACGGAATCCAGGTACCAACAGGTGAGATGATAAAGGTAATTGACACTGAAGAAGGATACAGGTATTTGGGTGTTCTCTACTTAAGGAGATATGAAGGTGGAAGAGGTCTTATCAGCATAGAGGACTGTGTTCAGATGGAGAAAATCAACCTACACAAATATGTGACTGATAGTAAGGAGCTAATGCTCAGAATTGTACTGAAGGAGAGGACAATAGACCAGGGGATGTCCAAGGAGGAAATAACAAGGAATGCTAATGGCTGCGCAAGAGCAGGCCCTCAAAATGAAGTGGTTGAAACACCATATTTACAAGGAGGAGGCTAGCCCACTGTGCAGGATCTGTGAAGAGAGAGAGGAGATGTGGCTCACATTGTATCCGAGTGTAAGCACCTAGCCCAGACTCACTATAAGGGCTGGAGACATGATGTGATGGGCAGGGTGATCCACTGGCACCTATGCAAAGTAAACAATTTACCACATTCTGAGAAGTGGTATGAGCATAAGCCAGAGTCGGTGATAGAAAACGATCAGGTGAAGGTGCTGTGGGATTTTAGGATACAGACGGACAAGAAACCTCCGATACGTCCTGAATATCTGAGGCTGCAGGTAGTGGCTTGGTATTCATTTCAACAAACTTTCCAGTTAACTAACATCAATGACTGACACTCAAAGAACAATAATAATAATAATAATAATAATAATAATAATGCTTTCTTTATTAACCACAAGGGTTTACATAAAGTAGACATTAAGGACAGTACAGGACAATACAGGACGGTACAAAAGGGCATTTCTGCGTGTAAAAAAACCCCAAAAAACAGAGGATGTAATAATAGAACAATGAAAAAAATTCCCCAATAGGTGGGAGACTTCCGAGGGACATTTGTGGAGAAAGCCCATTAAAAGCCACAGTGACCCTGACCACCAGAGTAAGTGCCCTCTCCCAGTTTTCCACCTTTAATTTACAGACACATACTCAGAGTAGGCCCATTCACTCGGGCCATACTTGCTTCTCTCACCCATGTTTCAACAAAATGCTGGGAAGAGAGCACTTCCCTCTCTACCCTGATTTTCCTTTTCAAATGAAATTTGAAAAAGTTAATCAGGTCATCACCGAAGAGTTAAGTGCTCGTCTTCAGCCCTTTCAAACGTGTCCACCATACTATCTCTTTCGCCATGGCCACCAGACAGATAAAAACTGCCTGTCCTTCCCGGCTAAAGGAAGAGGGCGGGGCAATCCTCACGATGGACTCAGCTGATAGCTGGATCCGTCCTACATGCGACAGCAGGTGTTCGACATAAACCCACAAGTCAGCAATGCTCGGATACTGGATGAGTGCATGCAGGATGGTTTCGTCGCCCTGCACGCATCTCGGACATGCCTGGCTGACGGCACCTCCATGCCTGTAGAGTTTATCCCGAACTGGCAAGGCTCCTCGATAGTACTGCCAGGCCAGGGATTTCTGGAAGTTGTCCATAGGCCCCGGCCCGAAAGTTCTTTGGAAGAGATTGGCTAGTTGATTTTCGTCGACGCCTAGAGTTTCCCCAAGTATGTTATCGCTCTTCCCCTCCACTAATCCTCTACAGAACGCCATGGTGGAGTTTCCACTGATCACATTGCCCGATTGGTCGAGGGCTGTGAGCGCCTGAAGACATTCCAGTCTCCAAGCGCTTCCTCTCGGTCTTCGCTTGACCCAGGACTGCAGCTCCGTCAAGGAGACGAGCTGGGGAAAGATGCGTCTAGCAAACGGCGACCACACCTGATCACCGTCGAGGAAGAGGTGGAGATGTCGTAGCCTGAGCGCGTGTCTGCGCATCATCAGCCACGGCATGCCCAGCCCTCCACGTAGCTGGTGTTGACAGCAGATGGACCGCCTGACCATCGGAGCGCGTCCATTCCACAAATATGCTGACACGGATCTTCCGCATCCTAGTTCGCGCGGGACCCCCCTCAACGTCTCCAGTTTGTGCAGCAATGGCTCGAGAGTCAATACGTACAAGAGGGACGAGAGGGGACATCCTTGGCGGACCGAGCGCATGATGTTGAACGGTTCTGAAAGGTGACCATTCACTCTCCCCACATAGCAGATGTCGCTGTGCATGGCAGCGATCCAGCCTCTGAAGACAGGCCCAAAGCCAGCTGCCCTCAGGACTGCCGCTAGGTAACGATGGTCGACCCTATTGAAAGCTTTCGACTGATCTAAATTGATCAAGGACCCACCCATGCCAGGTTCCCTAACCCTCTCTACGATGTATCGCATGAGGTGGAGGTTGTCGTGGATGGATCTGTCGGGAATGGTGCATGTCTGCGCCTCTCCCACCAGACCACCAACGACAAGCGCCAACCTCTTTGCTAGCACCTTGGCCCAAATCTTGAACTCTGTGTTTAGCAGAGTTATGGGCCTGAAATTATCTATGTTATCCTCCTTTCTCAGGAGCACCACAGCTCCTTGTCTCACAGAGCTGGGAATTCTCCCGTTCTGTTGCCAGTTGCAGTAGACGTCCGCCAAGAGGCCTCCGAACAAGTCTGGCATCTGTACGTAAAGTTCATAGAGCAGACCATCCAAACCAGGCGATTTACCCATTGTGCAGCCATTCATTGCCTCCCATACTTCAGCGGCTGTTATCGGCTTTTTGCAACCCTCCGCCTCAGTGGCCGAGAGCCGCGGCAGTCCGTCGAGGTGGACACTAAAGTCCATCCCTCGATCCGGCCCGCCGCTGCCCCCAAACAGCTGTGCAAAGTGTCGCTGAAAAGCTTCACACATTTGCCCGGGATCGAGTAGCATGCGCCCGTTGTGGTCCACCAAAGACTGGATCGTGGCTTTGTTTCCACGACGCGCCTCCGCCACTCGGGCCCATTGAACGGCTTTCGTCCCCTCGTGTCTGAGAGCACGCACCCTAGCTCTGACAACGCAGCCTTCGTGCTTTGCATTGAAGAATTGGTCAAGGGCCAATTTCGACGCAAGTACGTCAGTCCCGATGCCTTTGCTAAGTGCCTCGTCTAATTTTCTAACTAGTTCTCCCTCTGCTCTATTTTTCTCTATTGCTAAAGTCTTACTAAACCTAATGGACTCTATTCTAATCGCTCTTTTCAGAGCAAACCACCACTTGTTGTTCACGATGGCCTCCGTCAATGGCCGCTTAACTAGTTCGCTAATCCGGTCTCTGTAGGCCTTGCGCGCTGGTAAGGACGCGTTTAGCTTCCAGTAGCCGGGTCCTCATCTATGAAGCCTATCTAAGTCAAGCACACAGATCACGAATTTGTGGTCCGTGTAGCTGACTATCTTGAATTGTGGACAGCCTATGCTAGACCTATCTATTTCCCTACAAAATACTCTATCTAGATATGATCTGGATGATCCTATACGATTTGTCCAAGTCCACATTGGCACATTCGGGAAATCCAATCGGTACCTGTCAGACAGTTCAAAACACCTGAGCAGGTTGGTGAGGCTCTTGCACCCTCCTCCCCTATCCGCTAATCCCACACAGTTCCAGCGTGCATCTAAGATTCCGTTCCAGTCGCCCACTAACACTAGGTCTCCAGACGCCGGAAGAAATTAGGCCGCCCTGCTCCTGTCGGGGCATAGACAGCCACTAGCCTGAAAGCTTTTCCGTCTCCGCTGGTCACGTCCAGCACCACCAACTTACCTTCCGGGTCCAGGAAGATGGCCTGTATGGCGAGATGCAAACCTCTCCAAAAAAGCACAGCAACTTCTCCCCCCGATCCAGGATGGCTGGGAGATGCGTACACATTGTAGCCGCCGAAGATCGGTCCGAAGGCCTGTGCTTCGGAGATTCTGGTCTCACTGATGGCCACATCTATGTTTAGTGATCTGAGGTTGTTGAGCAGGTGGCCCTGCTTCCATGACGACCCCAAGCCACGCGCATTTATGCTGCCTATTCTGAGTGAGGTCATGTTGAAATGGAGTGGAAAAGATGGGAAAGACTACTTACCTTACTTCTCGTAGAGGATGGATGGTTTCTCCATCCTTTTCACTGCTTGTGGCCTCCTCAGGAAGGATGTCCTTATAAATCCTCCTGGAGAGTGCTTGTTGGAAGTCTCCGATGTCTTTGGTGAATTTTTGTTTTAGTGTCGTGTACGTTTTCTGTGTGATGCAAGTGATTTGTATGTGTGGAGGTGGTGTGAACTTTTGGGTTGTTGTGTAGTCTTTTTCTGTGATGCTGGTGTTGTGTTGGATGTAGTGTAATAATTGGTTGTTGTTCAAATTTAATGCTGTGTAGTGTGTATCGTTTTGGTTGTTTTGTTTTGTTTGTATTTGTTGTGGGTTTGTTTCTGTTTCGCTTTTTGGTGACTTTTGTGGTGATGGTGATGGTGGTGTTAGGGTTAATGATGGTGATGGTGTTGGTGTTTGTGGTGATGGGGTTGGTGATGCTGGTGTGGATGGTGGCATAGCTGTCCTAACTTTTTTGTTTGATAGTTTATTTGTTTCCCTCTGTATTTTGTTTTTGGAGGGGGAGGGAAGAGGATTTTTTCTTTTTTGGTTTCTTTTTCTTTTTTGGTTTCTTTTTCTTTTTTTCTTTTTTCCTGATACCGTTTACCACTCATCGTCGTCACAATCTGTCTCCAGTTGCAATAGGTTGGGGAGTGGAAAATCCTCCACAGGCGTTGGTTTTGGTTGTGGCATGGTGGATGGTGTAGGCGCTGGTGCTAGTTCTGGCGCGTTGGGTGGTGGTGATGTTGGTTTTGCTACTGTTGCTGTTACAGTTGCTTCTTTGCTGCTGCTACAGTTGCTGCTGCCATTTCTGTTGCTGGTGGTGTTGATGTTTGAGTCACTGGGGTGGGTAAGAGAGGTGGTCTCAACCTTTTAGCCTGAGGGCAGAAAGCCCTTAGGTGGGTTTCTTCACCACAAACGACACACCTAGGCCTTCTGCCCTAGACGATTACAGTGAGGTGGCTGCCGTCAGTGAGGTCTATTACCTCTGGGATCTCCTCAATGCTTTTTTGGTCCGCTTGGATCAGGAGTCCATCCCAGATCCGGACCAGTTCTCCTGCTTTTCTTTCGCTATTTCGATTATCTTGGTGTTGGCTTCGATGCCGGCGAGAACGGCAGCCATTAGCCAGGGAATTTCGATGGCCGGTGGAACGTGGGTCACCCTGATCTTCACGAGTATCTGACCACAATAGCTTGGGACGAGTGTGAAGTCGTCACTTCTTAATGGGGCCATGGAGTGCTCTCTGGTCTCCTGTGGTGTTTCAAAGAACACGTTTACGGTTCCATATTTCTGCCCACGTCTGATGTGGGTTTTTTTTGCCCACACATGTCCCAAAGCTTTTTGGATTTGGGACTCGGATGCCCGTTCCACTCGGCGCGATTTTATGTTAATCGTCCGATAAGACATGGTGCATAGGCGCCGATGCTCCATTTTATTAGGTGTGTGTGTGTGTGTGGGGGGGGGGGGGGGGGGCTGACCCTGTACCCATCTTTCTTTACCATTTTTTTGGCTTCTTCTAATTCCTCCTGAGTTACCTGGAATGCTTCGCACTTTTTTGCTACTCTCGGAAAAGAGGGTAGTTTTCTTAATTTCATTGTTGCTGTTGCTGTTGTTATCGTTATTTTTGTTATTGTTAATTTTAGTTTCAGTTGTGGTGGTGGTGGCGTCAGTGGTGTTCGGTGAGGAAGAGTTTATTTTGGTTGAATTCATTTCGATATCACGAGTTAATTTATTTTTTTCTTTTGTTTCTGTTGTCGCTGTGGTGGTGGTAGGTGTGGCGGCTTTAACACCTGCAGTCATTGGTAATGGCGGGAAATTAATGTCTGCCTGAGACAAATTTAAAATATTGCTACTGCTTACATTTTTAGTGTTGGCAAACGTAGTAATATTTACAATGGTGGTGTCGGTGTGAGGTGTTAGTTTGTGAGGAAGGTGTGACTCTGAGTCGTCCATGATTTTTCAAAGAAAAATTTTTGTTTGATAATTATAAAAGTGTAAATTTTGGGCTCAAGGCCCCAATCTTTTTGGGTGTCCTTTTCAGATAACAATGTACGTGCACTTATATACAGTTAACAATAAAAAGTTTCCATAAATGGCAATTTTAAACAACTGAAAATAACAAACCTTTGCGGAGCTCACGATGATACGATTTACTACATAGGTTGCCAATAATAATAATAATAATAATAATAATAATAATAATAATAATAATAAGAGGAAGAAGTAGCAGCATCATCAGCAGCAGCAGCTCAGTGTGTTTATGTTTTGCTTAATAAAGGTTTCTAATCAGGGAAATACTTTTTGCTCAACCTGTAGAGGTTTTGTCATAATTTGATCTGGTCAATGAATTTATAAGCATATAAAAGTGAGATACATGCTTAAATATACGTGAGTGTTAATAATTTCTTTATTTAATTGTATAATATCTTTATTTAATAGTATAAACAAATTTCTATATCAGTATTATTTGCTTTATTGAATCAATTTTTAGCTGATAGGTTTCCTTTAACATTTATTATATGAACGGAAGACATATAATTTAACAATGTCTGCATATTTAAAAGAAAATGAAGCAGAAAGGGAAACATTTTAAATAGTAAAAGTAAGGGAAAGCAAAGAGGGAGCAACAGACATTACAGCCCTGCCTCAGTGTGGTACAGTGTGATTTATCATTTATACTCTATACAATGGTAGTAGCAGAATGGGTGTTCAGTTGAAGAAGGAGGTTGAGAATTGTTTCTAGAATTGTGGGATGGTGACCTTGTTACTTTCTGTATTGTAGTAAATTTATGGTCAGCTGGTATCATGGTATATATATATATATATATATAGGGATTGTAACATCCAGTTACTGTAGGTTCACCAAAGTGAGCACTCGATGTGTAGTTTCCAGTAGGTATATTGGTGTTGTACTAAGCAGAGTATAATTATATATATATATATATATATATATATATCATCATCATCATCATCATCACCGTTTTACGTCCGTTCTTCCACGCTAGCATGGGTTAGACGGGTTGTCCTGTTGTGGGCAGTGTCTGGTCGGCTGACCATGCCTTGCTCATACAGGAACTGATCTGGCTTGATTTCTACAGCTGGATGCCCTTCCTAACACCAACCTGATTTACAGTGAGTGCTGGGTGCTTTTTCGTGGCGCCTACACGTCCACTTTACAGTGTGGGCTGGGTGCTTTTTTGCCGTGGCACCTCCACGACCACCTTGCGGTGTGTGTGGGGGGGGGGGGGGGGCATATTGTTTATATGCTTCAGCATGTACCCATGGGAGGTCGGGTACCCTGTATTACTGCGTGACGCCAGAAGTCACGGTCGTGTGTCATTGACTTTGAGAGGTGTAGTTGGGTAAGGTCGGCTTTTATCACCTCATCCCAAGTCATCTTGGGTCTCCCCACTCCGCGGTTTCCATCAACTTCTAGATATATAAGAACTGGGTTCTTTACAATATAATATATAGAATTATATACTCAAAGAAGTGTGTTTTGAATTAATGGGGTGAAAACCACTATGGTGCAATGCATATAATCTACAAAAAACAGAAAATACTTAACCGGAAAAAGTGAATTAAAATGTACTAACCATTTCAATAACTAATAAACTCCTGGACAAACTACAGATAGAGTTTGTTTCGCCAAAAATTAGTGTCTGAGTCATAGAATCTCAGGGCTTCTCAATATATTATTCTTGATATTTAGTTATCTGAATTATCTCTAGGAGTGTTATTCATACAATCTTTGCTCCTGTTGAGAAGCCCTGGGATTTCTGAATAGCTTGCCTAAGTCACCTAAGTGAAATCTTTCTGATTTTTTAACCCAACTTTTCAGTTGTAATTTATCTTTCTATCATTTTTATGATTGAGGAAAATGATGTGTATGAATTCTGAAGAAACAAATCAAAACAACCTGAGTTACCGCCCTTTTTTTTTTAATGTGGGCACAAATGTAAATTAGCGGCCCGCCTGATGAGAACCATATATCATGTGGCCCACTTCTTGAAAAAGGTCGCTCATGCTTGGTTTATGTGATCCCAGATATCAGTTAGAGAATTACAATAGATGTGGAGTACTTAAGCCTGATTACACAAGAGTATATTAATTGCGGTGATGCAAGTGCAAATTGACAATTAATTAAATATTGAAATACGACAATATATATATCATTCCACTGCAAAATGGTCGTGGAGGTGCCATGGCAAAAAAGCACCCAGTCCACACTGTAAATGAGGTTGGTGTTAGGAAGGGCATCCAGCTGTAGAAATCAAGCCAGAATCAGTTCCCGTCCCACCCTTGCAAGCAGGGAAAAGTGGACGTAAAATGAAATGATGATGATGATGATGATGATATATAGGTGTAATCTTAATAAGACTGTTTTTGCATCCCCTCTTTGTATTATTTCTTCATTTATATATATATACATACATATATATATATTATCATCATCATGATCACTGTTTTATGTCCGTTCTTCCACGCTAGCATGGGTTAGACGGGTTGTCCTGTTATGGGCAGTGTCCGGTCGGCTGACCTTGCCTTGCTCATACAGGAACTGATTCTGGCTTGATTTCTACAGCTGGATGCCCTTCCTAACACCAACCTCATTTACAGTGAGTGCTAGGTGCTTTTTTTTCCGTGGCGCCTCCACGACCACTTTGCAGTGGAATGATAGAGACTGGGGTCCCTATCATCTCATTTCTACAGCTGAGTAAACTGGAGCAATGTGAAATAAAGTGTCTTGCTCAAGGAAACAACACATCACCCGGTTCGAGAGTTGAACTCACAACCTTTCGATTGCAAGCCCAATGCTTTAACCACTAAACCATGCACCTTCATATATATATATATATATATATATATATATATATATATATATATATATATATATATATATATATATATATATATATATATATATATATATATATATATATATATATATATATATATATATATATATATATATATATATATATATATATATATATATATATATATATATATATATATATATATATATATATATATATATATATATATATATATATATATATATATATATATATATATATATATATATATATATATATATATATATATATATATATATATATAAAATACTGTCAAACAGTTGCCATAAATCATGTTTAGTAATCAGACAGGAACAGCTGGTTGGTCTTTTCTCTTCCTTTTTTTTATTTCTGCCCCTCTCTCTCTCTCTCTCCATCTCTACACTCTCTCTCTCTCTCAGAACTGTTACACACCTATCAGGTAACAGGTGTGTAATTAATACTACCTGTTTAATGCCACCCCACCCCCTACTCATTTTGTGTTGTAATAAGCTAATAGTGTAATAAGTGCAGTGGAGACCTGTAATTTCTATATTGCTGTGTTGCTTAGTGGTTAGGGTGTTTGGCTTAGGACTCCAATAAGGCTCACTATTCCTTTCATCTTTTTGTTGTGGTTAATAAAGAAAGTAGCAGCCCAGTGCAGCTGGTGTAGCCATCTGTCCTTCCAGCTGTCACATCCTGGAGGTTCTGCTGGATCAAGGAAGAGATAATTGAGAGCTTGCCTGTATTTCCTCAAAGCTACGTGGTCAACTAAACCTGGATGTTCAGGTGAATTAAGGGATGGAGGGTCAAGTGGTTTACTGTGTTTCTTTACAATTATATGGTCAACTAAAATCTGAATCAAGCGACATAGTTATGTCCCTTTACAGACCGAGTTGAAATCCCGCTGAGGTTAACTTTGCCTTTCATCCTTACGGGGTCGATAAAATGAAGTACCAGTAATGTACTGAGTAATTGCTGGCCTTGTGCCAAAAGTAGAAACAATTATATGCACAATAGGTTGGTTGGTAGGGAGGCAGATGGTTGGTATCCTCATGGTGTGGTGTCCAAACCATTGTGTCAGAACCATTACACACATTGTTGTATCTGATGATGGATAGTTGTTCTCTCCACAATCTTTACTGATTTTATCACCATCTGTTGCTCATACATTCCATGTATTGGCATAGATTCTACAGATGGATGCCATTCTACTTTATTCATGGATGCAAACTACTTTACTGAGGTGTACTGGGGTAGGCATATTATATGCACAAAATAAACACAAAAACAACACAGGGAATGATACTGTAAAACGAAGCAATGAAGATATATATCTAAACTATAATAAAGTAAGAAGCACAGGTTTATATTTTTTTATCCCCTTAGTAAAATAAGTTGGATTACTTTGAATAAATAATTGTTTCTACGTTAGGCACAAGGCCAGCAATTACCCAGTGCATTACTGGTACTTTATTTTATCGACCCCGTAAGGATGAAAGGCAAAGTTAACCTTGGCGGAATTTGAACTTAGAATGGCAAGGACCGTAACTCTATACGTCAAAGCATGGCGTCCGACCCTCTGCCAATACTGCCAATCCACCAATGAATGAATATTACATAATTTATCTACTAAATTTCGTGGCTGTTCATTAAATAAATTTTATTGTTTATTTAACGATTCACTTCTTTAACATTTTCAAATGTCAACACTTCCAGTTAGCGATCGCTTAAATAAACATTCATATATTTCCGTCACTGATTTTCTCCTATTGCAGTTTATATATAATATCGTCTTTTTTTATTGTATCATGGATTACTTTACTGATTACATAAGACAGTGTAATGCAGTCTTCATTCAATTTCTGTGTATATTGTCAATTACGATTTTATTTGATGTATCATATCTACATGCATATATACTTGCGTATAATATCAATATGCACGCTACACATGCTAGCAGTCAACCACCCGAACAGTGGTTTTTCTGCTAGTTAGTTTAATGCTTGATATCTATATATAAATTTGAGCGACTTCCGTTCATCCGTCCATTACACAATGTGTGTGTAAAAGGAAAGAAGGGGAGGGTGAAAAACTATAGCAAAACAGCTGCTGGCATTCCATTTTCTGTGTGTATATTTGTGTGAATGTATGTCTGTGAGTATTTTTGTGTCTCTGTGTTTGCGCGTTTATATTTATATACTCATACATATAAATGTATGCATATGCACATACACACAAACACATATACACATATGTGTTAGCGTGTTGAAAAAAATCCTAGTATAGGAAAAGAGACTTAATGCTTTGGATGTTAGTACTTCATCAGAATGTAGAATGAGACATAAAAGAAGAAATAGAATAATAGACAAGAGTAAGAAGAGGAAGAAACAGAATTTATTGTTTCGGAGGGAAAGCAGACGTGTTTAATCAGCCATTTTGGACACACTATATATGTTGGTTGGGTGGTATTCTGCTGACATGTCAAAAACCATCATACCCCTGGATCAGCCTCTATTCATGTGGCCAGACATTCTTTTGTGTTATCCACATGATGGGCTGGCATGATGGCTGGTAGGTTGGTAGGTTGTCATTCCTGTGACATGTTCAAACCCTCAAACTCTTTGCTGTATATAAATAACAATAGATCGAGCTTGTCCTCCTCCAGTTTCCTGATCTTGTTGTTACAAACTCTATTTTGTCTGGTTTCATTGATAGATCTTCTTGGGCAGTCAAATGATAAAACATCATCATCATCATCACCGTTTTATGTCCATTCTTCCACGCTAGCATTGGTTAGATGGGTTGTCCTGTTGTGGGCAATGCCAGATCGGGTGACCATGTCTTGCTCATACGAAAACTGATTTTGGCTTGATTTCTACAGCTGGATGCCCTTCCTAACACCAACCTCATTTACAGTGAGTGCTGGGTGCTTTTTTACCGTGGCACCTACACAACCACTCTACAGTGTTGACTGGGTGCTTTTTTGTTGTGACACCTCCACGACCACTTTGCAGTAGGAGGGGCTGGGGGCATATTGTCTATATGCTTCAGATTTGGCTTGTACCCATGGGAAATCAGGTCTTCTGTATTACTGCGAAACGCCAGAGGTCTCGGTCCTGTGTCATCGCATTCGAGAGGTGCAATTGGGCAAGGTCAGCTTTTATCATCTCATCCCAGGTCTTCTTGGGTCTCCCAACAAAACAATAAAACAGTAAAAGAATATATGAGGCTGGTGACCATTGTAATATTTTTAAGAATCACTATAAACAGGGTGGTGAAGGGAGTATAAAAAGAAGATAAATAATGATTTCTACTATAGGCACAAGGCCAGCAATTGGGGAGTGGGGAAAGTTGACCCCAGTGCATTACTGGTGCCTTATTTTATTAACTTCATAAGGATGAAAGTCAAAGCTAACCTTGGCGGGATTTGAACTTAGAACGTAACTCTATGCTGTAAGGGAGGGTGCCTGATGCTCTACCGATTCTGCTAATCCATTGCCAGTGTGTAATAATTGTTTATACTTTTGGCACAAGGCCAGCAATTACCTAGTACATTATTGGTACTTTATTTTATCAACCTCGTAAGGATGAAAGGCAAAGTTAACCTCAGTGGGATTTGAACTCAGAATGGCAAGGGCCGTAACTCTATGCATCAAAGCATGGTGTCCGACCCTCTACCGATACTGCCAATCCAACCCAATAATGGCCTCCAGTACTATGTAACTAGCCAGTGTGTGCTACTGAATATCAAACATGGTAGTGTCTGTTATCATTGTTATCATCAATGATGTTTTAATGTCCATTTTCCACACTGGCATGGGTTGGATGGGTAGTCATGTTCAGAGACCTGATTGGTCAGATGACCAGATATTGCTCATATGCTCCATATTTTGAGATGCCTTTCTTAACACCAGCCACTTGGACTAGGTGCATGTTTTTCATTGTGCCAGCACTACCTCTTTACAGAGCAGGCTTGGTGCATTTTATAGAGGCACCAGCACTACCACTTTATAGACTGGACTGGGTACATGTTTTTCATTGAGCCAACGCTACCACTTTACAGAATAGGCTGGGTGCATTTTATAGTGGCACCAGCATTACCACTTTACAAAGTGGTCTGCAGCAACACAAGATTCTGAATATATTGAAATTTCTGAGAGAGAGAGAGGAAAAACCAAAATCCTGCTGTAATTGTTAGTAACCTTGAATAAACAGAGAAGATAATTTGATTAAATTAAGAATGATTTAACAGTTGATTTACTATGCTTAGTTGACTTAACACAATGTTCATGATGGTGTTTGATGGTGGTTTGTTGTTGTTGTTGATAGTGGAGATGGTAATGGTGGTAATGGTGGTTGATGGTTGGTGGTAGTGGAGGTGGTAATGGGGTTGATGGTGGGTGGTGCTGATACAAACAGTGGTGGTGAGAGTTGTGGTGGTGGTGGCGGTGGTGGTGGAAAGTAACAACTGGAGTAAATACTACTTGTGCTGCTTCTGCTATTACTATTACTAACACTACTATTACTACTACTACTACTACTACTACTACTACTACTACTACTACTACTACTACTGAAGATCTATTGAGCCAGAATATTGACCTTTTAAGTACCCACTTGCTTTGAGGTTGTTCTTTGGTTTTATGAGAAGAGTTTATATATATATATAAGTTAGATAGATAGATAAGTTAGATAAATAGATTGATAAGTTAGATAGATAGATAGATAGATAGATATATTTCTTTATTTACCATAAAGGCATAAAAAGAAGGGACAAATACAAAGGGGGAGTTTACATACAATCGAGTAAAAAGGGTATAAAATGAAAATAATCGAAAACAACCTCAAAAGGGAGGGGACATAGATAGATAGATAGATAGATAGATAGATAGATAGATAGATAGATAGATAGTAGAGTTATTTAGATATTTTTAGTTTAATTTTATATGTAAATTGTCAATGGCTGTTAACAGCACTTGTGTTGACTTAAATGTAAAATATCTCTCCAACAAACTTCATTAATTCCAGTGAAATGATTTCTACTAGCAGACAAAGAACCATAGTTAATTTTCTTCCTCAATAAGTTCTAGTGGATATCGTTATTGCTGATTGTTTTACTGTGCCTGGTTTAGTGGTTCGGGTGTTGGACTTACAATTGTAAAGTCATAAGTTCAATTCTCATGATGTGGTTTAGTGGTTAGAACCTTAACTCTTTAGCATTTACATTACTCCATATTTACTATTGTATTTTTATGGTAAACACTTTATCTTACATAATTATCTCACATAATATCGAATGAGATATCTATGAGATTTTGATGTTATTTATTTTGAGAACAATAGCTTAACGTCAGTATGAGTGGCTGATTATGGCCGGTTTGAACAGAAAGAGGTCAGATATGGCTGGTTTAAATGCTAAAGAGTTAAATAATTGATCATAAGATCAAGAGTTTGATTCCTGGACCAGAAAGCATATTGTAAGGCACTTCATTTTACATTGTTTTTCATGATAGGACTCGGGGCCCCTATCAAAAACACCTGAGAAACCTCCTAGGAGACCAAGCCAACCTCATCTACATACAGTTGTCCCTGGGAAAGCATTTGTTAAAATGGTTTGCTAATGAGGCTCAGTGTATGAAAAAATATGTTGATGGATGATAATGATATATATGAAGGTGGAAGACTTACGTAGATTAGAGAGAAACGAAGCCTGCATGCTCCGATGGATGTGTAACAGTAATATACGTGAACGACAAAGCATAAAGGAATTGAGAGAGAGACTGAGCATAAGAGGAATCAAATGCTGCGTGCAGGAGAGGCGGTTACGCTGGTATGGACATGTGATGCGTATGAAGGATGACAGCTGCATAAAAAGGTGCAGAGCACTAGAAGTTGATGGAAACCGCGGAGTGGGGAGACCCAAGATGACTTGGGATGAGGTGATAAAAGCCGACCTTACCCAACTACACCTCTCAAAGTCAATGACACACGACCGTGACTTCTGGCGTCACGCAGTAATACAGGGTACCCGACCTCCCATGGGTACATGCTGAAGCATATAAACAATATGCCCCCCCCCCCCCACCGCAAGGTGGCCGTGGAGGTGCCACGGCAAAAAAGCACCCAGCCCACACTGTAAAGTGGACGTGTAGGCGCCACGAAAAAGCACCCAGCACTCACTGTAAATGAGGTTGGTGTTAGGAAGGGCATCCAGCTGTAGAAATCAAGCCAGATCAGTTCCTGTATGAGCAAGGCATGGTCAGCCGACCAGACACTGCCCACAACAGGACAACCCGTCTAACCCATGCTAGCGTGGAAGAACGGACGTAAAACGGTGATGATGATGATGATGATGATGTACATACTTATACACACACATGAGCATACAGACATATATGTCATAGTTGTTCATCACCTATTTACTGACCATCATGTATGATGTAGTATGAAAAGAAGAACCTGCATAGGTGTGAAATGTAACAGCAACAACACACACACACAGTGACAATGCCAAAGATAAAGACAAATTCACCTCATGCTGCCAGACGAAAAGGCAAGGACTCCTCTTTATTTCGGCCGCGGATGGCCAACATACCCCCCCCCCCCCCAACCGTTCCCACCCACCAAGCGCAATCCAAAACTTCAGAGTTGGTACCATGAATGTAGGCACCTTAAAAGGTCGCTCTAACGAGGTTGTAGAAATGCTTGAACGTAAGGAGCTTGATGTTTGTTGTATCCAAGAGACCAGGTGGAGGGGTGGGTCTGCTAGATTCATTGTGGGTAAAAAACGATGCTATAAGCTTTTCTGGGTGGGAAATGACAATGGGCTGGGTGGGGTAGGAATCATGTTAGCAGAAAAATGGGTAGATAAGATAATAGACGTAAATAGAGTGAATGACAGAATAATTAAAATAAGACTTGTCCTAAATAGAACTACTGTGACAGTAATATCTGCATACGCACCCCAATCCGGACTGCCTGGCATTATAAAAGACAGATTCTATGAGAAATTGATGCTCACTACCTCCCAAATAACTGACAGTGACTACATAATTATTACTGGTGACCTAAATGGTCACGTTGGACAACATTGTGATGGCTATGACGGAATCCATGGAGGCTATGGGTTTGGTACTAGAAATGAGGAAGGCTCCAGAATCCTGGAATTCTGTGACGCAAATAACCTAACTGTCTGTAACACTAACTTCAAAAAACGAGACAATCACTTGATCACCTATAGATCAGGGGAACACGCCAGTCAGATAGATTATATCCTTACCAGAAGACGTGATAGAGTGTCTGTTGTAAACACTAAATCCCTCCCCCATGAAGAATGCACCTCCCAACATAGACTCATAGTCAGCGACCTCATAGTCAGGACAAGACGTACTCGACAACAGAGGAGGACTATCCTCAGGAGAAAAATATGGAAGCTAAAGGACCTCACAGCCAGTAATAAGTTTAAAAGCATATTACTTGATGCTTTTGACAGTAAGGAAGAGCAATTAGAGTCGTACAATATAGAGGAACAGTGGGAATTCCTGAAAGCTAACCTTCTGAAGGTGGCAGATGATGTCTGTGGCTGGAGCAGGCCTATAGGCAGGAGGAGAGTAACGTGGTGGTGGAACAGTAAGGTGGAGGAGTCAATTAAGGCCAAAAAGCAGGCTTGGAAAGTATGGCGGGATGGGGGAAGTAGAGAAGACTATCAAGTGGCCAGGAGGGAAGCTAGGAGACAAGTGTTCTTCGCAAGAAGGGAAGCAGAGGAAAGAAAGTTCAAGCATGTTCTACAACGCGAGGACCAAAAACATGAGGTGTTCAGGATTGCTAGGCAATGTGTCAAGGAAAACAGTGATATTGTCGGGGAGAAGTGTGTCCTTAATGATGATGGTGTACTTGCCATCAGTGACGCTGATAAGAAGGTAGCTTGGAAGTGTCACTACGAAAGGCTACTAAATGAGGAGAATAAATGGGAGAAAGACAGTCTCCCCCACATCGATCCAATAGAGGGACCAGCAGTGCTAGTTGAAGGTAGTATAATAGGTAAGGCAATCAAAGATATGAAGACGAGTAAGGCGGCTGGGCCTTTGGAATAGTTGCTGAAATGCTGAAAGCATCTGGAACGGTGGGACACACTATGGTCACCCGAATAGTAAACCAAGGCATACAGAATGGGGTCGTTCCGAAGGACTGGCGTAGCAGCATCATCATTAACTGCTACAAGGGAAAAGGAGATGCCCTAGATAGAGGTAACTATAGGGTCATTAAGTTAGTTGACCAGGTCATGAAGGTCAGGGAAAGAGTTATAGCGCAACTAATCAGAGAGCGAATTGATCTAGATGAAATGCAGTTTGGGTTTGTTTCAGGTAAAAGTACCACAGATGCTCTTTTCCTTGTACGACAACTACAAGAGAAGTACCTAGCTAAAAGTAAACCCCTCTACTTAGCTTTTGTAGACCTGGAAAAAGCCTTTGACAGAGTCCCCCGTTCCATTATCTGGTGGGCTCTTATAAAACTAGGTTTTAGATGTATGGCTTGTGAGAGCTATACAAGCTATGTATAATGAAACAGTCAGTAAGGTTAGAATTAACAACGAATATAGTGAAGAGTTTAGTGTAAAAGTTGGTGTTCACCAAGGCTCTGTCTTTAGCCCCCTCCTATTTATTATTGCCCTTCAGGCTATAACAGATGAGTTCAAGACCGGCTGCCCATGGGAACTCCTATACACAGATGATCTAATGCTCATAGCTGAATCAATGGCCGAACTAGAGAAGAAATTCCAAACATGGAAGCATGGCCTGGAATCAAAAGGCCTTAAAATTAACCTGTCTAAGACTAAAGTTCTAGTTTGTAGGAAGGAAAATAGGGCACCAGTCCCATCTGGGAAATGCCCTTGCTCAGTGTGTAGGAAAGGAGTAGGCAGAAACTCCATTTTATGTCCCAAATGCAAAGTATGGGTGCATAAAAGATGTAGTGGGATCACAGGTAAGCTAACTAAGAATATAGATTTTATATGTGGCCGGTGCTCTGGTGCAATAAGTAGCAGCAAGTGCCCACAAAATACTAGCTCATTCCATTGCACAGATGGTTCTATAGAAATAGTGGACACCTTCCATTACCTGGGTGACAAAATCAGCAGTGGTGGAGGGTGCTCTGAAAGTACAGTAGCTAGAGTCAGAACGGGAGGGAAAAAGTTCAGAGAGCTTATACCACTATTGGCCGCTAAAGGGTTCTCTCTAAAAATGAAAGACAGGCTGTATGGTGCCTGCATACGAACAGCAATGTTACATGGCAGTGAGACCTGGACATTGTGTGCAGAGGATATACGCAGACTGGAGAGGAACGAAGCTTGCATGCTCCGCTGGATATGTAATAGTAATATACGTGAACGGCAAAGCATATACAAACTAAGGGAGAAATTAGGAATAAGAGGGATCAGAGGTAGACATGGTGTTGAAGTGTGTTCCACTCTGTCAATACATCGATATGTCCTGCTCCTGGGTGTGTTGTTAGTCCTCCAAGGAACTGGAATCCACTGAAACAACCAACATATAATCAATATATATATATATATGGAGGCATATGGTTTAGTGGTTAGAGCATTGGCCTTGCAATCGAAAGGTTGTGAGTTCAATTCTCAGACCGGGTGATGTGTTGTTTCCTTGAGCAAGACACTTTATTTCACATTGCTCCAGTTTACTCAGCTGTAGAAATGAGATGATAGGGACTGGGGTCCCTATCATTCCACTGCAAAGTGGTCGTGGAGGTGCCACGGCAAAAAAGCACCCAGCACTCACTGTAAATGAGGTTGGTGTTAGGAAGGGCATCCAGCTGTAGAAATCAAGCCAGAATCAGTTCCCGTCCCACCCTTGCAAGCAGGGAAAAAGCGGACGTAAAAATGAAATGAAATGATGATATATATATAGAAATAAGAGGGATCAGATGCTGTTTACTCAAGAGAAGACTACGTTGGTATGGTCAGGTGATGCGCATGAAAGACGACAGCTGCATAAAAAAAAGTGCAGGGCAATAAAAATAGACGGTAGCCACGGAGTAGGCAGACCCAGAAAAACCTGGGACGACTTGATAAATTCCGACCTCACACACTTACACCTCTCCAAGACAATGTCACTGGACCGAGATCTTTGGCGCTACGCAGTAATACAGAAGACCCACCTTGCCTAAGTACAAAGCGAAACCTACAGTCAGGAGGCTCCTCTTAACCAAAAATATACACCCCCATCCCACTACCCCCACCCCCACCCCCATCTACACCACCCCTTTCTCTGTAAAGTTATGTTGGTACCACAACATCCAGTCCTAAATAAATGAGGTCGTGTAGGTGTCACGACAAAAAAACACTCAGTCCACGCTGTAATGTGGCCGTGTAGGTTACACGGTAAAAACCTCCCAGTCCCACACTGTAAATGTGGTTGGTGTTAGGAAGCGCATCCAGCCGTAGAAAACCCGCCAGACAGTCCTATACGAGCAAGACAACCAATCTTGCCTCAAGTGGGAAAATTCCCGTCCAAACCCATGCAAGCATGGAAGATGGACGTTAAACGATGATGATGATGATATATACAATATATTAACAAATGGAAACTATATTTATAAAAGCATATTTATTTTATAATACATATTTCAAGGGCCACCAAGGCAAATTATGGTGCGCTTTCATCAGATAAAATACAATACAGATTTGTTTTATAAATAAATATTGACATACCTAAGTACAAAGTGAAACCTTCTACAGTCAGTAGGCACCTCTAACAAAAATACACCCTCATCCCCATCCCACTACTCCCACCCCATCCACACCACCCCTTTCAATGTAAAGTTATGTTGGTACCACAACATCCAGTCCGAAACAAATGAGGTCGTGTAGGTGTCACGACAAAAAAAACACTCAGTCCACGCTGTAATGTGGCCGTGTAGGTAACACGGTAAAAACCTCCCAGTCCACACTGTAAATGTGGTTGGTGTTAGGAAGGGCATCCAGCCGTAGAAAACCCGCCAGACAGTCCTATATGAGCAAGACAACCAATCTTGCCTCAAGTGGGAAAATTCCCGTCCAAACCCATGCTAGCGTGGAAGATGGACGTTAAACGATGATGATGATGATGAAACCCTGAAAAAAGACAACCTTAACGGTTGGAGCTTCCTGGATAGGAACCGTTAAGGTTGTCTTTTTTCAGGGTATATCAATATTTATTTAGAAAACAAATCTGTATTGTATTTTATCTGATGAAATCGCATCATAATTTGCCTTGGTGGCACTTGAAATATGTATAATAAAATAAATATGATTTTATAAATATAGTTTCCATTTGTTAATATATTGTATATTTACTCCACTAATCTGTTGAGTGTTTTATATCAGTTATAAAAATGTTTAAGCTTGTTGAATCCCAACAAATTAAATATAACCTCTGCATATATATATATATATATATATATATATATATATGCAAAAGTTTTATTTAAATTGTTGGGATACAACAAGCAAATATTTTATAACTGATATAAAGCACTCAACAAATATTTGGAGTAGATATATGATATTAATAAATGGAAACTATATTTATAAAACCATATTTATTTCATTATATATATTTCAAGGATACCAAGTTACATTATGGTATGCCTTCATCAGACAAAATACAATATATAACAGTTTTATAAATAGACATTGACGTACCCTTTAAAAATTGACCGTTGCTTTTGGAGGCCATCAACGGTCAATTTTTAAAGGGTACGTCAATGTCTATTTATAAAACTGTTATATATTGTATTTTGTCTGATGAAGGCATACCATAATGTAACTTGGTATCCTTGAAATATATATAATGAAATAAATATGGTTTTATAAATATAGTTTCCATTTATTAATATCGTATATATATATATATATATATATATATATATATATATATATATTAAACAGAAAGTTATTTGTCTCTAATATTCTTAGACATCTCAATGAAAAGATAAACATCAAATCAGAGAAGCATTTCAACATATTTAACTTAAGCCAGATATGAGTGAAACATCAAATCTTTAAGCAAAAGTAGATGATTTCAAATACTTCAGTGCATATATCAACTTGTCAAATGATATAAACAACAGGATAATACAAGCATGGACTGCTGTGAACTTGTTAAATAAGATGTGGAAATCTAACATAACCACAAAAATAAAAGGTAAACTATTCAAAGCTACAGTGGAATCAATCTTTCTATATTCCTGTGAACCATGGTCAGTGATGATACCTATCACCAAAGTTTTAGATGGTTGCTACACATGAATACTAAAAAGGATAAAAAACATCAAACTTCTTGACCGTGTTTCAAACAAAATACTTTATAGCAACTTCCTGTTCATTAGCCATACCACCCATGTAAGGCTTCTTCAACTTGCAGGTCATGTAATGAATGGCAATGGAGCTGCTAAAAATCTTTTACTATGGGAGCTCACTAATGTGAAACACAAACACAAAAGACCTCTCAAGACATTAAAGAGAGTCATTGAGGAAGATACAGAATGATCTTGTGAAGAACTGAGGCAGTTTATGTTGGATTATGTGAAATGGAAAAGTTTTATCATATCACCACAAAGAAGTGGAGGAATTTAGTAGTTAGTAGCTTATATTACTCTCAATCGAGATTTTGGTTTAGGTTAATATGTTTTTATATATTTTTATTTTTTGTATTTACTGGGACCTTATTTCTGTTTCTCCATTGTGATCCTGTCTCTATTTTGTACTCCTGAAAAAGGGCTTAAGCCTGACATGTCGAACTTTCTTTACTCTTTCCAATATAAAGTAATAAGACTTTTGTACCTCTGTTTGCTGTCTCCTTGAACTATATATATATATATATATATTTATTCAATTAGAGAAAGTTGGTTGATTGAAAATCCACCGACTTTTAAATAACTGATTATGTTTATCCGGAGTTTTATTATAATAATAATAAACAAGTAAGACGGTTACGTTAGTCCATTGCTATTTATTTTATTATACATATTTCAAAGACGAATGGCTTATGTATAACATCTGCCAATGTGTTCTCTTCAGATAAAATCAACAGGAGATGTAAAAACTGTTGATATGCAACTGGTCACACGAGTTGTTCATGTAACTGGGGATTTTATAATTAAAACACCCAAGAAACCACCTATGAAATCCAGCCTTGTAAGAGGCCAACTAATCCTGCATAGAAGTGTGCTGTAAATTTCCTTTTTTTTTCATATGATATATGATATATCACTGTGAAGGTAGGTAGCTTAATGGTTAGAGGGTTTGGTTTACAATCATAAGGACAAATTTGTTTCACAATGGCATGACACTTTATTTCATGTTGCTTCAGCTTACTCAGCTGGCAAAAATGTGTCGGACTTGTAATTCAAAGATACACTCTTGTGATAAACTGTATCATGGTGAATATTCCTGAGAATTACATTATGGGTGCACATGTCTGTGGAATACTCAGACATTTGCACTTTAATTTTACCAGAAGGCTCTTCTGTTGATCAAACAACTGGAATACTGATTGTCAAAACTGATCCAATACAAAATGTGTGTCAATAACATACAGTCCCAGTTGTGTATTAAAGAAGTTTATTTAGTAATTACATTGTGTGATCTCTTTGTGTGGTGCCAATAAAATAAAGTCCTGGGCAGAGGATTGATGTTCTGATACATAGACATTTATGTTCTCCATCATAATTTCATGTAAGAATCTTTATGTTTCAAGCACTTTTTTGTTTCCAAACACTTTATGTTAGGAAATGTCTTCCATTAGAAATATGGTAACAAAAAGATTAAGTCGTGTCCGAAACACCAGCTTAATAATAAGAAAGTTAGTTATATCACTAAATCCTTCAAAATTTTTGGTTATTTTGAAAATGAAATAACTGGCACACAATTAGTGGGTTCAATATTGTGATCTTTATGGTTTTCTAAGAGGCAATAGAAGCCTTCAATCAGATGGTGCTGAACCTGATGAAAACCACACGATTTCTGTTTTGTATGGTAGCAGGGGAGAAGTGAACATTTATAATCAAATTAGTTCAATATTTCTATGGTAAAGGTGTATGGCTTAGTAATTAGGATTCTGGCTTCCTGATCATAAGGTTGTGAATTTGATTTCCAGACCGGGCAGTGTATTGTGTTTTTGAACAAGATACATTATTTCTTCACATGAAGATGAAATTTTTAAAGTAAGAAAAATAAATATACCAGAGAGAATTAATTGGTTGACATAGGTATATTATCTTCCCTTATACGGCATAAACCATGTCATATGTCCCAACTATTACCTGATCATAGTCCAACATCTCTGGAGACAATCTTAAGAGAAACTTTTGTTATGTCATGTCATGGACCCTTAACTCCTGATGTAATCATAGTTTAAACATAACACAATTTATCTTCCCCAATTCTGAACATAGCTTATTTCTATATATATATAAAGAGAGAGAGAGAGAGAGAGAGAGAGAGAGAGAGAGAGAGAGAGAGAGAGAGAGAGAGAGAGAGAGAGAGAGAGAGAGAGAGAGAGAGAGAGAGAGAGAGAGAGAGAGAGAGAGAGAGAGAGAGAGAGAGAGAGAGAGAGAGAGAGAGAGAGAGAGAGAGAGAGAGAGAGAGCGATCGATCAAGGTGGCAGTGAGAAAGAGATATAGAGGAAGAATCAACCCCAGTATTAAACTGGTACTATATTTATCGACCTCAAAAGGAAGAAGAACAAAGTTGAGTTCAGCAGGATTTGACCTCAGAGTGCAGACAGCTGAAACAAATACTGAAAAACATTCTGTGTGACATTCTAATGAATTTATCACTTTGCTGCTGAAGTATATTCCAGAAATACACAGAGAAATACAAAATTGTAGATATAAATGGAGAACATTGACCAGCATTGTGATTTACAAGGATGCAAGCATGTCTCTCGTAACCACTGAAATAAGTTTTAAAAATAGAGTAGTTGAGTTAAAGACAGCAAGGAAGTAAATCTAAGAATAGATACAGTAAATTTACAAACAGAATAAATCTGATAGAATTGGAATCCAGAATATTGCTACTCAACGCTGATGTCTGGTTAAACAAAAAAAAAATTAAACTATATTAAAAGTTAAAGAAACAACCAAAAAATTATTTGTTTACAACAAAATTATTTAACTACAGACTTATTATATTGTAGTTTGGAGGTATATAGCTTAGTGGTTAGGGCGCTTGGTTCACAATAATAAGGTTGTCAGTTCAATTCCTAGCAACATGTCGCCTTGAGTAAGATACTTTATTTCATGTTGCTCCAGTCCACACACCTGGAAAAAAATGTAATTCAAAATGTCAGCCTTGTCACACACTATGTCTTGCTAAATCTCACTGAAAACTTCATGTCTGTGGAATGCTCAGCCACTTGCACATAAATTTCAGAGCAGGCTGTTCTGTTGTTTGAACAGCTGGAAACCTCATCATTGGAATCAACACACTCGTTTTTAAGGTGTTAAATTTTCAGAGAAAACAAATTGAATTAATTGTGTATATAGGGAACTAGTTTTTATTATTCACAGTTGTTAAAGGCTTGTGGATTGGCAGTATTGGTAGAGCATCTGACAGTATGCTTTGTGGCAAATAGTTACATCCCTTTATGTTCTCGGTTTAAATCCTGCCAATGTCAATTTTGCATTTCATCCTTACAGGGTCAATAAAATAAAGTACCAGTAACGCACTAGGGTAAATTCAATTGTTAGCCTTGTGTCTAAATCAGAAACCATTATTCACAACTGTATCAATAATATTACAAATTATTTATAATACTTACAGGACAAAAATATAAACACAAATATGAACACATATTATAAATACAACCAATCATTGCCAGGAACCTCACAAATATAATACACAAAAATATATGATTGAAGCGAGAGAAAAAGAATGCTAAAATCGGTCAACAGAAAATTTTGAGGCAAGCCAACATGCTGGCAACATAACATAATGGCATGGCTAAGGCACTGAAACAACCAGGCACCCTCATGGGCACCACCTGACACCACAGTAAGGCAAGTTTAGCTTTGTTGGTTCACTCAACATGCTTTAGAATGAATTGTTCAAACAACAGTTTGTATTTTCTGATTCTCTTATTGAAGGAACATTTCTAAATTAATGACATTTCAATTATTTTAAAAAATTGATAAAATAGGAATTTTAATAATTAATCTTTATATGACTTTGGTCAGTTTCATAATTCAGTTATTATTCAGTGAAACCGGAGTAAAATATTGATTATAAAATATTTAGCAAAACTCTGTTTTCCAGTCAATAATTTTTGCCTGAATAAATTTTAAATTATTACTTGAATCAGCAGAGAAAACAGAAAAATAAAAACTATATGAAGGACAGTTGACAACCATAGTCCTATGATGAGAGAAAAGGGCAAGGAATAAGTTTTACTGGCTGATACTTCAATGCTGTTGAAATATAAAAAAGAAATCAAATCTGAAAATGTCAAGTGACATATTTTTATTTCTTTGGTGAAGGCTGGAACATAAGATGAAAAAACTTCTGAACATAGTTCATTATCATCATCATCATCATCATCATCATCATTTTATGTCCATTTTTCCATATTTACATGGTTGGATGGGTCCTTTCTAGTACACTCCCTCCACTCGCAATGTTCCTTTGGCATCCCCTCTGTCAGTTTCAACGTTTAGGGATCAACTCTAACCACTTCTGCGAAGGTCTTTCTCAGTCTTCCTCTACTTTAGCTTCCTTCTACTGGCATCTGCAAGTACTTCTTCACCCAGTGTTCCTCATCTGCACATATTACATTTGATTCCTCTTATACCTAGTTTTTCTCTCAGTTCATCCATGGTCAATTACACATCCGACAGACCATTTCTCTCCAGCTTCCATATAATCATCATAGTTTAACGTCCATTTTTCATGCTAGCATGGGTTAGACGGGTTGTCTCATTTAAAGTAAGTTGGGTCAGGTGACTGTGTTTTGCTCACACTGTTTCTGGCTTGGTTTCTTTGGCTGGATGCTCTCCCTAACACCAACCACTTTACAGTGTGGGCTGGGTATTTTTTGTTGTGACAGCTACACAATCACTTTACAATGTGGGCCAGATGCTTTTTGTCGTGACACCCATACAACCTATTTACAGTGTGGGCTGGGTGTTTTTTGTTGTGACACCCACACAACCACTTTACAGTGTGTACTGGGTGCTTTTTGTCATGACACGTTCACAACCACTTTACAGTGTGGGCTGGGTGCTTTTTGTCATGACACCTACATGACCACTTTACAGTTGGGCTGGATGCTCTTTGTCATGACACCTACACGACTACTTTACAGTGTGGGCTGGATGCTCTTTGTTATGACACCTACATGACCACTTTACAGTGTGGGCTGGGCATATAAGACTTCATAACTTATATTTTGCCATTGAGACTTCTGATATCCTCAGTCTCCATACTGCCACAGGGGAGCGGAAGATGACTAAATACCAACCGACCAAATCAACCACAGGAGGTCAAATCCTATGTGGGTATGGCAGAGGGCCGATTTAAGGAATGCTTCCTGAACTATCAGTCGACCTTTAGGTACCTGGACAAACAATCATCCACGAAACTCGCGAGTCATGTATGGTCCCTCAAGGACTCAGGTATAGACTACTCCATTCAATGGAAAGCCATCCCTAAGTCCAAGCTATACGCAAGGGGCAATCCGTCTTGTGGACTGTGTATTGAAGAAAGGATAAATATTCTAAGGAGATTACGCAATAGTGATTGCCTAAATTCAAGAAATGAAATTTTCTCACGTTGTCCACATGTCTGGAAACACCTCCTGCATAACTACAATGCTCCGGATTGAATAACAACAACTTTTTAATTTTCTAATCATCTTGTACATCTTTTCCGGACTTTCGCAGTTATCTCCCTTACTCCTTTCGCCCGTGGCTTTGTATCGCTTGGGTGAAGTGACTGTTTCTGCGTATGCACATTCATATAGTTTTTCTTCCTGTTCCCTATAACCATGACCAGTCTGAGCTGAAGATCCGCTAAGGTGAAACAATTGTTCTCGGTATGGTGAACTAACTGTTGTGTTACTACTTCTACCAAACTCGTCCCATGGACTGAGTGCTCTACCACTATGGATATTACCTTCCAGTGTTCTACCTCTCTCTCTCTATATATATATATATACTATAAGAGTAAAGGAACAGGATTCAGTGTTGCATCATAACATATTTAATAACATATTACATATGTTTCACTATCGATCAGCTCGAGGAAAGACCTATTATAGATCGAATCTGACTCTGTAATCGAAAGATCGTCAGATATGTATTTCCTATGTGATTTCGTCTCCGAGGAAATATATATCTGACGATCTTTCGATTACAGAGTCAGATTCGATATATAATAGGTCTTTCCTCGAGCTGATCGATAGTGAAACATATGTAATCGGTTATTAAATATGTTATGATCCAACACTGAATCCTTGTTCCTTTACTCTTATAGTATTATACTCTGCTCTGTGCGAGCATCGAGTGCTCAATCGG